>VWZK01022250.1:3655-25361 GCA_013396935.1 Baryphthengus martii
GCCCCCTCCTCCGGAATTGCCACTTGTAAGTCTCGGCAGAGCGTCTGAGGGGGAGAGGCGCTGGTGCGCTCGGTGAGGGCTTACCACGGGGCTCTTGTAATTAAACCCTCGTCCTAACTTGATAATGATTGTGCCGCATCTGTAATTAAGCCCTCAGCATTATAGCGAGTGAAGAAGAGGGAAGCAGACTGTCTAAGGATGCTGCCCTCATAGGTAGCGGGAGGCTTTGTCTGGCACTGACTGGCTTGGGGTGCTGTGTTTAGCCTGCGTGCTGCTGCCAGCACTTCTGCCAGCCCGTTTCCTTCACGTTTCCCAAGCCAGAACACTGAGTGGCCAGACAAACTATTTCTAGTAGAGGTGCCCACAGAAGTAATGCTGTTTCAGCCGTTTAGAATGGTGGATTAGTGGTGAAATACACATTTAAACTATAGCCTACAGAACGCTAGCCTGCTGTGTTTTCATTAGAAGCAAGAAAGAAGATGTTTAAGGGTAATTTAATAACGTGGGTCAAAATAAAGTTCTGCTTCACTGGTGTGAAGCTGGAAAGACTGCTCAGATCTGGAAGTAGCCCTGGATTTTCACAAAACAGCAAACACAATCCAATCTACTGCACTCATGGGAAGAGTGAAATTATGAACTGCTTCTGCATGTGCAATGTGACAGCCTGAAAGGGCATTTCCCCCTTTATCTGTAGCAACTTTTTAAAATCCTGTGCATTCTTCACAGCTCAGATGTGCGTGCAGAGCATTGGGCACAATTTCTTACTGTTTTACCAGGCTGATTGAAAAGAGCAAACTGGCTTCTTTACATTTCCAGCAGTTACACTTGAGTGAGGTCTTCCAGGGGCAGCCTGTGAAGAGCCAGAAGAGGCACAGAGGGAACAGCTGTGTGCTACCATGTTTGATCCACTAACCAGGTTTTGTCACTGACAGTGAAAGATTCTTCTGTAAAACAGAAAATCTGAATAGTTAAAGTCAGAGTCTTTAGGTTTTCACTAGCAGGACGAGCACGCATCCCCCTTTGCAGATTAGCACCCTGCCACCAGAAAGGTGGGTGCTCTGGGGGAGGCTATGCAGGAGAAATAGCTGCAGACAGCAATGGACATGATGTGTTTGGAACAGTTCTTCTTTTCAGTGCTGTTAATACTGCTCCTTGAGCTGCTTGTGGGTTGTTGTCCCAACCCTCCCTAGGCACAGGGGCTTCCTGCCTGCCTACACATGCCTGCCTAAAGTTGTTGGCCCTGCCTTCGTACTGCTACAGGGCAAGGTGCTGTGGTTTCAGTTCCAGTAGTCCTTTGCTGATCACTGGAAACAGCTTACCTGTGTAGGCTATGGGATTATCGCTGGCGTTAGAGATGCAACCCTGTAGATCAGGAGTGATGCCACAGATCATCACGTCTCACAGATCATCATCCTTCTCTGGAGACTTTCAAAACCCACCTGGGTGCATTCCCATGTAGCCTACCCTAGGTGATTCTGCTTTGGCAGGGGGGCTGGACTAGATTATCTCTGGAGGTCCCTTCCAACCCCTAACATTCTATGATTCTGTGATCACTAGCATAAGAGGTACCTGGCTGAGGCAGATTTAAAACTTTCCTGATGCATTTAGAGATTTCTTGAAGTGGCTGCTCCTCTGCAGTACGGAGACGTGGGAAAGTACAGAGCACTTGGTAGTCTGTCTCTCATCTGCTCCTCTGGTGTGTTTTTCACTCTCCATTTTTTTCACCCCACAGAAGAGATATTTGAAACAAGAACACCAAAGTGCCTGCAGCCATTAGCCCAGCAGCTTGATATACTAGATTACAGAACAAAATATGCAAGCTGCAAATGTTTTGTTGTTAATTCATAACATACAGAAAGAGATAGAGGCTAGATCACAGCCCTGTATACCGACCAGCAGTTTTCTGTACCTCTTCCAGCAGCCCCTTCAATGACCGGCCGATGTGCAGGATTTGCCACGAGGGCAGCAGTCAGGAAGACCTGCTTTCGCCCTGTGAATGTACGGGGACCCTGGGGACTATTCACCGCAGCTGCCTGGAGCACTGGCTGTCATCTTCAAACACCAGCTACTGTGAACTCTGCCACTTCAGGTTTGCAGTGGAGCGCAAACCCAGGCCATTGGTGGAGGTCAGTGCATGGACCCTGTCCTGAAAATCTGTGCTTTAATGAGCAAATCACATTTGTTTTTATGTAGGCATCACAAATTTGCTTCGCCAAAGCAAGCTGTGAGTTTTAGGCTTGGCAAGGTGAGGACAGGAATAACAAAATCCTTATTTTGAACCAAGTCAAAACAAAGTGAGAAGAATGGGATTGGTGGGTTTGCTTCACTGTAAACATGAGTGAAGATGGGGGAAACAGTGTATACCAGATTCCCAGTATACTAGCCAGCTTGGTGGAGAATGGAAGAGGGGTAAAGTAATGATTTCTGTGGAATGTGAGACAAGTGTCAGTATTCAGCACATTAAATATAGATCAGGAATATTTTATTTTCTTGCTTTTGAGAGAGAAGTAACAAACCAGGAAGCCTTAGAAACCTAGCTTCTCTGTCAAGTCCACAAGAAGGAATTGTTCTTGCTCAGTGTCTGACATATTTAGCCTTTTGAGAGTGACCTTTTGGTCCCCTCTTCCCTGTGTACCAGACTCAGTGAATCAGACAATTGTTTCTCCCTTACCAATTAAAATTCTGGGTTTGACAACTATAAATGCTTTAGTGGCTGCATGAAATTTGCCAGGTTTTGGTTTTGTCCTTAGGAAAAGAAAAAAAAAACAGATAGCCAAGATTACTGCCTTTACCCTGTTAAGGATCTTTCTCCTCCCCTATTTTAATTTGGAAAAAAAAAAAAAATTATGGTTTGTGGGGGTTAAAAAGAAAAACCCACAATCACTATCTTTACACTGTTAAAGATCATTCTCCTCCCCTATTTTTATTTGGGAAAAAAAAAAAAAAAAAAAAAATTACAGTTTGTGTTGGAATTGAAAGTGAATTACAAATAATAACATTTTACAAAAGTCATGAGAAGCATCTTATTGTACACATGCTAAGCTTTTGTTCAGGACAGCGTGTCCTTCCTGTGCATCTTCATTGTTCCTGTAACCCTTAACAGATCTGGTTGAAGGAGATCCAGTACTAAAAATAAGTGGCAGGAAGGGCATTTTATTTTTTTTCACAGATGAGAGAAGGCAGGATAAAACTGACTGCTGGGACGTGGATCAGGGGGCTGTGCAGAGAGGAAGTGAGCAGTTCTCATTGAATACTACCAAAACTGCTTTATACTGGATTAAGTTAGGTGTGTGTATTGTGTTTAAGCCTAAGGATATCTTCATTCTTCCTTAGGATCAGCAAAAAAAGAGATACATGAAACAGTGTTTAGCACAAGACCTGTAGTTTTAAGCTCTGACCAGTGCAAGCCTAGGCCAGCTTTGTTTGATTGCCTTTGGCTTGTTGTTTGATCCGTCTAGCAGGACTCCAGTCTCTTCCAGGAAGCTGTTCACTTTGAGAAACACTGAAGTTGGGTGTTCTCTGGCTATTGGTGACTGAGCAGCAAAATCTTTACGACTGAGCGTTCTCCAGTGAAGATGATAACATCTTCTTTTGGCCAGCTGTTCAGATCATGTGCTGAGCAGTTTTCAGTTGCAGTTTTAGCACGTGGATGATGCCAGCCTGAATTTGCCGTCCGAAAAGAAAGATGAATGATGCTGAAGCAGTGCAAAGGGAACAGATTGATTTTAGAGCACATCTCCTCCAAGCTGTTTCCTTGCAACAACTCTTAGGAGGCTTGCTTTGTGCAAATGGGATGTGACACTGTTCAGAGCTAATGATGATTAAGAAGTTGAAAGTATAGCAAAACCTGGCCAGACTGGGGGAGTCTGATTGCTTGATCCTTCCCTGATGAAGTGATGCTTCTTTTTTCAAAAGCAGTAATAAATAATATCAGTAACAACAATAATAATGACAATAATAATGACAAAGCTGTCTTTTGCTTCCCAGTTGAGGGCAAATGAGAACCAGGTGCCAGAATATTTCTGAAACATAGTACACATTGTTAACTGATCTTTTTTCTCTTTGCTACCTTATCTTTTCTTGCTTCTCAGCTACTGTACCTACGGTATTTTAGTGCAGTAATCAACAATTACACGCAGTTGCAGACAAGATCATTAAAAAAAAAAGAACAAACTGTTTTGAAGTCCTTTTTGACCTTAAACAAGGAGTATCTTTTCAATTTAGAAGGGAATTGAAGCTGTACTTTTAAAGTTGAGGGCGGGAGAGATAAAGAGTAACTAAGATAAATGGTATGCATGTGGACAAATTATCAGTCAAATGTCTTGATTTCTGTTAGTATAATTTAAGTTTGTCCTTAAAGCTTTTACTTATTTAATACATAGTGCTTTGAAATCCAAAGATGTCCCTGTGCAAATAGAGCAAATCTGAAAGTTCCCAGAGCAAGACTGAAGCAGATGCAAACTGACAAGAGTCCCCCATCTTCTGTATCATGAAAGCACTGTCCTGGCTGTCTTCCTGTGTAACCTAGAGTATGAGAGCATGGAAGGAGGTGTATCAGGTATAGCAGGACCATCTTTCACAAAACTACTGTAATGTTTTGATGGGTGACAAGCCAGAGTGGCCACCTGCTTCTAACTGCAGTGTGCGTGCGTGTGCGTGTGTGCGCATGTGCGTGTGTATTCGGGGTGCGGAGTCAAAGCACTCAGACAGTTCTCCAAAGATTCTTCAGAACTAGACACTGGAAATGCTAAATGGCCGTTTCAGTGAAGGTGAATGATGAGTTTACTGATGGAGAAGTTTAGGAGGTCACAAGGGACTACTGTACTTATAAAGTCATTTGTAGAGCATAGGCTGTAGAAGCTTATCTAGTAACTGCTCAGCAGGCTCTATCTCCTGCAGAGAATATATCCCATTCATTGTTCAGTGACAGTGAAAAAGTGCTTGAAGCAATCAATCATCATATTCATCTTTTCTCCTGGAGATTTTCCATAAGGGAAGAAAATGTTATTTCTGACTATTCAAAGACATTCACAAAGAAGTCAAAAAAAAAAAAAAAAAAAANGAACAAAACACAGTGTTACGTTTTCTCCTCATCCCTTTACTGGATTGATTGCTGCTACTTATCGGCTTAGCCATGAGTATGAAGGAAATCTCAACAGAAATTGAGATACTTCACTTGCTTTAGGTAGAAATGTCACATTGAACTTTTTTTCTACTGTTAGTTGCCAGGAGAGACTGCAGCAGGAGTG
This sequence comes from Baryphthengus martii, assembly GCA_013396935.1. NCBI lineage: Eukaryota > Metazoa > Chordata > Aves > Coraciiformes > Momotidae > Baryphthengus > Baryphthengus martii. Next base: position 8,905 of record VWZK01022250.1, read on the forward strand.
GACTTGAAGTGGGAAGTAAATGGCATGGCTGATTGTGCAGCCATACTTCTCCCTCCCCTGTGTAGATTATTATGGAAGCAGCAGAAAATTTCTTGCTGCACTCCATGATTTGATCAGAACAGGCTAGTGAACCCATTGCGTTTCTTTGCCCTTCCCTGCCGTGTTGCTCGTTTGCCATTAGTTTATTATGAAATGAAATCAAATGCTCCATAAAAATTGGTTGAAAGAGCACTTTTTACCTTCTTTTAAGCAGTTGCCCATGTTCGCACTAAGGATGTGGGTTCCTGTGCTCAAACCTGACATCTTTATCTCACACACAAGGAACGTATCTACATCGCTATCTTGCCTCCTGTGTTACATCATGCATAAGATGTAATAATGCAGGGAGCTCACCTTTGCTTTCTCTCCCCAACTTATGTTATGCACACCAGCCTGCTTTTTGCTGGATTCCTTTTGCAAGAAAAAGCAAAGGAAAAGTACTATTAATTTTTGGCCTCTCTTTCCTCTGTTACCCTTCATATGTTTTCTCCGTCATAAGCTTGTCTCTGGCCAAGTGAGTTTCAAGTTATGTACCTCTTGGGGAGACATTCCTTATCTATGCCGCAGGGCATGTTTTTGGTTTTGGAAGGAGAAACATCTCCCAAGAAATCTGTAATCTGCTAACTGTTTGATGTCCAAAACCCAACTAGAGGAGCATGAAATAGTAGGAGTCTGTCAGGCAGATTCAGCCTCTCAACATGATATTTGTGAAGGTTAAGACATTCTTGGTCTGTTTCTTTTTTTTTTTAACTCAGATTGTTTTCCCCAGAAGAATTGTTTATGAACCATGAATTGGGAATTGTGGTGCAGAAGAATCCCTTCTCCAAGGGGGTGGTTTAAGGAAAGTGATCTGTTCGTTGCCATCTGCCATTTATGTCTTTTGTCTCCTGATGCACTTGTTGGAGGCGCTCTGTGGCTTGTCCTTCATCAAGTCAAAGTAGCATACAACAGGGAATGCACACATTTCACCTCCTCCACAGGTATTTGTCAAAGGCTGGTCAGCCAAAAGGGTTGATCTTCTTTATCGTTTCTTGTCTTCGTACTGTTGGCCTACATGTGTCAGATGTGCCCTGCGTGAGTTTACGGTTGTTGGTAAGAATGGCTTTCTGTTGACCTTTCACAGATTTTGTTAAATGGGTGGCTAACGTGCTGCAAGTTAAGTGCAAAATCCCCTCATGCCCTACCTGTCTTTCAGGATTTACAGTGTCTTGCTTATGGACTGAGCTAACAGAACTGTTGCACTCCCTCCAAATGACTCTGCTTCTGGTGGGACATCTGCTCAAAGGCTGGACTGATGCTCCTCAGCTCTCCATTGGGGCCTGGGAGTTCCTTATTTCTCAGTCACTCTTGATCTTGTTCGCAACAGCTGCGCCGGAGAGAACATGATATGTTTTTGTAAAAGAATTTTGAATAAAAAAAGAGATTTTTTTCATACTGAAGACCACTGAGTCCTTCTGTTTATCTGCCTTCTGAAGGGCACCCAGGAATCTTTGACACAGAAAACGGAAACCACCACCATCAATCAAACATAATCTGCTGGAGCTTTCTGTAGCATCTTTGGAGCAGCCGTTTGGAATCACATTTTTGCTAGACAACATACTGCTATTGAAACACTTGGCAGCCATCAACAGAGCAAATCTAGCCATTTTGCATGATTTCAGAGCTCCTCCTTCAGATAAGGGGATTGTTTGGAAACATCCATGTTGCTGCAGTGAGTTAAAAGAAGCTATTTGCTGGTAAACCTAAAGGTATTGTCCATTTATACATGACCAGTACATGCACATTACCAGTAGTCTTATAGTTCATGATACTGGAAAATTCAGTTTGAGAAGTACAGGCAAGGTCTGAACCCACCTCTTCCACCATGTACTAGATACACAGCACTCCTGTATAGTCTGCTGGAAATTAGGGGTGTGCAGGACATGTGCTTGGCCACATGGGTTTCTCATTATGAATGTGCCTAGGCATGATGCATCTCAAATAAAAAAGCAGCTACTGCTGACCAGTCCTATTTCTCTCTCCCATGTATTGGTCACCTCTTGATCACTCCAGGGAAAGCGTGGCTAAATTTGACATAGAGGATCCAGGCTAACATAGCATAAACTCTAGAAACTGGAAGAAGGAAGCCTGTAATATGGTGGTTCACAGGCATAGACCTGATGTTCCTTGTGACAAACCTGGAAGGATCTCAAAACAAATACAATGAAATCAAGCTGCAGTACTTTCAGTCAGTGATTTTTACAAACCTTCCACTTTTATATAAGCTGCTTTTTTAATGCAGCAAATCCACAGAAAGAAATCCACTCTAGAAGTGTGTGACATAATGCACATAGATGCTTTTGCTATGCTTGAGCATGAAGATTAGGCAAGCTTTACATATTATATATCATCACTGATTTCAGTTTCTGTATTATGCTGCTTCCGCTTGGTTTAAGTACAGAAACAGACACAAAACATGACAGTACCAATGTATTTATGTGCATTAGAAAGATAGAAAACAACCAGCTGCAACATAAATATGATACAAGAACATGTTGTGATATGTAAGACAGGCTTGTATTGCTTTTAAGTTTTTTACATGTTTTAAACCAGGCAGGATTTGGTATCTATTAGGTAATTTTTTTGCAAACAAACAGGAAGCAATTAATGAACAATGTAAATCTGATAAACAAACCAACATGACTAGGACTAAAAATAAAGTTAGGATAATCATCGCAGTATTGGGCAGAGATTAACTTCAGTTTTTCCCAATCTATTGCTGGCTGTAGAACTCATGCTACAAAAGAAAGATAAATTAAAAAAAAAAAAAACCACTAAAAAAAAAAAAAGTTTTATTGTCTCTGTTTTTTGAGAGCTATCAAGCATTATTTTCTGTCATGTCTTTAGTTACCACATATTTGAGCTTGTAGATCAGGACAGTTGTAATGTGTTGAAATACGTGTTGCCAGTAGCAAATCTTCCTTGTTTTTGATTTAAAATGTAAACGTGATTTTTGTTGATTTACTTGAATGCATGCATTTGTTTGCCTAATTAGGAATATATTTATCCAGAATAGAATGTGAGCATTGAAAAACATAAAAGCATAAAAGGAGATGCTGCTTATCTCAGAGTTCCACAAAATATTTTTCTTGACACATCTTGAAATCTTTTATCTGATACTAGCATCGCCAGAAAGTCACCAGTCAGGAAAACTACAAAGATTTTGTGAGGTTGTTCAGGGAGAAAATCAGAAGGGTCAAAGCTCGAGTAGAACTTGAACTGGTTACTGCTGTAAAAGACAGTGAAAAAATGTTTCTATAAGTACACCAACAACAAAAGCAGGACTGAGGAGAATCTCCGTCCGCTGTTGGATGGGGGTGGAACATAGTCACCAAGTATAAGGAACAGGCTGAGGTACTGAATGCCTTTGTTGCCTCAGTCCTTAAGAGTAAGACCAGTTGTCTTCTGAGTTCCTAGCCCCCTGAGCAGGACAACAGGGATGAGGAGCAGAATGAAATCCCCATAATCCAAGAGGAAATGGTCAGTGACCTGCTACATCCAAGGGTGCTGAGGGAGCTGACGAAAACACTCACCAGGCTGCTTTCTATCATTTACCAACAGTCTTGTCTAACCACAGAGATCCAGTTGACTGGAGATTAGCAAAAGCGACACCCATCTACAAGAAGGGCTGCAAGGAGGGTCTGGGGCACTATAGGCCTGTCAGTCTGACCTTGGTGCCAGGGAAGGTTATGGAGCAGATCATCTTGAGTGCTATCATGAGGCACATACAGCACAACCAGGTGATAAGGCCCAGTCAGCATGGGTTTACGAAAAGCAGGTCCTGCTTGGCTAACCTGATCTCTTTCTATGACAAGGTGACCCTCCTAGTGGATGAGGGAAAGGCTGTGGATGTTGTCTACGTAATATCTTTATCAATGATCTGCAAGAGGAGATTGAGAGCATCCTCAATAAGTTTGCAGGTGACACCAAGTTGGGCAGGAGTGTTGATCTGCTTGAGGGTAGGAAGTCTTTACAGAGGGATCTGGACAGGCTGCATTGATGGGCTGAGGCCCATTGTTTGAGGTTCAACAAGGCCAAGTGCCGAGTCCTGCACTTGGGACACAACCTCATGCAACACTGCAAGACTGGGGAAGAGTGGCTGGAAATCTGCCTGATGGAAAAGGACCTGGGGGTGTTGTTTGACAGCCAGTTGAACACGAACCAGTAGTGTGCCCAGGTGGCCGAGAAGGTCAATAGCATCCTGGCCTGTATCAGAAACAGCGTGGCCAGCAGGACTGGGGAAGTGGTCATCCCTCTATACTCAGCACTGGTGAGGCCACATCTCAAATACTGTGTTCAGTTTTGAAGCCCTCACTGCAAGAAAGACACTGACGTGCTGTCAGAGATGTCCAAAGAAGGGCAACAAAGCTGGTGAAGAGGTCTAGACCACGAGTCTTAGGAGTTGCAGCTAAGGGAACTGGGATTGTTTAGTCTGGAGAAAAGGAGGCTGAGGGGAGATCTTACCACTCTTTGTAACTATCTGAAAGAGGGTTATAGTGAGATGGGTGTTGGTCTGTTCTCCCAAGTAAGAAGTGATAGAGAGGAAGTAGCCTGAAGTGGTGCCAGGAAAGGTTTAAGGTGGATATTAGGAAAAATTTGTTCACCAAAAGGGTTGTTAAGAACCAGAACAGGCTGCCCGCGGAAGTGGTTAAGTCACCATCCCTGGAGGTGTTTAAAACACTTGTAAATGTGGTGCTGAGAGATGGGGTTTAGTAGTGTCCTGGCAGTGCTGGATTAACAGTTGGGCTTGATGATCTTAAAATGATTCTGTGATTCTATCAAATACAAACTAAAAGTGGATAGTAGAAAAACAGAATAGTATTAAGCCAGAGACAATACTGTTTAATTGGATCTACAAGAAATTTTGTAGATTTTTGGAGTGCAATTTAGGAAGCCCTGTTGTTTATTTTCATGATCATGTTTATATTCATGATCAGAGAGTTACTAACCCTGTTTTTAAACATTAAAGTTATATAATCCAGGAACTGAACGTTGTATCTGCTGACAACTCTATTATTACTACTTGGTGAAGCGTTGTATATCAAACTGCTGGTTTTCAGTTGGCAAATCCAGCGTCTAAATTGCAGATTCAGTTATGGTGTGATTGCAACAGCCTGCAGTACTCTCCTTAGACATAGCTACCACCTAGGTTTGGTTCCTATCTGCTCTGTGGTTTATTGCTTTTATGAAACGTAAAAAAGTAAAGGTGCATCATACACTGCCCTTACAATGAATAACATATTCTTTCCAGTTACAGAAATATGCAAATGAAATTAATTTGCTATTTCAAAAAGTAGTTTTGGTTCAGACATGCACATTTAAAATATTCCCTGGAATTTCAGTGAAAATAAGGGTTGAATTTAAATAAGAGCAGACTCAGTGACAAAGAGGCCAAAACAGTAGCATAATAACATTTCAGATATCAAATAATTTAATTTCTAGATATCAAATAGACAGGTCTCTGTCTCTGGGACCAAAGGAGCAGCTCTGTGAGCTGTCACCATGGCCTTTCTTAAAAGCACCCAGTGAAGACAGTAACACTGTGCCAGTAACTGAACTTTTGATCTAAGCAGGAAATCCAAAATCTGAAATAGTATTTTTTCAACTGAGAAGTAACTGTCAAATGGTTGTTTTCTTTGGTAAAGCATTAAGCTAGGAAAGTTTCCTGTTACCCAAAATGTTTCATTGTGCTGAAAACGCATGTACATACCATTCTGGTCTGAGAGACTTCATTTTTACTTATATGTGGTTTAGATTAGTTTCAAAATGTTTTGCTGAAACAAAACAAATTTTCAAGTAAAAAAGTTATTTGACCAAAACTGTTAAGATGTAATGTTGGGGTGCCTTTGGACCCCAAATGGTCCCTTCCTGGTCTTTAAAAATGTTCTTCTTTCAAGAGAAATGTTCTAAAAAACCAGACAATATCAGTCTGTCTTTGCTTATAGCTGAAGGCAAAATGCTCCCAGTGGTCACTGCTGGCATTAAACTAGAAATTGCTGGCAGTTTTGCTTGTGTACAGACTGCTTTCATCAAGATTCACTGCAGAACTATCAACATGAAAAAACTGAAATGAACTGTTATGTTTGATGTGTAATAAGCTATTTTCAGTTCAAAGGGAAAAACATTTATGGAAGACAATTCCTTCCTGTCTTCTTCCCCCAGCTTCATATGTAACAACTATTTAAATACCTTTAACAAAAAAGCAGTGTGATGAATTTTTTTCATACTCTGTGGAATCTTCCTTGCTGCTGGTATAACTCCAGCAACATTTATATAAAATCAATGTTTGCAGGAAAGTGTAGAGAACTAGAAAGGGCTTCCCTTTTGTAACCTTCCGTAAGGTTGCAATCTTAGGATCTGAAAAACACTATGCACATGCTAAGCAGTTGTGAGTCACCTAATTGAAATTAGACCTATGGAGGTGAGTGCTTCCAGGATTTGGCCCTTGGCAGTGGTGAAGCATCTCAAACTCGTGGAAGTGTTTTACTTCCTACAGCAGTTTTCTGCTGGCAGCTCATTTTGGTTAGGTTACATCATTTCCCAATATGAGCCTCCCCGGGGTGTTCTGATCCTTCGTTGATACTTCTGATGATCTCCCCCTCCAAATGTAAGACTTTGCTTTGTTGGCGCGTTGCACGGATGCCTCAGACTGCCTTTCCTTTCCGATGAGCAGTTCAGTCTGCAGTTACATGTACTTAGGCAGGACAAGTAAAACAGTTAAAAGGAAACAGTCCATTCGCTCATCTCAGGAATCTGAAGTTTCAGATTATTTCACAATGTCAAATAAACATCTCTGTACATTCACAGTGAAAGGGATTTAGGACAGTTTCAAACATCTGGTTTCAAGTGCAGTTTCATGTATCAGGTAAAATTTTGGAAGCTGGTAGTGGGCTTATAGGCCAAAAGTCTCCCAGCGACTGTTGCAAATCTGTATTAGATTTCTGAGCACTAGAGTTTGCATTCAGTTGAAGGAAGCGTGGACGCCCTCTGATGAAGTTCAAGAGTTCAATTTAATTTTTCTAGGGCAGATAATAATTTAAATTCAACTCTGTGAAGTAACTGCAACAAACGTTTGTATGTGTATTACACATGTCAGCATGTAAAGTGAAGTAGCCTTGGGTATGTTAACAGTGTTTTCTCATGTCAAATGCAGTACATCTAAAATCTCCAAAACATAAGCAAATTCCTTCACAAAACTGTGTCAACATTGGGGGCTTTAGCCTACATTGCTCTTCTCAGGACACTGTTCCAGAGCAGGATCCTCTGAAGCTGGGAATTTTTTTGTTTCTTACCCTGGATTTATTTATGGCCAACTATTAGCCATTTGTTCTTAAGCCAACACTGTCCATTAGCTTAAGTAGCACTTCTGCTTCAGCATGTCGTCCTTCAGCTCTCCCTCCTTCTGGCCATCCCCAAGATGCATTTAGAGTCTGACTTCACTGGGATGAATGAGTCAAACTTTTGAAGTCCCCTTCTGTGTTGTGGTCTGTTTACTTGGTACGCTTTCTGTTTTCCAGTTGAAGCAATCCTGTCTGAGCACAGGAGGAGATCTCCAGTGTGTCTCAACAGAGCTTTTGCCAGTGTCGGGCTTAGGCACACATTTGCTGAGCAGTGGCAAAGATGTTGCTCTGCTGAGACTATTTGCTGCAGCTGCTGTCACCGTCCACTCAGTGGATGCATGATGGTTCACTTGCTGTGATCTCGAAGTGCAGAAATCACGGTGACCATGCCAAGGTGTTATGCTTCAATCAAACAGGGCAACTTTATTGTTTTGCCTGTAAAGCGGCACGCAATAGACCGAAAGAGTGACAGGAAGAGAAGAAAAGAGAAGTTAAGAGAATTATAGATACCACCATGGATCCAAGGCATTCCTATGGTTCCAGGTCAAGGCAGCATCCCGCCGGCCCTTCCGATTGTCGTGATCCTTGGTGCAGAAATTTTTCCAAAGTTCTGTTGCTAAGAAGCCATCTTTTATGCCAGGCAACACACCTTGCTCCTCCTCTGTCCCATGGATTTCTGCCAATCTCCATCTTTTCTGAGCAAGGTTTCCACACATGTACAAGCAGGAGTGTCTGAGGCATGGTTTGCCTTAGAGGCGGGTAGCCTTTGACCAGGAGGTGTGTTTTCATATTATAATGACCAAAAGTTCACTTAAAAGTTTAAGTTCTCATGATAGTTGCTAAGACGGCAGTCATGATCCATCTTCTTGACAGCATCTATGCAGCATAGTTTGACCGATTCTTCTTGTACTAGGTAACAGGGAATGGTACTGTACTCCTTGTACCATGCAATCCTGCCTCTCAGGGTGTTTAGTAATCTTGATATCCATAAGGATTGCATTCCATCATGTGGATCAGTAACTGCGTCTCAGGTAGGCTGCTGCAGACTCATGTCAAGAAGTTAGCCTAAGTTTCGGGGTACCTGATTGTCCAAGTCTCTGATGACGATGTTGAGACAATACTGTTCTTCGGACCAACTCATACAGCTACCCTTTGGGGAGTGCCCATTGCCCGGTGGATGTATGGTCTGGGTTATTTCTGCAACACCTGCCCTGTTTATCTGAGCAGAGAGCCCCTGTGCTGGAGCAGCTTGGGGTGTGTTTTGCTTCTGAGCAGACCTCACTTGGTGTGTGTCACTGTGTGGGACTAGGTGGGACCCCACTTTTCTTCAAGGAACTGGATTCTCATCAGGTGAGTATTGGTTTCCAAGCACAGGGATTCTTTGCCTGTATCAGTCATGAGCCAATACTGGGTTGTGCATCAGGTGCTGCGCTTACCTGTTTGTTGTGCTCATGCCTGTTGCCACTGCTGAAGTCAATTCATGTCTTGTTTCTGTGGCTCTCCACCCGTGTGTCAGGAACAGGACTCACTGTTCACTTGATGGCACTTGGTAACAGTGCTTTGTCAGGCAGGCCAGCATTTTGCTTCAAACGTGACCCTTTTTATGACCTCCCTCTTTTTTTTTTTTTTTTATTCTCCAAAATGAAAATTATTACTGTGAGAATCTCAGTTTATTGCAGAAATAATTGAGCGCATTGACAGATTTTAATAGGACAAATTTCAGAGTAGCAGATCTGGCAGTTGCATCTGACCTTACATCTCATTCTTTGCCAGCAGGGTAGTCCCTATTATACTACCACACTAATTAATAAGCTCAGCACTTTGTATCATTATGTGGGTTTCAGTTTCACAAAAGAATTTGCTGACTTGGCTTTTTATCTATAAAGTAATTTGACTGTGCACATTTTCAGAACAAAAGACTGAAACTTAGAGTCAAAACAGAACAGATTTAGAAACATGTGCACTACTTCAGGAGAAAAAATAGATTCTGTGACTGAAATCCATATAGTCACTGAAATTACTTATTTATTGCTTTTGACTTCCACTTCAGAACTAGGTAATGAAATTTCTCCCGCTATTAAGGTTAGACTGTAGAATGGTGGGGGGGGTTAATTTATTATTTAATACTACTCTTGTCTGTCCGAGCCTCATCTGATACTTTAATTTCTTGGATTTGGTCTTTGTTGATATGGGTCAGACAAGACATAAGGAGTGCAAGGAGCTATCAACCTGTGAAACAGTCTAACACTGTTTTTGTCTGCTCTAACTTTCAATCAAGTTGAACATCACACCACAAAAGGCTGCCTTAATTCATGTACATTGTGCTGTGTCTCATGAAAGTTGTAGGGCAGAGATGACAGCACATGTCATAATATGTGTGTTTCATCTTACATGTGCATTCTCATTCAGATCCATGAACAGGATTCCGTGCACTAGCTGAGCTGCATGGATGCCAAAAGAACCACAACAGACTGTGATTTGAGGATGCAGCCTCCACTAAATGGACCTTGAAATGCTGCAGTGTGTTGTTCACTGGCCAGTTACAGTGGGGATGGTCACCACGTAGTTCTAAGGAGATGCTGGCATTTTAAGATCTGCCCTGGGAGAGTGATGAATACCTGCAGTTCCCATTGAGATTAAGAAGTGCATATGCTCAGCAGTTCTCTTATGGGTCACCTTTTAAACAAACACACTTCACAAAACCTTTTCACAGTCATCTCTAAAAGAAGAATCTCCACTACTAGATGTTTTCAGTTCCTCTCATTCTCCTGGTAGTTTCACAGTACAGGGATTTCATGGAAATTGAACAAGGTGAAGGTTGCAATCAGTCTTATCTTGAAGCAACCAAATATAACCCGTAACTGTTATACATGCACCGTTGAGAGCGTTTTTAAGTAAATGGAATGAAAACTCCAAGGAAAGCAGTGTGAGCCTTTCACACATGGCCTTATAACATTCTCTATAAAATTATAATAAAATAAAAAGCTGTTCCAATGTAAATGTATGTTTCCTTATTTTGTACTAGCTCCGCTGAAGCAAGCTCTGCTTCCAGCCTCTTCCTGTTCTCTCCCCTGTACCGATGGAGTTGGGAGGTGGCCAAGCGGCTGTGTGGGTGCTTAGCTACTGGTTGGGGTGAGCCCACCACACCCACTGTTCTGGTATTGTAAATAATCTTGAGTTTAATGCACTGCTTGAAAAGGGAAAAAAAAAACCCAATGAATAATATTGGGCCTCTCTTTTTAACTACGCTAGGAGTGAGAGTGCCAAACAGTTTAAGACCTTAACCACATCTGCTGGCTCAGAGCTGCAAGTGGCTTTGATTTCTTGTTACTTTCACAGTTACTGCAGTAGCTTTATGGAGGAGCATGACTTTCCTTGCCTTCAGCGTGGCCTCCACACGTGAAGCTAGGTGCCTGGGAGAGACGTGCCAGACTGGAAATTGGTAGCCTGTCCTGTCCCCAGCTTCAGCCACTCCAGCAGCTGGGCTTGCGAATATCTCGCTCCACCTCTACTGCCCGTTCTCAGCTCTGAGTCCTCTGCTTAGATTGTGGACTCTCTGAAGCAGATACAGTCCTATGTGGTATGTGGTGTGTTTGCCGTTGGTGGCTAGGCTAATAGACCTCCCAGGCTGGTTGGGGGTCCCAGGTGCCACAGTCAGAAATACTTCATATCCTTGGTATCCATGCATACAGGTATATGCTCAAGGACAACAACAACAACAAAACAGAAGGACACTTCAGAGCAGTTTTGACCAAATCCTATGGCTTACATTGGCAAAAATCACAGGGCTCGGTAGTCTTCCTGTTCAATTACTTACTTGAACCATGAGGCTTATTTTATTAAAATATCTCAGCATGTTGTTGTAGGCTGAACTTCTTTTACGTCTGCTATCTAAAATCCTGTTTATAGAAACATGGGTGTGAGGGCTTGGTAGCTGTTCAGCAGTTGACTGTCAGGCATTCTGTTCTGCAAGGTTAATATCCTCTTAATAAAAGTAACCTTTTATGTATTCAATTCTGCTTGTATGCAGATACCTGAAAGCAAGTTGAAAATGGCTTAGTAAATATTACAAGCAGAATGCAAAAAAAATTTCTTAAAATAGCATATGAAATATTAAGAAACATGTTCTGCACTCTCAAGTCGTCAGGAGAGTATATGATTCTTTCCACGTTAAGAATGGAGTTTCTCGAGCAGTTCAGGAGCCAAATGCAAAACACTTCCTCTTCTCAAGGCAGCTTTTATTACAGCTGAATAAATGATGCAGTAGGTACGTGTGGCTAGAAGTGCACATCAGCAGGCAACAAGGGGGAGAAGTTCAGATGAGAGTTCTCTAGGGACAGCTGAAGAGCCACATCCTGCATGTGGTCCATGTTCTCTCCTCAAAAGAGGCAGGTCTGCATTTTGCAAGAGAGCAGCTCACCTCAGGTAAAACATCCTCCTTTGCTGACACTTGCTTTGTCTGCATTTTGCCTGCAGTGGCTGAGGAACCCAGGCCCCCAGCATGAGAAACGGACTCTTTTTGGAGACATGGTGTGCTTCTTGTTTATCACTCCACTGGCGACCATCTCTGGCTGGTTGTGTCTACGAGGGGCAGTGGACCATCTGCACTTTAGTAGTAGGCTTGAAGCTGTTGGCCTCATTGCACTCACTGTTGCACTCTTCACTATTTACCTCTTTTGGACCCTAGTAAGTATTGGTTGTCTGTTCAAGTCACAGGAATAGGGGAAAGAACAAATCAGAATATTAATTATACAGAGTGCTATAGAACAGGTGGACCATTGTACAACGCATTGCTTATACTTACCTTCTGCACTGACAAATTTAAGTTACATCTGCAAGAAGTCTCTTGGTTCCACACCATTGTTCAAGATTTGTAGAAAACCAGAAAGACAGATTGCCTTTGAGGTCAGTAATTCCCAGAGCCCAGAGGGAAGAGCAAGAGGGAAACAAAGAAGTTATGTGGAGGAGTTCAAGACAGATGCAACAGGATGGAGTTTCATCAAAAATAATCTGCAAAAGGTGGAGGTGTAGCGCACAAAAAAGCTTCAGGTGAACAACTTGGCTGCCACAGAGCATTCATATTTTATTCTAATCCAACATCTGGCCGGTTTCACACTTCAAAAGCCTTGGATGTGGACACATCCTATGCTTCCCCATTCCTCATTCTTGCAGTGCTGTGGGAAGCCCACAACAGAACACACCTTACACCTAGGTCTGTAGAAATTCATAGGCAATGTAAACTGAGATACACGCATTGGCACGTGGTTCACACTCACCTTGGTGTGTCTGTGCAATCTTGAATTTGATGTGTTCAGCAAGAAAGCATTACAAGGTAGAACTTACAGCCCTGTCAGTGCTTCCACTCAGCTTTGCTACCTACAAGCCTTCACCATCCAGTTGATTACATTATCTGTCAGTTTAACAACTTGCAGCATGATAGTACCCTAAACACCTTGTCATTCTAAGTGGCTGCCAATAATTCTAGTTTATGCAAAAGATGATGGGTTTTTCACAGTATAAAAAAGGGCATGATGGGTAGGCAACAGCAGAAAGTAGGGGGTAGGCTGCTTGTCTTCTCTGCTATGGCACCTTGGGGAACAAGCCAACTACATGGTAGGTCTCATCTTTGCCCACCACATTTTGCTCATTTCTGTCCCACCCAATTAGGCTGTTTACCAGTTTTTTGTCACACTTGAAGGCATTTCCCCCCCCCAAACCCCAAGTGATTCCTTGGAGGACTGCAGTGACCCTAAACAGCACATCTCTCTTCTCTCCCCAGGTATCCTTTAGGTATCACTGTAGATTATACAATGAATGGCGTCGGACCAATCAGCGGGTAATACTCCTAATCCCAATGCCTGCCAATGTTCCCTCCAACCAGCAGTCCCTGCTAGGCCTGCCATTCCTCAAAAGGAACTCAAAGGAGACGATCGTTTGAATTGGGCAGTTCTGCGTGCACTAAAAACATCCTCAAATTTATCAGGGTCAGACACCATTCAGAACCCTGGAATGTGCTCTTCTGATTTACAGACTCTTTGCAGAGGAATAAATTACTGTTTGAATTCAAAATCATGGATGCTGCAATCATATGATATTTGCTAAGCTGCCAAAATTTTTAGCAGATACTATATGGAATTCTACAAACTCATCCTAATACTTGCATAATCAAGTGATGAAACCTTTTTTATTATTTAAAATATTAAACTATGATAATACACCATGCAAAAAGTTTAAAAAGTGTTTTTTTTAATCATTTCATGTTCGTACTGGACTGTTTCTTTAGGTAACTGGTTTTAATTTTCTGAATCCTAGCACGGTCACTCCCCTAGCTGATTTTATTTGAAGGTCCTTTATACCAATATTTTGGATTATTAAAATGTGTGTGTCATGAGTTCTACAAATTGCCATACTATTCAAACCCTATATAGTGTTTAGAAAATTATCTATTTTCTATTTGGCAGGGAAGTTCCAATAGGAAGTTCTTCAGAAATAAATTTAGCATGTGCAAAAGAAATTACACAAATCACCATAACTTTCCTACTGAAAAGTAATCTAGTATATAGCACTCAGGAAAAAAAACAACTGTACTTTTTCCACTCAAAAGCAACAAATTACGATAAACTTCTTTCACTGGTGTGAAAACTTCTTCACACCATTCTGCTGGTGTGAATTCAAATTGAGCCAATTTTCTCTATGCTTACCCTAAGCTGAATTTAACCCTAATTGTAAGGCTTATTTTTGTAAGGAAAACTCTGCGTACATAATAAATGAGATCATTAGACGTGTTTTAGGAAACACGAGCTTGTCTTGCATAAAAATTAGCATTGTTTTAAAGCTGCAGAATTTTCAGCTTGGTAGGTGGATTTAGCAGAGTGAATGTAAACTCTGACCTCTCAGTAGCAGACTAAAGCTGTTTTATAAAAATGTAATACACAGCCTGCTATGATGACCATACTGAATTTGGAGCGTAAAGACTAAACTTTATTCCTGGGTGACATTATCTGTTTTGCCTTGGTTTTACGGCCAATTACTTCAGCAATTCTTCACTCTCAGAAGAGACGTGTACTTACGTAGAGAGACTTATTTTACAGAACTACACGGAATTTCATTAACAAATGCTACTAGAATTAGAAATTGATACATAGCATCTTTGAATAGATGAATTTTTTAGAAATGTGTGTAGATGGCAATGCCACTATGTGCTTTGTTTTCCAAACTCCACAGAAACTGAAAAAGGAACGTAGAGCAATAAGGCTAATATTTTATCATTCTGATGGTTCATACTATGGATGTTTACCATCAGATGAGAGCTTGTTTGATATTACGTGTGCTCTGTTGGAGAAAAAGCTTAGTACACAAACCCAAATCTGTTGGCTTCTTTATTGTGTTTTTGCGCTAGTCTAGCAGTACTCATGTAATTTAACAATATTCTTTGTAATTGTCAGTTTCATGGGGATATAAGAATCAGTTGCTTAGAGAAGGCAATTAACAGCCTCATTCACGTGTAAAACTAGTTTCACAGAAAGCTAAGATGTGTAAGAAATCTGCAGATCTATACTAATTAGTCTGACAATAAGGTCAGGGGTTGGTCATATGTTTGGTAGCGAATGCCTGCTTCTCTTCCAGGGGAAATTATACAACATACCAAAAACATGGATATCACAAACTCTGTGATGGCCTAAAACTTGTTATGCTGTATTTCTTAACCCTCTTCCTAAAGGCAACTCTCTGGATAGAAGACTGAACATGCATGTAAGCAAAAAGTTCCAGATTAAAAGAAAATCTGCTAGCCAGAAATAGATGGAGAAACAAAGCAAGTCTAGCTAGGTTGGGACACAGTCCCACAGTGTTTTAATGTCTACACATCTTTAGGTGAGCTTTCTTCAGAACTCTCTTACTACTTGTGCTTCTTTGGGAGGTACCCCAAAAGCTGGCCCACAAAAGTGGTGTTAAGCAAGTGCTATTCTCTGTTTTGTTGCAAGAAAGAAAAAGTAAATCAATATAGAATTAAGTAGCAACTAGGAAAGCAATTATTGAAATCAAGCTGCAAGGTGCGTGTAGAGATCAGCACAGTGACTTGGCTCAGCTTGTCTGTTATTTTTTTTGTTTGTTTTTTTTTCGGTTAAAGGCAGTTATTTAGTCTGAAGCAGGCATACTGAAGCAGCCGGAGATACAGTATGGTCCTGTTTAGCAAATATAGTACTGCTTCAGTACTGTATTTGCTTCTTGATCCGCTTCTCTGAAGCGCAAGTATAGCAAAACCGAATGGTGAATTTACTAGCAATAGTTCCCATGCATTTTATTGAGAAGAATAATGCCAGAAAAAAAGTCCAGTCACGCATTTATCCTTTTGCATTAAGCCTATGAAAAAAAAAGAGCATACTTCATAGTCTTCCTTGTTTTTCCTAAAACGTGAGAACAGGAAGATGGATCGTATTAGTTCTTATTCCCACTTCTGTTCTGAACTAAAGGCTTGCAGAAGGCTCCTCCTGACAAGTACTGCTTTTTCTTCCACTAATTGAGGCTGTTGTTGCCAGACCAAGTCCAAAGTTTCATTAACAATTTTAAAACCGAATCTTACAGCAAATATTCTACAATAGCAGCAGTACTCATTTTCTTCTGAATAGATTTGAAAGACAAAATTAACTGCAGTAGAACCTACAGCTAGCAAAGCTCCTGGCAGTACACTGACATCGTTTNGGCAGTACACTGACATCGTTTTTATGCTATCCTTAGAGAGTTCCCAGTTAAGCAAAACTAAAAGTTAACTAAGGATTGGGGAGGTACTTTTTTGTTTCATGTAAGAAGTTGACAGAAGGAGCAGTATTCCAATCAGTATTTTGAGCTGTGAGTGTTAAAAGCAGCAACTTGAGCTACCAAAAAAAACCCCTTCTTAAGAAGCTGCAGAGATAATACAGTTTTATTCCTTCCTTTCATATCCTGCTTGCTGATAGCGATTGCCATCCTAAACCCACAGAGTCCACTACAATTGAGTGTTCGTGATGAGAGCAAAGCAAAGTGAGAAAGTTTTACCACTTC
>VWZK01022253.1:0-50564 GCA_013396935.1 Baryphthengus martii
CTATGATGTAGTCACCATCACGGAAATGTAGTGGGATGACTCTCACGAGTGGAGTGTTGCCATGGATGGCTATAAGCTCTACAAATGGAATAGGCAAGATAGAAAGGGCGGTGGGGTGGGTCTCTATATTAGGGAGTGTTTTGATTGCATGGAAGTCAACGAGTGTGATGGACTGGTCGAAGGTCTATGGGTAAAGTTGAGGAAGCCCAATGAGGCGGACATCCTGTTGGGAGTCTGTTATAGACCACCCAATCAGGATGAAGAGGTTGATGAACTGTTCTATAGACAACTGGCAGAAACCGCATAATCGCAAGCTCTTGTTCTTGTGGGGGACCTCAACTTACCAGACATCTGCTGGAAATATAACACAGCAGAGAGGAAACAGTCCAGGAGGTTCCTGGAGTGTGTGTAAGATAACTTCCTGACTCAGCTGGTAAGTGAGCCCACCAGGGGACGTTACTTGCTGGACTTATTTTTTACAAACAGAGAAGGCCTGATGGGTGACGTGGTGGTCGGAGGCTGTCTTGGGCTTAACGACCATGAAATGATAGACTTCTCGATTTTTGGCCAAGTAAGGAGAGGGGGCAGCAAAACTATTACCACGGACTTCTGAAGGGCAGACTTCAACCTGTTTAGGACGCTGGAACAGGCTGCCCAGGGAGGGGGTGGAGTCACCATCCCTGGAGATGTTTAAAAAAACAAGTAGATATAGCACTTGTGGCTATGGTCTAGGGGTTAGGGATGCTGGGATGAAGGTTGGACTAGATGATCCTGGTGATTCTTTCCAACCATAGTGATTCTATGATTCTATGATACATAAAGCAGGCTATCTCTTCATACTTGTGAGACTCCACTCTGCCACAAGTAAGATTTTTCTCATGGCGCAGGTCTGGAGGTTACACAGCAAGATTTGCAGTATCATCTCCATTTGCCAAGGCTGTTTGAGTCCTCAAAAACAATGCCAACAGAGCTTTCTGCTCATGCAGATCTGTAAATTTAGCCAATATTTTTTGCAGCTATTCCATTTCCTAAATTCTGTCTTTCCCTGCTTAGTTCACAAGTGCCTCACTATTGCTTCAAAACCACAGGGATATCAGAAAAGGGCCATCTCTTCTCACACCAAAGAAAGCGAGCAAGAGTGTACCTTTCTGGTAACTCAGGCAAATTGCCCCGAAGGACAACAGAGTCCTTTCCTATTCAAGATTGGAAGATCAGCCAGCCCATCTGGATCTCAGGGCATTTTTCCCGCTGTTACAACCCAAATGAATACTTAGCACTGGGGCTCACTGTGACCTCAGAAAAGTCACTGTCCCAGATTTGCAAGATTTTTTTTCCTCGTAACAGTAACTTTGTTTTAGTGGATTTGATAAGAACTCAAAAGAAATAATTATTTGAAAGCTAATGTATACATTATAAAGCACTGATCTTTCTTCCCTTTCTTCCTTTATGTTTCTGCTCAGGTAGGCAAGTAGATGAGAAAACAATGATTCCAGCCCAAGGCACACTTTATCTTGAGGAAAACTAAATCTGAAAAATGGAATTCTTCCTTATATGGAATTATGAGTCCATGGCCAGCTCTCATAGTTTCATCCTCTTTGAAAGCACCATTCCTGCAATGGTGCAGCTCCTCCTAGGCAGAACATCACAACTTCTGCTGACTGATATTTCCATCGCTTCTCCCTTTGATGTAGACGCCTTGCTGAATAACATTTTCATTTTGTCTAGAACTATGGCAACCTGGGCAGCTGCCAGAAGGCAGCTTTGGTTGACAACTCAAAGAGTGATTCTCAGGCAAAACAATTAGTGGTAACTGCTCTTTTCCAAGGAGGCAGACTTTTTGGCAAATTGCACAAGTTAGAGAATTCAGACAAGGAGAAATCCAGCCTGCTTTGCCCAAAGGAAGGAATGTGTGTTTTTATAGCGTGGAAGGAAGAATACTTTTGGTCTCTCACAGTAGCTCCAAATACCAAAGCCGTCTGTGGCAAGGGTCTGCCCTGAAGGGTGCTCCATGGTGGACAGTAGGCACCGTCAGGAATATTCAGGGTACCACAACATCACAAGCTACCCACAGAAGAAGCAGCACTGAAGATTTCCAGTGGATGCATTAGCCCTACAGTGACAGACTTGTTGCTTCTTAGGTCTGGTGCTGCCCACCCATACACATTGGCTCACTCCAGTTGGGTGATGCACCCCTGCACTATGCTGCAGAGAAACACCTGCAGTACCCTGCAGGTTCCTGCACAGGATTCCCTGTCAAAAAGGTCAAGTTCATCCTTCAGGAGTCTGTTTCTCAGGCAGTGCCTAGCAAAGCCCATCACCATTCCTACCCAGTAGGGGGCTCAGAGCAAGAACAGCTAAAACAAACTGAAATCCCTTAGGCTCCTACAGAGTCTTTCTGAAAAGCCCACGCTCTCCCCTCAGTCCATACTATTAAACAGCCTTTCTAGGCACTGGCTTCTTATTCCCGTAACGCTGCCAGGCATCACCAGCCACACCTAGGAAAACTGCTTTACTCATTAGTAGCACAGTAGCAACTGCAAGGTGAAATCCTTCCAAAGAATTTATTTAAGTCATGCCTGGAGAGTGGCTGAAATTGGTTGTGAATTGCTGTGCTTAAGCCTAGGCTTTCCTTACTTCCTCGTGCTTGATTGGCAACTTGCTTTTTGGTCTTACTTTCCCTTCCTCAGATGTCCCCTCTATATACATTAGCAATTTGAAGATTCTTTCTTTTACCAAGCACTGAGAGTCAGTGCCCGTTTGTAAGCAGCCTCTACTCAATATGTAAGCCAATAGACTTGCTGAAGATACCTATGTGTCAAATATTTCTTTTAAAAATCTGACTGTTGCTTTTTGAAACATTTCAAACTTGTAGTCTTTTTTATTAGGTAACTACTAGATAGATGTTCTGTATCTACTCTCTCTGCCTACAGTTTACAAGTACAGCCCAAATTTACAGGCCAGTTTAAACAAGCTGTAAGGCAAAACAATTAGGAAGATTCTGTCCCTAGGGAGTCTGTAATCTAATTCATATACAAACAATGTTGGTTTATTTCTAGCTAAGAGTCAGAACTCTAACATTGTTTAATAAGGCATGTGTACACAGAGAAACATTTTGCTGGCAAAGTATTCATTCAAATTACTCTTTTTAAACAAGGATGTTTAAAGGTGTCCCTTCTTACATGTTATTTATTAGTTTGCAGAATTTTGCTTCCGTAATACCCAGCAACGACTAATACTATTATTTGATTTCCACTTGGTTTCAGTCCCTGCTGTTGAATGAACAAACAGTGTTTACAGATTAGCAGCAGTTGTAAAGTGCCCGGACTTTCTCCTCCATTTCAAAGTTATGAGTGAGAAGCACATTATATTGGTTGCTCTGGCATTTTTGGAGTAGCTTAGGCATTTGCAGTGCAAACCACTGTTATTCATACTGTTATAATTCCTCTGCAGTTAAGTCATTACTAGCAATCAGAGCAGGCTTGTAGTACAATTCCTTTTTTGGGAATGTCATGTGAGATGCCCAGAGCAATATGAAAAAATAAAGGCCGACTTGTCTGGCTGTGGAGGGATTTATAGCAGGCCCACTGGCAGAGATCTGCTGGGAAGTATTAAGAGCTGCTGCTTAGCTGATCATATAAACACCCAAGCCAGCAGGTGCATTACATTTGTATACTATCTTTTTCCTTCAGGTGCAGTATTAAAAATGCTGTCATCACAGCATGTTTATAGAAATTGGAATTATAATGGCCTTTTCCTGCAGATGGTTGAGCTGAAGTTTTTCTTTAGGTAAATGTGTGATTCATTTAAAAATCACTTATCTATTTCTGTTCTACTTTTTAACAAATGGCAATATTGCTAAGAAAAATTCTACTTTAGACACCATTTTCCTTTTAGTGAGGAAGAAGCCTCTCATAGCAGAAATATCTGATTATTAGTTACTAAAGATAACATCTGATTGTGTTTGTTTCCAAACAACTGGACTCAAGCTAGGCTCCTTTCTTCCCAAAATATGGATCTCTCATCCAAATGCAAAACTTTGGATAAGTAGCTTTAAACTTGACTCAAACCTGTAACTTGTATTATTTGTAAATGCTTTTTTTAAAAAAAACATACAGAATATTTGTTAGATTAAAATGTGATCTACTTAGTAATAATCATACCCGAGGGAAATCCCAGACTGAAGTTCATGAATGAACTTATACCTAGTTAAGGGTACAGTAATAAATAAACTATTAGGAACAACTTGCAACTTGCTATTTTGTATGAGAAAAACTCATCCACCCTGTGTTAATGCAACCATCTGCTTGGATGGTCAAAGAATTACAGTCAGGAAATGGATAAATGAATATTTTACATGTAATTTTAGCTTAGCTCTCCATCTCAAGTACTTTAATACACACACTTTAATTGCCCAATCACATTCTTTCCTGCTTTCCATAGCAGCTCTGTGATATATAACTATTTTCTACTGTAACACTTGATGAGTCATTACAGTAGAAGAAACAGAGCATGTTTGTGAGCATGTGTGTTTAATGGCACTATAAGCAAGTCGAGAAAATTCTCTCTCTTCCTGTATTCTCCTTTTATGGAATTCAGGACAATGAAACAGAACAATAGCTTAGGAGACAGAGGAAGGACAATTTCATATATATGATGCCATACTCACCCTTGAGGACTCGAATTCAGTCTAAACTTCAGTCTGTTCATCCACTGGTGCCCTGCTGTAACCTGAGTTAAGGCACTTAAGGTGAAGTTTTACAATGTTGATGCTTTCTTTTTGCTTTTCCACAAGCAGCAGCATTACTAAAAAAAAAGGTCAGCTTCAGAAAATAATTACCTCTTATTAAGAACATCTTTTTTTGTAATATCAATAGCCCCACTTCATGCAATATTTTTTTTTTGCTTCAAGACGCCACCACCTCTCTTGCCCTCATCTTGGCTATTTTTTGAACCCTCTACACTGACAGAAAACTATTCAGCAAGCGAGAAGTGTAGGTTTCTATCAGCTTAGAGAGCACAACCACCTGTACTCAGAGTGTGAGATGAATGCCAGTTCCAGCCAAGGGAAGTGGAGAGATGACCTTTTGGCAGCAGCAAGCTACCAGATGACCAACTTTGGTACCCCATTTTGACTGATAGCATTCATTACTTCATGGGGATGTTCTGAGAGTGAACAAAACAAAGGTTACAAGGCACTCATTACAAATACAAGGGTCTTATGTAAGTAGTAGGCAAATTTCTTTAATGCAGTGATAGTATATCTTATTCTACAGAGGGAGAGTTTGTTCATAAGTGTCTTTAAATGAAAACTCACCTCTTTGGTAAAATACATTATTGGAACATAGGTGGTATTCCATCTCTGCGAAGTTTTGCTAGGAATCATAGACCAATTTTGATTGGAATGGACCTTTAAAGGTCAGCTAGTCCAGTCCCTGTTGGACTAGGCTGAAGATTCAGGAGCATAAGGGTTCATAACAAGGGAGAGACTTACATATGTAGCACTTCTCAGAGTTTAATTTTCAGGGATGATGATCACCTCTGACAAAAGAATTTGGTGCAAGGAAAGTCTGTGTCAAATCATATGCATTGTGCCGGAGACCTCCTCAGCTAGTACTACCTTAAGTATATCCTTCTTCCCTACAAAAGTCATCCTGGCATTTAGCATTTGTGGTGCAGCAAAGCGGACACTCTCCTGCTCTGTAACCTCATATGTTACGCTGATTGCTCTCATCTGTGATCTGCTCACCAGCTGCTCCTGTAGCAGAAGGGCTCTAGGGAGGAGACACATTGCTCTGCAGCATGTCTGTGGCAGGGGCTGAACTAAGGCCTGGCATTCTTCGTATCAAGTGAGATCTCCCACTCCAGTGCAGCTAGAATTGTCCCCCATGTGCTTTAGTACCCAGGCTATCAGTTGCAGACAGGTAAAATAACCGAGAGCTCTGGAAAGACTATGGTAAACCAGGCAGAAATTCCTCTGGGACTCACCAGTGTGAGTCCCAGTGTCAGTGCCAGGCTGAGCAGTGGTTTTGATGACAGTAGGAGCCTTGCACATGGTGATTACTAGCTGCCAACAGGACCCTGTAGTTGCAAGCGCTCCAATACTCTAACCTGAGGTATTTGAAATGTATGGAGGAATTGAGTGGGAGTACAGGACTGGTAGTGAGTGTTTATGAGTTTGAGAAGCTTCTCTGTAAGAGCTGATCCCCCTTACTTAAGCCATTTGCTGCTGTGAGGACAGGTTTTTGACCCCAGCCTGTTCCTCTCTCTCAGACCTTGTATGACAAATCAGGACAACAAGGTTTAGTGACCTGGTAGGCATGCTAGACCTTTAATCAGCTGTCTCTGTCACATTTGCTAGAAATTGTCAGACCTGATCTAAGCTGGCAGACCTGATCTTTTCCTGTTGGTAAAGGACCTGGGGGTTCTAGTCAACAGCTGACTGAATATGAGCCGGCAGCGTGATCAGGTGGTTAAGAAGGCAAATAGCATCCAGGCTTGTATTAGAAATAGCTTGGCCAGGACTAGTGAAGTGATCATCCACCTGTACTTTGCACTAATGAAGCCTCACCTCAAATACTTTATTCAGTTTTGGGCCCCACACTACAAGAAGGACACTGAGGTCCTGGAGCATGTTCAATGAAGGGCAGTGAAGCTGGTGGAGTGTCTTGAGAGCAAGTCCTGTGAGGAGCAGCTGAGGTAACTGGGGTTGTTTAGCCTGGAGAAAAGGAGAACCAGGGGAGACCTTATCACTCACTACAATTACCTGAAAGTAGCTTGTAGTAAGGTGGGAATCAATCTGTTCTCCCAAGTAACATGGGGTAGGGCAAGAGGAAATTGCCTGAAGTTGCACCAGAGGAGGTTTAGATAGGATATTGTGAAAAATTTCTTCACCTAAAGGGTTGTAAACACCGGACCAGGCTTCCCAGAGAAGTGGTTGACTCACCATTCCTGTAGGTATTTATAAGATATGTAGACATGGTGTTTAGGGTCATGGTTTAGTGGTGGACTTACTGGGTTAACAGTTGGGCTTGATGATCTTAAAGTCTTTTCCAACCTAAATGATTTTGTGATTCTATATTATTGTCAAGAGAGTAGAAGATGAAATATATGGGAGAGGAGAAGGATGTGAGGGATGTAATGGCAGAATCTACAAAGAAAGGGTGTACTTTGCAAGGTTAGGAAGAATTGAATCCAGGTTTGCCTTGGAAGATAAGGGAGGATTGGCTTTCCTCAAGGCAAAGGGAATGAGGAATAAAGACAGTAAAGGTTTGCTTTAGGGTAAAAGAGAAGACCAAATGTTTTTTTTTCGTTCTCTAAGATAAGTTGATGACTGTTTGACTCCAGCCAACAGCAGTGATTCCTAGGTCTTGTTGTTAGGAAGCAATGACTAAGACTGAATGAATAGGGGATAGTGCCTTTTCTAGCAGTCAGTAGATAGAATTGCCATTCTTTTGTGGACTATTTTGCTTATTGTGCTGGTTCAGGCACAATTTTCTCCTATTTTCCAACGACATTAAATCATCATCACCTCACCCTGAGCCTGAAGTATGTGCTATACATGTCCTAAGTGTTAGAGTGCAGAAACTTCTCTATTTGGAGGAGATTCAATTTTTTTACTTTCATTCAAAGTACAAAATTTATGTCGTGAAGTGACAACTGCTAATATTTTGGCCACGTACAACATTTAAATATTTTAAAATAATTTTACTCTTCAGCAAAATAGCTAGTTGTACGCTAGAGAGTTTAAAGTATAGTGACAACATTAAAATAAAATTAACCTCCTGCAAAAAAACCCTAAAGAATGGGGATATGCAGTCTATTTTTAGTCTGAAAAAAAACTTGCTTTCTTTTCATAGATAAAATGTGTAAAATTAATTCTGCGAATTGGGATGTTCTTCACTTTACTTCATAGTGCCTCTACTGGCACTTAGGGAGATCTTTACAAATGCATAGTCTCTTTACTATGCTTATTGTACTATCATTACCAATTAGCAGTTGTTAGGAGTCAAGCAACTTTCTAGTCACAGAGCAAATGGGTGA
This sequence comes from Baryphthengus martii, assembly GCA_013396935.1. Classification (NCBI taxonomy): domain Eukaryota; kingdom Metazoa; phylum Chordata; class Aves; order Coraciiformes; family Momotidae; genus Baryphthengus; species Baryphthengus martii. The sequence goes on from VWZK01022253.1 coordinate 8,041, forward strand.
TGGGGGAACAGCTATACCCCCTAAACCTTTCACAGTTCATCTGGAGTTCAGCCTTCACAAAGCACCACAAATGTTTCATACTGTGTTCTGTTCCACTGAACAGAGTCTCCCTAGGCTTTCATTAGTTATTTTTTTCAGTCTCATGGTGAAAATCTTGGACTGATAATGGTGGTTGAGTATGGATGGAGTTTCTAAAAATCTTCCCTTTGGAGCTCAGCTGAGGTGCCTCTCCTAACCCGTATTAGCCTCAGCATTGCACAACTTGAGGTCTCCTGAGGAGAGATTGCAGATCGTGCCAAACTGCAGACAGTGTAATGGCAAGGTGGGGAAATGCTGATTAGGTGTCAGTTTGAGACCACCAGTCATTTTTAACTCTGAGGTCAAGGTGACTGAAACCTTGTCTCCAAGCTAGATATGGAGAAACTGTTTTGTGAGAAACATTCCTGAAACGGTCTTCTTTTTCTTCTGTTTACACACAGGAAGCAGGCTAAAACTCCTAGAAATGTGTTCTTAGCTGTTCTTTGAGCCATTTTTGTTTGTGACCACAGAGGCATGAGTAAGATCTGCACTATGTGGGTTTTTTGTACTGTCAGCCCCCCCAAATGTAGTCAGATCCAAGTTAATTCATGTTTTCTCTGTCCTTTCAGACTCAGTTTAAAAAAAAAAAAAAAAAAGGGGGTATTTGGAGAGCATTCATATCCATCTAGGCAGTACAGGGCATTTTGATCTTAACTCTTTGGCGGGAGTAGATTGCAGTCTGCACAGATTTGGCTTGCAAGCATACTCTCTATCAGCTTTTATGGCCCAGGAAGAAGTCTATCAGGGCTTGTCAGTTCCTAGTGCTGTACCTTTTTGTTTCTTGGGTATAGCCCTGAAGGATCTAATACCGTGCTCCTCCACTCTGTCTGCAGTCTTTGAACAATAAAAATTTGTTCTGAGTGTGTTTCCCTCAGCGACAGAGCCTCTCCTGCAGCTACTATAGGGATGAGTTTCTTGTTAAAAACTACACAAGTAATGTAGCCCATGCTAGAGACAACATCCACTTAGAAGCCTTATATGCCGAAACAAAGAAACATACTTCTTTGCATAATGGAAGTGGCAGGGGGACTGCACAAGGCCATAGATTTGAAAAGTCAAACAAGAAGAATATTGTTTTCTTCTTCTCACTCTTTTTTAAAGTCTTTCTCTCAAGGGGACAGGAAACCAGTTTAATTCCAATGATATAATACTGCCTAAACTGGCCATGGTTCAGCTCTTAGTAGTGACCGCACTGTAATGCTATGCCTTTTTTCTAAGCTAACTTGCCTGACTTCAGCTTTCCCTTCAAAGATACTGAATGTTTAAAAGGGAAACAAATGATGAAGTTTACATTTGACAAGTGTTCTAATGTTCTAAATCTAAACTATGACAAATGAAAGAATCAGAGAAAGAACATTCATGTTAAAACTCTGAGAATCAAGTAATGGATGACTTCTCTTTCATAATGCATGAAACATTGATACGAGAAGGAAGAAAAGCTGTACCTATTAGTAACCTGTGACACCACAGAGGCCTTGAAAGTTTCCTTACTTCCAGAAAAGTGGAGAAATTCTTAAGCAGTTATTTTTTCTCTCTTAAGTCCAAATGCTACTCAAATCAAAATTTTAAGTTACCAAATAGCCTGACTTAGAGTATGTGTATCTGGCATTTGAGAAATGAGATTATCTCACATTGAGATGAGTAGTTGCTTTCCTCATGAAATAGCCACAGGAAGAAAACTTTAGGCTGTTTTGCACATCTTGCCAACAAATGAATTTTCATTAAAAATAAATATGTTTTAAGACTCATTTGTTGCTTTTTCCAAACACATCACAGGGAATAAATAAAGATTACTTGCTTGGTTTTGTCATATGGAGGTATAAGAGTTCTCAACCTTGATATATTTTCCTTGACTGATTATTATTTATTTCATTCGATGACTGTCAATCGCATCCATGAAATGGAACCAGTTTTACTAAAGCAACAAATGCCAAGGAACTGTGTTTTTTTTTTCTTTTTTGTCTAGTTATATCTTTACCATATATTTGTCGGCATGTATTGGAAAACTGTTACAAGAAAAATAGTAAAATCTGGTTGGATGGATCTCTCCTGAGACTTCCAGGCAAATAAGCTGTCCAAACATACAAACCAAAATTAATTAAAAAGCCCATACCCATAGAGAAAGGTAAATTATGCTATGAGGCATCATCTATGTAAATGTCTACTTATACTGTACTGTAAACTTGTATCATCATTTATATGCCTTTTAGACTAGATCATATGCTACTAGTTTATTGCCATAAAACGATGCTTTGTGCTTTCCTTGTGTTGTTCTCAGGCTCTCTCTATGTATATTTAATGACTGTGATGTTCTATTTGGAAATCTTTGGTGATTAGGTGGGTTTTTATTTATTTTTAGTCTTGGTAGAAAAGTGCAATGCTTAAAATGAGTGATCTAGCATATAATTTCTTGGAAAAAGGAATAAAAACTATTTCCCAACATACAGACTTTACAGTTTTCATTTTATTCCCTTTTCCACTCTGCTCAGTCATCTTTTCTTTACAATAATGATTCTGTTCCTCAAAAGAGGAAGAAAAATTACTCTATTGACACCTAAACAAAGGTGTGGTATCTATTTGCCATTTCAGAATTGTAATAAAAAAGAATCTTGGGGTTTACAGTTTTAGAATTGCAAACAGATTATGAAATATGCCTTGTCTTCTGCTAGGATAATTCATGTCAAATTCAACACCGAAAATAACACATTGAAAAAAAAGAAAGAAAAAAAAAAAAAGAGAGACATCTCTAATTTGTTCTTGTGTTTTCAGCTTGTAGGGGAGCAATATTTTTCCCCAGACTATATGCTTTGGTTTCTAAAACAGCTGTACTATTGATCACAAAAGCAGAGAAACTAGTTATTCTTCCTCAGATAAAAAGAAATAAGGGTAAAATCATGTAAATTCCTGCTTTTTTAATTCTTTCACTTTTTGATTGAAAAATGGAAAAGGTATGTACCTCTAATTTTGCACTACATGCTAGTATTTTTCTGTGGTGAACAAGTGGAAGCTTTCTATGAACGCTTGTTGAATGAAAAATGGAAAAATAATTTTCATTGGAAATCTGAAAATTTCTGGCCAGTTATGCAGCAACTTTTACCATGACACATGCATCCTTTAATTTAGAAACTCCCTTCTGCCAGAATGGTAACTCAGCATCTTTTTAGCTGTGCTGTGTCCTCCCAGCTACTGTACATCATATTTTACATTGCTTAGGTTCACCAGGTCTCCATACATGACTACCCTTAATCAATGCAGAAGGATTCTTGGGACTGGTCTTAGGATAGTGGCATTTAGGGGAATCTCAGTTATGCAGGGCATTCACAAATGTATGTAGTGCCACTCACTGACTGCTACAAAGGGCCTATTTTTCAAACTGTCAAAGAAACACTTGTGGCATTGCGGAAACCAGAGAAAAGCTGTCAATTCTATTATTAAATTGACATTCCACACATGCTACATTCTGATGACAGTCCATAATAAAGTTGCCCTATTTCTTTGCCCTCTATTCAAGTCGCTACCTAAAGTTTTCTCTCGCATCTCCCTCAGACACTGACTGATAGAGCTTCAGACATGTAAGCTCAACAAGAGGTCGTCATTGTAGTGCAGTGACAGGCGTTTATAACACCTGAAAAAGAGGAAGGTCCTAAAGCGCCCTTGGTACACTAGGCTATTGCAATGCATGGAGCAAGGACAGTGACATCTCCCAGGGTATTGTCAATCAAGGAGTACTGAGACAAAGACAGACAACAGGGACCATTGTAATCCCATTGGAGGAAAAAAAAAGAAAAAAGCATAACAAGGCTTTGTCTTGGGCTTCAGAACACAGACACATCTGTGTGTTTCTCTAACTGCTGCAAGCTAATAGGATAACATGGGTTTATCTGACCCTAATGGGAATTGATACAAATTGGATGCTAATTCCATTGTGTCTAGTTCTCCAGTAAGGCCATCTATGCCAACTGACCTTCCCTGGAAAAGAAGCTCCCACTTTCCATGCTTGTTTGTTTTTAGGCTTGTCTAAAAGATATAGATTACAGAAGCCTGGGTTTCCCAGGTAAATTGTCTCACCATGCTTCCTGCTGGGAAGCTTCTGTGAAGATAACAAGACAACAGAGTAGCTAGCTGTCACCCTCAGGGGTGTCTTGTTTAGTAAGGTCCTGTGACTGACAGCTGTTAAGAAGAATGACAAGATATTTTACATCTGTTTAGTGTCCTGAGTGCCACCCATTCCTTCCCACACTGGCTATTGTCATTCTTCCTATATCCAGGAATCCTACTGCTGCCAATGCAAATGTCAGACCACTGTGGAGCTATAGTGCCATGCAGCATACATTAGACAAGAAATGAAAAGTGGATCAGGGTCATTGCATAGGGGAATGCAATGATTCCAAAGGATGTTCCTTATTGCAGACCTAGGATTCTGGACCAATAATTGGACCACCAGCTATTCTGTTGCACATATCAAGTATGAGAGTAAATCGAACACACACACACACACACACAGACACACAGAGAGTTTTTTTCACTTTTTTCCCTTGCAATTTACTTATTATCTACTTTGCATCAACCCTTAAGCCTTCCTCCAGTGATGGTGCATGAATAACGCAGTGCATCTACAGCGCTTACAATGCACAGAAAACTCATGTTTCTCCATTCTTACAGCACTCACAGAAGAACCGTTAAAGGCTTTGGATTTCCTGGTCTCTTTATTCATGTCAAATTTGCTAACTATTAAATGGCTTTTTTGTAGCCTGAGAGAAACAGGATATAAAATAGGGTATAAAGAAAACCATACACTCATTCTGAAGAAACCAGAAAATTTTGTCTTATGACTTCAAATACTAGTTGTGACTGATGAAACTGCAGTACTCACTGCAAGGAGAATGTTTTGTCCAACTAATAGAAGCAATGGGTTTTGCTCTAAATAAGGCCCAGCAGCTGCAAATAAAGAAAAGGAATAAAGCTCACAGAGCAAAACCATAAATGATCTGCCCAATGAAGACTATACAAACTAGAAGAGATATATATAACTGCTTAAAAAAACTAACAATTATAACAAACTCATTCAATCTTCATCACTCTTCAATCCACTTCAAGTCAGAAGACTGTGTAAATTATGAATTCTGCAGCATGCCTGGAATGTTAACAAATCTGGAGTCTGGAGCAGTGGTGGCAGTGAACTTCAGAGTGAAAAATCCTTCACAGGATTTTAGTCAGCTTCAGAAGTATCATCATCCTTAAGATAAAAACATCTCAAGCCATTTTAAACAAATCTAAATTCAACTCACCATTTTTCCCCAGGCAAAGTAAACTACAGTGCAGTAGTGTGCTACATTCTCGGTGCAAAACTCTAATGCATGAGTGACACAGCACTTCCAAATTGTCCTTGGGTCGCAGCATGCGTCTTCTAAGCTCGAGAGAGAAATGATCTGGATAACACTGCCAGGATCTTCATACTACCTTTTTCGATCTAAGGAGACATGTCAATGTTGTTTATTTCAGGACCTAATAACAGAATTACACATGACAAAGCTACTGGGATTCTCCATCCATGTTAGTCTACTATGGGAGAATGATATGGACTACTCACGTGAGACACAGTCTAGTTTCCTAGACTGAAGAAGTGAAGATTGTGTAGCTGGCAATGAAAATGGCTGTAAAAGTCTCACAAGCACAGCTGAAATAGAGCATCTTCAAAGAAGAAATTCAACTCTCATGATGAATCTGGTGTATCAGATGTTACGTACCTGCCAGTCAGCAGAGAAAGGAACTTTTCTACTCATCTCAATCTCTCTCGTACTTTGTGAGAGACATTCTTTGTGAAGGGAAGAAAAATAGGGAAATTTGTGCTCTGTTTTTCCTGTGACTTGTAGTACTTGTTCTCTCATGTTTTCTGTCTTACCTAGTGCCGCCGGGACATCTGGTAAAAACAACATCCTTGAGTGCATGTACAACGGACCCTCAATAGGTCACTCAGTCAACATAGCATTGATAGAACCTCTACTGAAGACCCATTTCATGTAAGCCACTAAAAAGCAACCATCCAGGTTCAAATTGCTGATTGGAAGTCCATTCAATAATCGAAATCTGCAATACTCAAATCTATTGATTTCATACCAAAATTCAATATAACTGCTACCAGACCTGCAGAGTAGTCAGATCTCAGCATAAATGATAATGTACAGCTTAGTAGTCCTAACATACTCTCATTGCTGCACCTACTAATTAAGTTGAAGGAGAAGATGAGTTCTTCTAAGTCTACTTTCAAAAGGTGATGATGAAAAAGCAGTGAAAAGTGGCAGGTTTTGTATTTTTGCTCTCTAACCTCTGCAGTCCACAGAGAAAACTTTGACTCTGCTTTTATTTCTCCAGCAGGCAGCTTTATTTTTTCCTGTAGAACATAGCTGTTGGCATAACAGAGGAACAGGAGGCTGGCAAAATGGCATGAAACAAATAGTGTAGATCTCTTCCAAGCTGTTCCTGCTGCCACTACATAACTAAGAGCTTAATAAAATGTGCTACCAAGATGCAAACATCTTGCACACATTCAAGCATTTTCTTTATTAACTTAAGTGATAAACCTACCCATTCAACACACATGTTCAAATACTAGCTAGCTTGACCATCTGAGCCAAAATCTAATATAAAATAACAAAGTGATTTTCAGATGATGATGATAACATCCAACATACTCTTTTCCCAGTTCAAAAATGAGAAGACAGAACAAGATTCCTACAATCTGCTGGTTCACAAGAGAAAAGAAACCATTGTGTGGGTTTGAACTCTGGTGTGTTGCCTTTAAGCATTTGGTGGTGCTCACTACTGCTTAAGAAGATATTTAGAATTCCAACATGAAAGGTCTGTTTCATATTTTAAGCCCAATAAATCTCGATCACAGCTCTCAATTGAGACAGCAGTCTGGCAAAACTACATGGACAGCAGACACTTTACTGTGGCTCTTTCTCCCCACTCAGCTTCTCCCTCCCCCACCTCCCCCAAACTGAAGTTTATTGTTGCCAGAAAAAACAAGAAACAGCATATCTGAAATTTAATCTTCCTTAAATTTGCACAGCAAGCCTACAAAGAAGATTAACCATATAAACCAGGCATATTTTATCATTCTTCTGAAGATATGCATCATGGTTTTCCCTCCACTCGATGTTTTCTGTTGTTACTAATTCTTGAGTTTCACCCCTCAGTCTTATCAAAGGTACGATTGTCTTCTGGTGGTTTCTTTTTTTTTTTCTTTTCTTTCTCTTCTTTCTAATATACCTTTTCCATGAGAATAAAATCAGCTTGATGCAGCTGCTGCTTTGGAGATACTGGTGACAGATTAATACACTGTGAGCAAAAACCAATCTACTTGATGTCTAATTAAAACCTATTAGCTACAGGGCAATCAACAAGGATGATAAGAAGCACATCTTCTCAGTATACTAAAGAAAATTATCATACTATGGCTTTCAATTGGCCCAAGAAACATACAATTGTAGTGCCTCCTTGCCCACCAACACTCATATGACAAGAGTATTTTACTATAGCTAGCTGAAGAACAGCTGGGTGGTACTGTTCAGTTTTAACTGGTATTAATATTTTTTGAGACCAAAGCCTACTTAGGCATGATCTAGAGCCTGATGAAGCCTGTGGAAACTCTTGTAGCCTCAGAGGATTTTGGTCAATGAGTAGATCTATGGGCTTGGTTTAATGCCATTACTTATCAGTACTTGACACTCTGGTGATTATTGCTTAGGACTTAACAGAGAGGATGTGTGTGTACTCTGTGAGGTATTGAAGTTCCCTTGTTCTCACTGGAGGGGTCTTCCTCAGATGAGCTATCGGTGTGATTACAAGCAAAATGTGACAGCAGAGTATGTCAGATTGATGAAGATGTTTCATTTCCAACAGAATGTTAGGATTTAGTTATGCAGATGTCTACAGCTCTTAGGCAGGGAAAATGCAAAGACTGACACATCTAAAACATTAGACTAAGTGAGTTTGCTTGCAAAGTTGGAAACACAACTGAGGACAGACCGAATACTTATTATTACTGTTCATAAAATCACTGCAGCTTAAGTGATAAAGGCAAACAGTGAGCAACTCTTCACATGCTTTGCATAAAGGAGGATAAAGATTTGCATCATCTAGTTCCTAAATCAGCTCTGTAACTTTTCATCGACTGAGATCATCTTTGTAAGTAAGCCTTAGTTTCAATACTCTCAAGGATGAATTATCTATCATAGAAAAGATATTACTACAACGAGGGCCTAAACTAAAAGGAGTAACATCTTGTCTAAGCATATGCATAACTGAACAGTTTTAATTTTTTTGCCAAAAAAAATACATAAAAATAGCAGAATAACTACTGCTTTAACTTTTGGCTCTGCTTTACCATAGTCATATGGTGTATATGAGAACATGTGTGAGTCCAAAACAATAAGAAGGAAAGAAAACCTAAATTCAAGTGAGTAAGCTTGATCTAATTTGTGCTCCAAAAGTCCTGAAGACCTGAGTGCAGAATTTAATTTTTATTTGTATGACCAATTTAACAGTATAGTGTGTGACAAAAACTCAAGATATCCATGATTTTGGCAATTCTATAAGGCAATCTATTTGTGTTCAGAGAATAATTACAGAGGCCATTTAGAAAGTCTGTTATGAATATTAATAGAAGGCCCTTATTCTGAAAAAGGACTCTACACGTATCAGTTCTTTAGTTCATGCTTATATGACACTGAAGAGTATTTCATAGTACATAGTAAAAGAGAACTTAGTGCTAGTCGTCACCCATAAATTATGCTTTGGACATAAGTACAGGTGTAGAAATGGGAATACTGAAAGTATTTTGAAGTAAGAAGAACCAGTTCATACCAAGATCTTGGCCCCTACACAGCTCCAATCTGGACAATGCCAGTGCCATGAAGCAGTTATAGAGGTAGCACAGCTCACCACCTGAAGGTTAATCTTGTAACACGTGAAGGGGCAAAGGAGTTACACAAAGGAGTGACTCTATTCAGAGTGTGAAGAAGTGGTCTGCCCTCCACCTTGCCTGATTCTTCATGTTCTCCAAGTATCCCAGGAAAAGAGACTTGGGGGAAGGTGTATAGGGGAGAGATGACACATAAATTGGGTAAAATCTCCAAACAGATTATACAGCTTAGCTTTCTTCCCATCAATGACTAAAAGAAGCCTTTTGGTTCCCGGGGCTTGGGTATTGGTTCTAATTTGGTTTTACTTGAATACGTTGTTCTCAGTTTTGTAGTACCTCACACAAGAGCTTCTAGCCCTTTTGGTTTATTGGCAAATGTCACTACATGCAAGTGTAAGGGTGACGTTTGCTGAAATCACTGTCTTCCCTCCGTCCATGCCATGATTCTGTGCAATTTCATGGGAAAAGCACTGTAAGGCCACATTTCATATGGAATCTCTTTTTCATCGCAGAGAATTGCTTTAATCATGTTGTGTTAGTGGGATTTTCTTCTTCTTTTAAAGGCAGAAAATAATGAAGGAAGACTATGGAAATGGTAGTCTTTCCATGAACAGCTTTAATAGAAATAGTCTACTCCTGCATACTTTGGTTTGCAACAAAAGCTTTGTTTTAAACCATCTGATAAAAAGAAGGGGGGCACTCCATTCAGCAGGAAAAGGAAACCCCAAAGAGTTTTATTTTCTGATCAGTAACATCCAGAAGTCCCTCAAATTACATTCTTTATAAAGCTGTTACTGAATCACAAGCCAGATTAAATTGAATTTTCTAACTCCTAGTTCTCCTTAGATCTAAATCTGTCTTTAGATGACCTTCCTGATTTAATCCAGATCATGAGCATGCTCAACATCCTTTCCTATATATTTGGTGGTGGAATGTAGTATCAGAGCTGCCCTTGTTCGTAATTTATCTAGGAGGTGTTCTTGTAAGTGATAAGCACAGTTCTCCTTCTTTTTGTGTGTTATGCTTTTATGGAAGGCTCATCTACCCATTGATATCCTGAATAGGTGTTCCATTTTAAAGAATATGGTGTTTTTGCTATTGTAATACTGTGAGGTTTTTTCTGCGAAAGGTATTAAGTTATCGAACTGAAAACTACTAAGGGGAAAAAAAAAAAAAAAGAGAGAGAAAATTCAAAGAACTAAAAATAAAGAGAAACAGCACTTTCCTCTGGGTTTGGTTTTCTTTTTTTTTTAATGGAATCGTCTATATTTAGATGTCATTGGTCAAAACACACTCTTTATTTCCAGACCTCACCTAGCTTAAATTTTGATGCCACTAAGTGCCTTGTCCTCCAAATCTGAGGTTCAAATAAGCAAGATCTAGTGAAATACAGTGTTAAGACCTGACAAATTTCACTGTCATGCTACTGTGCCATTTCCATGGTCTAGAACAGATTTCCTAGGTCTACTTCCAATGCCCAAACTTTGCAGGCTGAAAATCCTTCAGAAAAAAAAAAAAGTTTCTTTGTATCCTTGAATTCAGTATTCCATCACATTCATGACTTTATGGCAACAAAGTGGGGATTTCAAAAGACATAGAAGAAACAAGATTTCAAAAAAAACCAGGATCAACTCCAAGCAGACATTGCTAAAAGCAGAGTTTTGCATATGATGCAATGACTTACCTCCAAGAAGGTGCTGAAAGTTTTGTACCAAGTACAACCCAAATTAGAGATGACCTGTTGCAAAAGAGGGAAGGATATCACTTAGCAGATCAGCTTGAATGCTTAATATTCACTAATGCGTTTAAATATGTATGCTAATCAAGGACAATCGTAACAATTTTTTCCCAGACTACACAATTTTCTATCATTATGACAGTAGTCTGAGTGTCTTTGTATTGAAACAGAAGAATTTCTCTAGTTAAGTTTGTGTTTAAATGGCTGTTGGAAGTGTAATTCTTGATTAGAGGGCTAACACCAAAGCTAATAGTTGCTAAGTGTTATATTTGAACTCTGCTACGAACTACTTGAGCAAGAGCTTCTAACACACAGTTTAGTTTCCAAAAAGGCAGCCCTTTTCCTTGTTGAATATGAAACACAAAGTAAAATTTTTCTACCGAGGCCCATTCTGCTACCAGAGAACTGCAGCAGCATCCTGGTTCTGAGTGCCCAGGAATGCCTGGATATGGCTTATAGAAAGAGATTTACTGCTTCCAACTGGAAACACAAAAAAAAAGGAGTTATTTTTAATATCATTTTCTATATTGTGTGCAGCTCAGGTAGTAAATATACCCATGATCATCAGACAACACCAAATACAAGAATAAACAACCTCACTTAAAATGAGATATAATATTTCCACTTACATCCAATACTGACGTAAATTGAAATAAGGGTATAGCTTCAAGCTGTGTTCATGAAGAAGAATTAGATACACTTTGTACAAGAAAAAAACAAGCGTAACTGATGGCAGGAGCTCTGTGACCCGACCTTCAGATTTGATCATACAGTCTACCTTGACACCATAAGCATGCTTGGAGCAGGCAGCAGCTGCACCTAAATAACTGCAATTTGCTACAACACAGGAAGACAGAAAATATGAAAAGCTCTTCAGAAAACATCCCTAGTACCATGTCATTAAAATTGTTTATCAGTTAGTGAGTAAAGAAATGAGAGCACTAAAAACATGGCTATAGTGGAGGACTAGAGAACAGAAGTCTATTACTGAAGCTCCAGAATTGGCAAGCACACATTTTCCTTTAAGCATGTGACCTAGTTTTGTCTCTCTCCTTTCTACCTGTGATTTACTTCCTAGCTGAAGAATAATCTTTCTCGGCAGATCTAACCTTGTCCTAGCGTCTGTCCTCATTCTTCTTTCTTTTGCTTCTTATACATCTGTTTCATTCCTTTTTCTTCAACTTGTACCTACTTCTGGCTGTGTGAAGCACCAAAAGCTACACTCACTTGATGGATTTGTTCCCATGTGAGGGACAGAGCAAGCCCATTCACCAGGAGTGGTTGTGGCAGAGCTGAGGCATCCAGTATTGACTTTCTATACTTAGTGCAATAGATGTAGATGGTCACCTTTTTTTTTTTTTTCGCCCCCCAATCAAAACATTTTCAGCAAAAGAAGGAAAAGGCCTCTCCTGAAACGGATACTTTCGGAGATGTGTGCTGTGTTTTGTTCAGGTTTTTCTCTTTTGTCTATAGCTACGTGAGCCCAAAATATTTCATTTGTGTTTCTAAATGCCAAGATTTTATCCAAACATTTCAAAAAAACTGAAAAACAAAACTGGATTTCTGGTTGTTCACCTGTTTTAGTTGAATATTTCTGTTAATATTTTTAAACAAAACATTTCTTGAGTTTTTCTGTTACATGGAAAAATGCTTACTATTTTCTATTTAACCCCAGTTACAATAGCTACAGCTTTGGGCCGAGAAGTCAAGATACCTTCCAGAGCCAGACATCTAGAAAAAGCCTAGTTGTCTCAGAGACTGATCTAAGACCTTTGCTTTCTCATAGATACCTCACTGCCTTAGCTTATTCTTCCTTCACACCCAGCATTTACTACCTCTGCTTCGCAGCAATGCAGACAACACGAAAAAAAGGCTTTCAGCAGACCAGTTTCAGACTCCGTTTTCATGTAGACAGGAAGAAGAGGTATAGCTCTGCTTTACAGTATTGAGAGCCTCAGAGCAAATTCTCTTAAAGAACCACTTCAAGTACTGAGAGTTGTTGAGATTATCCCAGGCTTTCTAGTTGCTAAAATATTCCCTCCCATATGCTGAGTGTCCACTTTGAAAACCTTGCTCATTCTTTCCTGCATCTGGCATAGATTTCCAGGGGGTGGGAGGGTGGGGGGCTCTGCGGTCAGCATGAGAGGAGCCCAACTTTGCAGCTGCTGTTTCCTTCCTCTGACAATGCAGAAAATATCTTCAGGGAGGGAATCCCATTTAACATGCAAGTGCTAATACCAAAGATGCTTTAGCTTCTCATCCTCTTTGTGAGTGTCCTGAAACAAAACAGTGCAGTTAATATTAGCCCATAGGCTCCCTACCACCTCAAGTCTTCATCACTTTTCTTAACTCCTGTAATGACTGAGCTCAACCTAAGTATCATCAAATCAAAATATAGTTTAGTTATTTACAATGAACAATTTATTTTATGAGCTCCATTCCCTTTTAGATATTTTTCCAGCCAGTTTTGATTTTTACACATCAGTTTGTATTTAATATATAAATACCAGTTAGAGATTATTTTTTTCCTATTTTTAATAGTATTTCTGCATCCTGGCAAAATTGGGTACATAGAATGTTTTGGGATAGGATAAAGAGATTATACCAGGGTCAGGATATTGCCCATATGTATAAAAGAAACGCTGAATGCCATGATCTAAACACAAAAGTCAGAGGCACCACAGATGTTAAAGTTTAATCAGAATCCCATAGTGAGCTTATGTGGCCAAAACTTACAGTATGAGCACACTTGGGTGTCGCAGTTGGAACCTGCAGAGATCCCAGCCTTGTCTTGTTCTATGTGGAAAGGGATTTGCTTATTTAAAATATAAAAAACATACAGCTTGTGTCTAGCTGCAGATGGGCAAACATTTTTATGAACTTCAACCGCAACCATATTGTGCCCAAAGACAGATTTTTCCCACACCTTGGCATAGCTCATGCTTCCAGAGTCACATTATTGGGTGGTAACAAGTCACCACTCTCCAGCGCATTTGTGGAAACTGCTGGTGTGCAATCTCTTGCTCTATAGGCAGAGATAGTTTTAGGTAGTCATGGAACAACAACATGGTTCCGTATATCAGAGCGTTCTGCTGTTAGAACAAACCCCTTGCAGGGCTATGTTAGAGCCAGGCAGCCCAGAACCCCTACTGCGGGCTGGCAGTCTCAGTGACAAAACCTGGTGCCCAGCCTGCTGAAGGGGTTTGTCAGTTATACAGTGTTGATTACCACCAGAAGTGCTATAATCACATCCCAGAGTGGAGTAAAGACAACTCGTCTTTGATCCTCTTAAAAATTTCACTGAGATCTTGCTGAGCTTAGCTAAAAAACAACCAAAAAAATAACCAACTTAAAAAAATGAGCGAGAAAATAGAGAATAAAAAGAAGGAGGGGAAAGGTGTGGAGGAGAAGTAAAGGAAAAAGAAAGGAAAAAAATGAGGAAAAAAATTAAGAAAAAAAGGAGGGAAAGATGAAAGAGAAAGAAAGGAAAAAAATCAGGAAAAAATATAAGAAAAAAAGGAGGGAAAGATGAAAGAGAAAGAAAGGAAAAAAATCAGGAAAAAATATAAGAAAAAAAGGAGGAAAGAAGAAAGAGAGGGAAGAGAAAAAGAAGATTAGTAGAAGAGGAAAAAAAAAAATGTATATTAAAAGAGGTGTATTATAGACATGGGCTAGGAGGTGGCAGTTCAGTTTCTCCAGTCTACACACAGCATGGCTTATCCTGAGCCTAATGGAGAAAACTGCTGAAATTGCTCATGCTTAGCTGGTGTACGTGAACTTCACATAGCCTAATTTAAGCTAGATCTCCCTGTCAAGATTAGTTCTTCTCAATTCTCTGGACATGTCAACACAGCCACAAAACAGCAGCCTCAGCAAATGTGGACATTTCAAGAGGGACTTGAGACAAGCTCAGGGACCAGCAAGAAGCAGTGGGAACTGCAGCTCGGTGGGTAAGTCGGGACTGCATAGCGCTGTCTTTGGCTCCTGCTTGAACCTACTTCCTTCCCTACCCATTCCTCTGCAGTGGGGAAAGCACACACTGCATCCAGCTCTGACATCTGTCCCAGGACACAAGCTTTTCCCTCCTTGCACACCCACAGCCCAGCTGGGCCCAGCTGGCCCTGAACACTCACAGGACTGGGAAAACATGAATTACCGTCACTTAGACTACCTGAATTAAGCGGTAGGAATCTAAGTGCTGTAAAAGAGTTTTGCCTTTAGAGGGGTTTTCTCAGCGTGCTTTATTTCTCAGCAAGAACGCAGAAATGTTTTTGATCCAACTACTAGTCCAGCTTATTTCACACGAGGCTGTAATTTTCAGTGTCTATCAGCGACATGTTTGTTATCTGTTTAGATGCGAATGCCCATTCCTCTTTTTTAAATGATGTAAACAACACAAGCAAGCACATTTTAGTCTAAAACCAAAAAAGCTAATACAGAAGATGCGAAAAACCTTAAGCTATCCCTATGCATCGAGTAGTCAACATCCATTACATATATTGCTTTTGTGTTTTCTGCATCTAAATTTTGGCTAGTGGAAGTGTTACCATAGCCAACTTGTTTAAATTATGAGTGACCATCTCCAGAAAAAAAAGGAAATCTTTATATGGCAATGATCAAACCCATTCAGTGCAAGGAATTACTTGCCTGTGAATTGTTTAGACTGGAGGGATCACGAGTCCTGCTCAAGATAAACATATTAATTTCTGTTTGTCTCCTCTGCAATAGATTATCCTCAGACAATTTCTACAAAGGTTTTCCCTCTTTGCCTCTTCCCAAGTTGTTTGTTCTTAGCTCTATAGAATCTACCTCCTGCTATTATTAAGCTAGAGTACTCTGATTTAAAACCTTCAAATTAGCCTATACAATTTCTTTATGTCTGTGCCTAAATAAAATTAAAATACTGTATCTCCCCTAATGTCTGTGATAAGGTTCATGTGGTCAGCCCTTATTTAATAGCAGTTTCACTCAAAACACCATGCAGCTGAAGCAAAATTGAGCCTTCACACAGTGAAATAAATACATTAAGTGGAGGATTAATGATGGCTGAAGTTTTTTTGGCTTTGTTTTGTTGTTTTCAGTTTTCTGATGGGGTGTTTAGATTTTAAAGATTATCAGGTATTGGAATCCAAAGTGAAAAACATCTATTCCTCCCTTTTACGCTCTTCTTTCCAACAACAGTCAGACCATTTCAAAGAGGAGAAGTAGTAAACAAAGAACATTTCTTGTTGATGGGTCAGTTGCAGTTTTATGTAGGCTGAAAAGTAGATTGTAATCTTGTGAAACGGCAGCATACTTTTGTTCCTCCCTCCCTGCCCCCATCCTGAAAACACACATGGCTTGACAAAATGCCACTAGAACGTGCTTGAAAACAGTGATCTCATTGTGAAGGCTGAAAACTTAGGGCTCAGTATAGTTGGATGATTGAGAAGCACAACATGCTCAACAGATGTAAAAACTGTATAATTCATGACTTTCTCAAGTGGGGAATGAGCTTCCACAGCCAGTTACTAAACCGCTGCAAGAGGTGTAAAATATCCAGCGATTTCCTATGCGAGTGCACCAACTATTTCAGATATGCACATACTACTTGTGAGTTTTGGCTAGTGGTCACTGGGGTTATTTCTCTCTGCTCTGTTCTGTACTTGTTCTGGGATATTTTAATAAGAGAAGAGAGACTTAACATTTTATCCTTGGTTTTCCTACTAAATGATGGGAGGTGGGGGGAAGGGAACAACCAAACTAACTCTAAGCAACGTAAGTCCAGAGAAAACTTGAAAGAAGATTACAAACCTCAGACTTCCCAATTGTCTCAGTGAGCTGGCAGGAAAGCCATTTTAAGCCAACTGGGTTTGTTGTTCGCTTGAGTCTGCAATTCTGCATGGACCTCCCTGGCAGCGTCTGAAATTTTGGAAAGCTAAACTGAGACTCACACAATTCCTTTTCCTTTTTTTGCCCAAGAGTTTCCATCTCTTGCTTTCTTCTGAACCTCAAAAACCAGAGCAATTAATTCGTGAAACTCTTCTAAAAATTCCCAGATTTTGTTCCTTTAAAATTAAGCAGCTCTCTTGCCACTGCATATAGTTTCTGCAGGGCCTCACAGGGGAACTCTGCTGATGTTTCTTGCTTCCAGATCCAGGAGGCAGCTGGAAGACATTTTACCTTCCTATGCTACAGGTTAAAATAGTGTCAAGACTGCTTTAAATTGTGCCCAGAGGACTTACACACCGAGGACTGTCATTCCCATCTTGGCTGCACCTTCTCTGGCTTCAGACATATTCTCTAAAATGAGAGCAGCTATCCTTGCCTTTGTAAAAATACTTCTTACCAATACTGTCAACAGATTCATGTGCCAGAAAAATAAATAAAATCAGTGCACGGGTACAGTTCCCGGTGACATATTGCCAGCATCTGATCTGAGCATAGAGACTTAATCTAGAGAACAGAAAAATCAACCTTGGCCCATCAGATGTGTCTCAATATGCGTATATTTGAAAGAGGAGGTCTTCACAAGAAGATCATGAGTAAGGAAGAATTATAGCATATACAGCACCTACTAGAGGTTTGAAAAAGTCTTCCCAAATTAGTATCCCTCTTTAATTTAGACTGCACAGAGCCTTCTAGGCAGCTCGCCAACCTTCACAGCTGCTGACAGGTAGAAGAAGATGAAGCATGAGATAAGAGCATAAGAGGGACTATTTCTTTTGGGAACATGCAGCCTCTGAAGGCAGATGTTGATTTAGAGGGTTCATTTGGCACCTGTCAGAGGTTACCGTGATGTTCATAACCGCTGTCCCCTAGGATTAGTGTATCACCGCTGCCGTGCAGTAGCTATTTGTGACAGTATTTTAATGTGTCATTTCATTTTAAAAGACTTGCAGTTCCCTCTCCCTCTTTACTGTTTTGGGTCAAAATTTCTCATACTCATTGAATGCCCATGATGCATTATTTTTGGACACTTCTGAGGCTATCCACGTGTAAAAAATAATAGGTTGTCCAGCTGTTACATACAGTCAAATTCTTTACTGAGCTGGAATGAATCAGCTCCCCTTCTCTCCTCCCTTCTTTTTTAAGGCTTCAGCTTTGGCACAACGCTGAACTCCTGCCTTGTCCCAGTTAAAGAATTTTGATTACACAGAACACAAAAACTGTATCAGGAATAGTGAAAATTAAGTATGCAATTAGTTTGGGGGAGGTATTTTAGGGTTTTTTAGTTGTTGCTGTTGTGGGTTTTTTTATTTGTTTGTTTTTCCTGGATGTTGTGAAAACGGAGCAAGGTGCATATCTCCAAAAAGATACAGGCTCACAATAGACAAGCGATCTCACCAGCTGGCAAAGAAAATCTTTCTATCCCCATCCCAGGAGAATGAGGGTTTTTTCTCTCTCCTCCAACTCATCTTCCTGAAGCAATTAAAAACACCCTTGGCTTTCCTCTGTTTTGATCTCCTCCTTCCACCTCAAGAAACTGTCCCACATTCATGCACGGAATAAGAAAGAAAAAAAGGCAGTTGAAGATGCTTATGTCTAGGTTAATATTACATAAGCATAAAAATAGACAACCTTCCCTGCCAGCTTTGTAGATGTGAACATGCCACATTGCTGTAAGTGATGGCAGGGTGAAAAAGTTGTAGTAGTACATAATAAGGGTGCAGAGTCTTGGCTTTCTTCCAGACTTCAAGTCAAACTGGCTACTTTGTCATTTGGAGACATTTTGGCAAAAACTAAGTGCACATATTGTCTCAGATTTGCTTTAGTTATTGTCTCAATTTAAGGCTCAGGGCAAACCCCACCGAGCAGAATTCCTATCGGCCCTCTCTCCCCCTCCCCCTTCCCTCCCAAGGGAGGATAAAAAGGGGGAATGAGGAAGGAAGTGCCTCACACGAAATTGGAAGTTAAGACTACGAACAAAATTTAATAAGTAGCAGAGGTTAATGGGGAAAAGGAAATATGAAGGGAAGGGAGATATACAAGCATATAGAAAACCAGCTCTGGGATGGGGATGGATTGTGCAGAGCAAGTGGAGCCAGGCCTGGCTGCACTGAGATGCGATCCCAGCGGCAGCATAGCCCAAGCGAGAAAAAAAGAGAGCTGAAACCTGAACTTCCCGTCCTTTTACAGAGTGTGGCAGGAAAGGGGAGGGAATACCAGCTGCCCTTTGACCCCTCAGGGTCCTACAGTTACCCCATGTTTGTTCCCCCTCAATTTGTTGACTCAAAACCACAATAGTTGTACTTTTGTTTATACAAAAAAAAAAAAAAAAAAAGGAAATTTCATTTTGCACCCAAATTCAGCCTGTTCATCCATTTCCTACATGTCTAATTTCTGTATTCCAAGGAACATGCATTGTAAACCCACCATTTTAAGCTTCTCAACTTTATCAAGGTACCGAGAAAGGCCAGGACTATGTACGCTTCTGCTTCTGTAAACTCTGCTAGACCAGAGTAAATTCTGGTAACCAAGTACCAGAATTTAGAGAAACAAAAAAAAAAAAACAATCACAAAAAATTATATTCTAAAACTCTGAGCTTAATAAACCCATTTTGATTGTCACAAATGACACAAAAGAGTAAGACTGTTTTACTGGCAATGGTATAAGAGATGACATATTATGCACCCATCACTGTCCAAAATGATGTCCACTGCAAATGTCGTGATAAAAAGTCTTCACAACTGATCTGGTTCAGAAAGGTAGAAGACACTTACTAAGAAGGAACAAGAAACCCAGAATAAAAGACGACAATGCACAAATTAATTTCATTCAGCTGACAGTCATAAAGGATATTTTTGTTATGCATTATTACTGAATAGCAACAATATGTGCACTAATATATAACAAGTCAACAGATGAGAGAGTGAAAGACTTTCTATGATTTCAGTGCTTGTACAACTGAGAGGACATTCTCAGTCCAGTCACAGATTATCCAAATTCACTCAAAGAGGTCTTATTGTTTGCTTAAGGTCTAAGTAACACTAGGGCAATGGTTATTTTCATCCTCCAGTTCATTACAAGAAATCCTCCTTGGCTGCAGTTCAGGCAAAACCTGGCTGCTCTGATACCAATGGAGTTTGACCATTGTGAGCAATGTCATTTACTTCAGCAGAGTCAAACATAATTTGTAATTATTTCATGAAAAGAAAGACACACAAAGTTAGCCCTTTGCTGCAACTCCAGAATTATGAAAAAGACACCTTTTCAAAATTGACTTATCAATGTAATCTCTTGCTTTTGTCTCAAGAACAGGACGTATCTCTTAGATCAATATATTTTCCTACTTATTAAAAGTTATTGTGCATTTTCATTTCTGTTCCTCCCTTTGCAGAAGGGTTGTAGTTAAAACTGAGAAGTCAGATCATCCATCTTCATGGAAACCAGGAAAAAAAGTCAGTGCTGAAGGATAGATTTCATATGGCTTACATCACGTAGTTCACACTGAGGTTGGTGTTTCATACTAAAGGCTGTTGTTGCCCCTTCTAACTTTGTTACCTGAGCATTGGCTCTCTCCTATGACAAAAGCAAGAGAGTTAACCTCCCAGTATAGATACTTCAAGTCACATCTGAAGGGCTCTCTTCTCTCCTAAACAGACATGAAGGCATGGTTGCTGCAGGCAGAAATGCTAGGGGTCAAAAGCATACTCTGAGCATGTGGTTTGCCAGTTCTGCTTTTGGTGACTTGTGTGGTCTGAAACTTAGTAGCCTGTGAAATTATCTTTGAGTTGCTGTTACAGTTCAAACTGGCAGAACTACTAATGCTATCAGGTTCCCAGCTACAGAGAAGGGGCTGGTGGGGGTGATGTTTCCATTCAGGATCACCCACTACTCATTCCCTCCTCAGCCATCTCAGGTCCACACAAAAATCTGGAAACTTTCAAAGAACCCTGTAAAACAACTTCACCTGCTGAAATTCACAATAAGGAGAAAATTGTGTTGAAACAAGGCAAATTATACAACTGCTGGAAGGCATTTGTCTTCTTGCTGGTTAATATGTTTTGGAATCTGGCTTAATCTGAAAGGCTTTGTCATTATTTATATTTTTCCTGTATTTATAATCATCTGTGTAAGTATCTGGTGTTTGAGGACAGGCACTTTTAAAGTAGAAAGTAAACATTGGCTCAACCCATATTCCAAAATATTCTAAATAGCATAGTCCTTCTGAAAGCATATTGGTGACCTTGCTTGGCATTGCTGCAGCATGATTACCCTCCATTCTCTCACAAGCAGAGGGGAAACTTGGATACTTCAGTCAAAATAAGCAGATTGGCTTGCTTAAAGGTCTACTTACTAAGTAAAGTAAACCCAAAATAATGAACTAACTTTGATTCTTAAATAAACATCTTTGAGATTGTTATTTTTAACACATCTGGTAACATGAAGTGACCTATTCTGAGTAGTGCAAGCATCCATGTATACAAATCTCACATCCTCATAAGCACAAAAGAAGCCACTTCAAATTCTTATTTTCCTATTTGTCTTCTAGTTTGAATCATTTTAACCAAAAGTGTCGCTGAACTTACCGTACTTTTTAAGGAGATGATCAAAGAGGCAATAAGTAAAAAGGAGAAATGAAAAATAAATCCGTGTAGATTGAGAGAATAAATGCTAGAGACTGCAAGATACTTCCATTGTATGAGCAAAACCAACAATAAATAAATATTTTTTATTCCAAGAGCCATTACAATCCAAAGCACCCTTTCATTGTATTGGACTACCAGGAAGTTTCACTACTGGTGTCCAGGTCTAGCAAGCAGCTAAAAGCTGTTATCTTGTACTCAGGAAAACTCTTGCAAGTACTGAAGAAGTTGTCCAAGAGCAATTATCACTGCGCTATGTGAGCCTACTGGTTGAAGAAAAAAAGAAAAAAAACAAAACAACAACCACCACCCTCTAGAGCACTATGAGGGTACCTAATACACTTTTCTAAAAATGCTTTAGTTTCCCAAGCACATATAGTGTTTGAACAATTCTTCTGATCCAAGAGTAACTAGGAAACATGAATGTTTAAGTTTATTTGGAAGGTTAAATTTGTTAAAAGTAATATAATTAAAGAGTAATGTGTATAAAGCTTGGGTCAATAAAAATTAGAGTTCCCATTTGTCAAGAAACAATATATCAAATTATGGTGAATTAGATTCTTGTAAGAAGGTCCTTGCATACAGTAATACTATATAGGATACTATTGTTCAACTCTAAGCCTCCTGTATATGTAATTTGGTGGCTTTATAGAACTATGAATTACTCATATGTCTTTAGAGAAATCACCATATGTCGTTCAGAGAAGTTTCCACAACTTCTGGCTTTTGTAACTCAGCAATGATGTAAACAAAACTAATCCTGAAGTCAGAAAACGAGTTGCTAATGTATCAATGTGTTTCAAAAAAGCCTTTCAGAATAATTTTTTAATTATGTATCGATATATATACTTCTACAATTATCCCACAATAATTCTAAAGAGGCATTCATTGACTAAAAAAATCTCCAAACTTGTTTCTTCATTATTTTTACATATATCTGCAGGCATTTAATAAACAAAAGCAATATTTAACTTTTTGTCTACTGTATATCTTGATGTTACTTTCACAGACTATTGAAGTAAATTCTTTGTAATTCCATAAAGAAAGCCCTTTTTTCCTGAAAAATCAAAAATTTTACATGATCTTATAAATCATATATTAAATTGGTAGATATGTGGTCTGGATTAATATGACTGCTTTGCAGTTAAACTCTGTTTTGAGGAACTGGTGTAATGAGTTATACTAGCCTCAAAACTCCAAATCACTTTTTCTAGTTAATACTATCTCTATGTAGCCAAGGAAGAACCTGTTATCAAAGTGCAAGTATATAGTATATTGTGAAGACTTTCAGACGCTCTTTCCAATATTAATAAATATTTCCCAAAGAGTAGTTATCTTAGTTATCTGAAACCATTTAAAAAATGAAAAGCCACTGCAAATGTCTTTTTCACTTCTCCGCTAGCATTGATACACAGATGAATTCTGCAGTTCTTCAGACAGATGCCTGGCTTGCCAAAATATATCAGACTTTAGATCGAGTCAAAGTAGTTTTTGGTCCATGTGGTGTGTCACTAATACCACTGTGGTCTTTTCTTACAGAGCAGGGAAGGGTTGGTAATTTGTTCAAGATGGCACTATCAGAACCTCGAACCATCTCTCTGTCCGTGTGGTTACAGTGAATCAGAGAAGAAAAAAAAGACATTATTCTTTGATGAACCTACCAAGGACTGGCTGTTAGTAAAACAAGTTGTTTCTATTAAGCAGGGTTTGGGAGTTGTACTAGGTGCTTCAGACTAAAAATCTCAAAAATTTACAGGAGATGCCTTATAATTGAAATATGAATATTTTACTGTATCTTATGAATATTTTACACATCTCCAAATAAGAAGCAATGTCATTCAAGATTGTCAGCATATAATCAGCATCCAGGAGTTAACCCAGTAAAGGCAGAATCACTTCCTGCCTTTTGGTTTCTGCTTTGTGGATATGATTTTCATAATTCCCATCAAGCCAGCCCAGAGAAAGCTGTTAGGTTTCTGTGATCACAGAGAAAGTTAGTAACTCACTTTAAATTTCAGTAATTGCTAAACATACTTTTCTTTCTAAAGAAAGCAAGTATTTTCTTCAGTTTTCCAGCATACAGAGAATTCCAGAAGCCAGATCTTTTATGTAAGTTACTGTGAATATACAGTCAGGCTTGTTTTTGATGAATTTCCTCATCCTGAGTAGTCCCTATGTATCACAAAGTATGAGACAATACAAGCAAAGGTGGCAGAGACTGGCTCCTAGGGCTGGCTTAATCTCTGCAACAGCAGGGTTGCCATCTAAATTTAGACTACAATTTGGGCAGCCAACAGCGTAATTAATCATCAGAAGAAACTGCTGAGGGCGATGATAGTGACTGCCACCAAAACATTTAAACCAAGTGGCAGTTTTGAGCTACTCTGGTGTATCCCTACACCACACTACACCTACACCACTGAGAACGGCTGAGTATTCCATAGACAATGTTGCTCCCTTGGTAGGGGGAAGAGATAATTGTTTATATGCCCCACCTTACTTTGGTTCAGCTCCACAAAAGAAAGATGGAATAAAATCTCAAGCCCTTCTTGGTTTCCTCAAGTACTGCTCTCCTGGGGGAAACGAGAGAAGAGGTTGAGTGGTGATTCAAGGATATTACTGGAATTTTTCAGTAACTTGGGTCAGAGCTTAATCACCATTACCCATGAGTGCCAGGTTGACCTCATCACATGACACAGAAACTGCTGGCAAGAAGAGGGACATTTGCAAGCAAAATAAAATATCATTTCTGGAAGGCAGTTGCCACAGACATGTCTCCAATGGTTAAGGGTGTGCATCAAGAGATCCTCAAGTTGAGGCCACAAGTTCAAGACCTGCATTCCTTACTGACTTGCAGGCAGTGCTGCCTGTAATAGCCCATGGCAGGTCAAAGATGCTGTCAGCTCCTCACTGCCAATGATCTGATTCCAATTACACCAGTTTTTGTCCTTTCCATACAAGATTACATATCTGGAATTAATCTGAATTAAAAATAAGCAATCTCAACAAAAAAATGCAGAATTTGAGATTCTTTCAAGTTTCTCCTTCAGGAATCCCAAGGTGTAAGTCTGCCCCTTGGTAACAGCCTTCAAGGTTAGGCTTGGGTTTATCAATGCATCTTAGACTTGCACTGTGTTCTCCTTTACTATCATTAGCTCTATTTGGCACTGATACCTCTTGAATACGGGCTCTTTATCTTTCTCAGGTTCAAGCCAAAACTCATGCAATTCACTATCAGCTGAACCCAGTCTCACAACACCCTGAGGCACACAAACTTTCAGTGTTCGGTACAGATGCACACTCAGATTTAAAAACAGAACAAGAACAAGCAATCAGATAAATAAATATCTCATCAACTTTTCTCCAGAAAAAGCTTGTAACAAAACTTTATTTTCTATACTGAGTTTATATCGACTAACAGATGTCTCATGGTTCAGTTCTAGCTGTGGAGAGCACTCAGATGCTACCATGATAAAGACAAGATATTGCACAGAGCAGGATTTTTAACAGTTTCAGGTGCTTGGCTGACAGGTTGAATTACATTTTTTGTTAAGCAGTAAGTATTTGCTCTGAGAAAGTTAAAGCCCATAACAAGTGAAGGAAGGAATCTAGGGATCCAATGCTTAATTTGATGCATACTCACTTTCTGAAGTTTAAGGGTACAAAAGGAACCACTAAGAAAAGCCAGACTTGCCAGACAAAGCGATGAACGTTTTATGCAGTAAAGGTGCATGTATAATTTGTAATGTGTGTGAAATAGGAAAATAATACATAGTCTTAGCACAGTTTTTTTCTCCCACCCTAAACCAAAAGTCTCAGGAAGATAAGAATACACGTTAAAAATATATTCTGGATGCTCCCAGGAAAGAGTTTCCTTGTGATCCCAAGACTTTGTGTTTGTAAATTTGAAAGATGAATATCCCATTCCTAATGGTCTGCTTTAATAAATGCAATACTAAGGAAAAAAAAAAAACAAATCAAACAACAACAAAAAAAAAAACAACAAAAAAAACAACAAAAAAAAAAACAAAAAAAAAAAAAGTAAAAAGCAAAGAGTGCCAGGCCTGCATGTCAAGAAACTTGACTTTGAACTGGTAAATTCAGTATGAAAATTATATCCAAAATTATTTGGAAACAATAAATTATTTCCTTTTCTTTTTCCTGTAAAAGCTGAGCTAGTGAGAAGACATATAGATAAACTAAGTGAGGGAATGATTGATCTAAAAATAAACCACTTCCAATAAAAACAAACATTGTTTTGAGGTACCTCTGAATTTGTACTATAACACAGCTCCCTTCTGAGCTGCCACTTCAGAGGCCTACCACACCATGATTTTTTTCACATTGCTTCCTGAAAACAGTGGGACAGCAGAAGGGGCCTTTCTGTTTCTGGGTGAACATGGAACCTGCCACAGAGCAAGTCAGACAAGTGGTTTCCTGGGAGGGTGCAGGTAAAATCTTCCTGCCCCCAAAAAAAAAACCACACCAAACAAAACAAACAAAAAAAACCTCCACAAATCTCAGAGTGTTACCTTTCTTCAGTGTATGATCTCTCAAAGGAAGAAGCATTTTGGACATTTACTTCTTGCTTCTGTTCCCTACAACCCTTCTGTATTTGCACAGCAAGGAGGACAGGAGGAGGAGATGTGCTACAGGGCTTGTGTCTAATTCACAGGGCAGCATGAGAGCCTGTGAGTTGTTTATGCTGTTAGTGATAACCCTCACTTCAGACATGATTTAAAAGTGTGGTTGCATTTAAATCCTCTTTTTGGACAAAAGCCACTGCCATCACGAAAGTCCTTTCACAGGAGGCTATGTCTGTAGCCATTATAAAGCAGGAATAAATTTGCATTTTTTCCTCGTTTTTAAGCTTCATCCTACTCCTCAAATATCATCCTCCAAGGTAAAACACAGAGAGAGTAATGGAGACAGACCCAGGGTCAAATCAGACATGATGGTACCTGAACATCACACAGGAACCAGGGCCACAGTCAGCTGGGGTACAGCCCAGGATAAGGACAGCTCCGTTTTCTTGCTGTAATCTGCTATTGCTTATCAGAAAACTGTGTCCTTTACCACTGGACACCATATGGGGTTTGTAGCTGGGTCTTGCACTCTGTTGACAATGCAATTTTACAGCACAGCCTTCCCAACAAGTAAGATGCAGGAAATCAGAAAGCGATATAGCAGCTTTTTAAGATGGCTGGAAACATTACCTTTCCAGGACCATGGCTGTCCTTAAGTTCAGTTGTGCTCTAGGCTGTACAGGAGTGCATCTTATGAGTGCTCCTTGTCAAAGCTGTGGGAGTCAACAATTGCCATGGCAACACCTGCATGTGGAAGGTACCATTTACCTCAAATATTGGGCTCTGCATAGTCTCAGCTAGACTGTTGCCTCAGTTAAAGTTAGATCACCATGGCACCAGACAAATGATTTTCAGAGAAAAGTGCCTAGAAGTTGGCATGCATGTCAATTCAATTGTTTTGACATTGGTCATTTGTGTGGATTTAGACTGAGAGAAATCTGATTTCTCGTAAAGGTAAATTCTGGAAATAATTCCTTGTTTTGCTAACTACATGGCCCAACAAAAAGGAGGCAGCCATCAGCAGAAAACATACAGTGAAACTCATGCAGGTTTTATTATCTATTTCAACAGACCCCATAAACAACATAGCATGGCCAACCACAGGGGGAACAAAAGAAGTAATAAACCCGCTCGCTGCAGGTGACACAACAGAAGAAAAGGCACACGGGGCCAAAAACACAATAACATAAGCAGATATCAACCATGCCCCATATCCCAACATAGCCAGGCACAAACCAATCCAACAAATATCAGAAAGACACATTACCCAATCCATTATCCTTGACTCCACAAAACTTCTCACAAACTTCTACAGTAGTAGCAGCTCCCAGCAGCAGCTCCCAGTCAGGGCCTCTATTGGCCTTTTATCTCCACCCTCTAATCACCACCTAATTGGCAGCTGTTTCTCAGCATTTCAGGGTGTGCTTGGCCTGGCCTCCCCTCCTGGAGGACCCTCTCACAACAGAGAGGGCCCATCCCTCACATCAAGGTCTGGTATGGCATGTGTCCCCACCACTCAATGCTTACTGGGTTGCAGCCAGCAGCAGAGCTAAAAGGTCTTCTTGGTGGCAAACACAGAGGCCAACTCAGTCTTGTCCTTGATTCCAACAGGAGGCACCTGGGCAGCCTTAGCCCCTTTGACCTGGTTGTGAAATTCATCCAGGTGTCAAGTTCACTTCAGGGCTTGGGGTTCAGACCCCAGCACTTCATTCCTCTGGCCTCAACTTAAGTATCTGGTTGGACAAAACATCATCCACTTTTGCCTGAATCTTGACTGTTTTTTCAAGTAGAGACAGATTTATAAAAAGTAGAAGGAAAGAAGAAACCGTGAAAATGTATCTTGGGAAAAAAATAGAGTATTTTAGTTTAAAAACAACACCTCAAACTCATATCCACTAAATGTTTTTATTTTGACAAATGAACATTTCCTAGGCAAGGCCATCCACCAGTTGTGCCAGTATAAGGCAGAACCATGTTCAGAGGACTCACTTGTCAGAACCAAGTTACATCAGTACGTAGCACTGAAACGAGCAAAACGTAGGAAATTAAAGATGGCAAATAACAAAAGAGGAAACATGAGGTCAAGTAAAACTGCTACAAGCATACAGGTTCAAGTAGTCTGTGTCTTGGATCAGGTAGACAGTAGTTTAAACTTTTAAGTCACAGAAGTACAGAGTGAGTCACATAAGTAAGCTTTTATGCTTATGCAAAGTGCTATTGATTTCTGACTGGGACAAAGATGTCTTTTGCACTCAAAGGGTTTTAAACAGAAAAACAGGTTCTAGAAGGAAAATAGTGCACCAGCAACAGTGTCAGATACTTGTTTTCACTGAGACACAACAAGGAACGTTATTTCTAACGGTGCACGCAAGCAACACAAAACACTGTATATAGGTGAGCTCCACAGATGCCTTTTAAAAATCTACAAGACTGGCAGGAAAAAGGATGAGTTTACTCCTTGAGGAGAGACAGAAGTTGTGCCCATCTTCATTAATCAGTCTCACAGAATTGCTGCCATCTCCATATGTTATATACCCAGGAGTCATGCACACTCTTGCCAACATATACGTGGGCCTAGACCCACCAACTCTAGAATTTAATGCAAAGCACGCTCTCAGCAGTAAGAGGCATAATTTTGTGATCTTGAAGAAAAGTTGCCTTCCTTCTGTTCTTAAAACAAATGTGATTGTTCCATATTTCCAGAATATCGGGTATTTATTTCATAACAATGGTATATTACAGTGATGTATGTTTACAATAAAAAATGCTGAAGTGATGTATTTCCTAATTACATTCTCAAAGACTTCACATCCAATACCGGAGTCTGAGCCATCTCCCAAAAGCAATAATAAAGGTCCTCTCAGCTAGCCTGGGAGGGAAAATAAGACCACAAGTCATAGAAAATTATATTTAAAATTCTTTCTAGAGGGTGAAGTGCCCTCTTAGGTGGCTCTCGAATAAATGGAAAGCAGTCCACAGGAATCCTGTCGTTAATTTTGACAGTCTTTGGATCTGTCCCTATTGTTTCATTAAAAGCTGGAAATAAGTCTTGTCTACTCACATAATTTGAACCATACTGTAGCTATGCAAGTATGATTCACTGAAGTCCAATCCTCCTATGGGGATAGAGGCATAAATCCATATTATGTGAAAGGGACATAATCCATAACTGTATCCGCAAGATAGCTCTGACCGGTATAACATTATTGATCAGAAAACCACCTGCCTTCCCCCTCCCCACCACTGTCATGCACATGGCACAACAGCTGTTCGTCAGGGGGCTTCTTTCCCACAGCCTTTCTAATTTGTGCCTATCAACCGTGAGCATGCACACAGAGCTCTTTAGCTTCCATTCGCTAGGTCTCTCTGCTAATCCAGAAAGCCATGACATTAAGAAAGCTATTAAATACGTGAGCAAAAAAAAAAAAAAAAAAAAAAAAAAAAAATAGCCCAAATATTTCACATAGACTTGAACTGCTGCTGCTGCTTCTGGACATACACTGCATGCTTTGCAATGGCCACCTCAGACAGATTCCCTAAAAGCAAGGATGTGTTTGAATGCACAACATTTTTAAAAAAATCAAAAACAACTAACAAAACAAAAACTTGACCAGCTGCCTTCTGATCAAAGTTTGATTCACAGCTGCTTACTACCTCCAACTCCACTCTGACATCGAGTATTTCTCTCTTCCTAGTTGCACAGAAACTTAAGGCAGGTATAACTGTAAAGTTTCCCACTCTTAAGGCATTCCTCTTGCTTTGCAACAGTGGACATATTTTAATAATGTTTCACCCCTCTAACTAACTACTTATGCCTGTGAAACTAAAGTATAAATCATTTCCATTCCCTCCTCCACAGAGACAAATGAATGCACTGAGTACAAGGAGGATACACACTCTCTACTCCTGCTCTCTACCCACCAAGGCAAACACACACACCATTCCTCTCACATCACAATTTATGTCAAATTTGTTTTCAAACTAAGGAAAGTTTTGGAAATGAGTAATAGCCACTGGATATACACAATGATCGGGCAAGGTGGCTAATCATATTCACATGCAGAAGTGACAACATTGTTTCCTGGTAACAGGAGAGGAAAACAGGTGGGAAAAGAGCCAGGACTGCCAGGAAAGCCTTGCCCATTCATCAGGAGCTTGCTTCTGGCTGCCAGTCCATGCAGCAGCCTAAGGAAAAGGGTAAGTAATTCAAGGTGTTGAGCACTAACCCTCATCAGCCTTGGTCTAAAAGGGCTCTATTGCCTCTCTCCCACTGTCCACCCAATAGATGCCACTGAAGTTATGCTTCATGCCATAACTCCAAAAAAGAAACACTTCTATTGTGAGGGTGGCTGAGCACTGGCACAGTTTACCCAGAGAGGTTTCTCTCTGTGGATTCTCCCACCTTGGAGATATTAAAAAAATCTCTCTGAACACAATTGTAGGCAACCAGATCTAGGTGATGCTGTTTGAGCAGGACAGTTGGGCCAGATGACCTCAGAGGTCCCTTCAATCTCAACCATTCTGTGATAAAGTGAAGTAACAATGCTCGACACCCCCCCCGCCCCAAGTCTCTATGGGTCTTCAGAGCTGAACTTAACCATCCCTAATATTTTGAACAGAAAGATTAACTGAGCATGTACTGTGATTATTTCCAAGTAAAGCCATTGTTTCCTCCTCTATCCCTCACTAAAATTCAAAGTTGCCTTCTATAAGCTCTAAAGATTGTTTTGAAATAACTAGCCAAAAATATACACATGTTGTGCATAGTCCTACAGAGCTTGCAGCAAAGCAAATTGTAGTCTGGAGTAGATGAAGGAAGCTGAATCAAAACATATCTCTGTACAGAGTGCTTGTGGCTTAGCAGAATTGGTCTTTTTCTTTCCTCTCATGGTTAAAATATATTATATTATGAGCCAGTCCCCTGCTAAGAAGCACAGAGAAGAAACCATACTCGTCTTTTGAATAGACAGTTGTGGGACCAGAGCTAATCCACAGAAAAATCCAAATATCTTTGAAATGAAGAGTTACATTGCTGGTTCTCTTCAGAAGTCTGACAATGGCCTCATACTAGATTGTATCTTCAAGATCATAGCAGCATTTTGACAGCATTCAGAGACAGGGAGACAAGAAAAGAACATCTCTGAATTCTGACTGAAGCACATTCCAAGCAAAATTAAAAGTTCGAGTTTTTACTGTCAAACCAACTGTTACCCACCAATAAGCAGGTGCATCTGCAGGCTGCATTGTTACCAAACCTAACCAGATTATTTCAGGTGCAAATATCTGAACAGCACAGAGCTCAATGCAGGCCTAAACCCACTTGTGCTTTCGAGCTGAAAATGCTAGCCTGTGTGTTGGGTTCTCCAGTGCTACCCTGGATACATGGCGATCACTTTCCAGACAGGGATGTTTTAACACCTGAGGTTCATCTTCATGATCTAAACTCAATGGTTTATCATCCATACATAAAAGCATCTATCTTCCAGCAAGAGAAATGCTAAGCAATTCATATTGGTAAATAGCAACTTCTGTCATGAAAATGACCTGGATACTACTAACTTTTCAGGTATCTTCTGTAAGATAATCTGTGCCATCTAAATGAAACTAAGTGCTCAACAAGTATGAATAACTTTCGTATCATGCACCAAGCTGGAAACAATTTATTTCCTCTGAGGGTCAGGTATGCCACAAGCCACTTGCTTTATCTCTCTTGTGTCTACAGGTCTTGTTTTGTAAGCTTCCTCACCAGGAGTCATTGGGTATCTTAATTAAAGTAGTTACAAGTGGTCTTACGCTTCTGTCTTGGTAACTCGTGTCTTTGCATTCGTAGTGCTGAATAGCAGGTTATGATTTTCACTATAGAGAAAAAGGTGCCAGAATACAACACCAGAAGGGTATACAACATATATATGTCGTATACCATACAACATGTATACAAGAATACAACACTAGGAAGAACATACAGTCTGCTTATTTTTAAAGGGCAGATACTACTAACTCCAAGTACTACCCTTCATTGGGTTATTTGCATGTCCTCAAAATAAGGATTTTTTTTTTTTCTTTGAAAAAGTAAATAAAGTCTTAATTATAAAATCTTGTACTTCCCTAGTATCATCATGCTTCTAGCCTATTTGGAGAAAAAAAAAACCCACCCTATCTCAGTGATCTGTGTGTTTTGCTTTAGATTTTTCATCCTTAGTAACAAAGCTCCATGCACAGTATATCTTTTAGAACACCTAAAAGAAGACAAACTAAAATGACCACAACTCATCTTCAAGACTGATATCAAAAATAGTTCAAGCTCTTCAATATGGCTTTCTGAAGATAAACATGGTTGGGGAGGGGGAGATACTTTTATTTGTTTGCTTTTTAAATGGTGCAATAGTAGAGCAGGTAGATGAGAAAAAGCTTCCTCAGAGCATTGCATGTCTTGTGCTATACTATATAGTGCGCTCACTTCAGAGTCAGCCAACTGGTTTTAATCATCCCAGTAGGAGACCATCTTATTTCTAGTAGGGAAGCTTCATGAAAAAAAAAAAAAAAGACACACAAATGAGAGAAACACTGAACTGGAAAAGGCACCATTATTCAGATAAAATTTTACACTGAAGTTATCCTATGCATCCATTTTTGAGCATTGTCCTTTTAGAGTCAGAGTTTATGCAGAGAGAGAACAAGGGGGGTCACCTCAGTATCCTTCCCAATACTTCAAGAGGATGTTTTTAACTACTTTGGGTTGTACATGAGTAACTGCTAAGCCTAAAGTGACAGTTCCACTGGTCTATATGGTCTCACTGCAGTACCACCATTGAAGAGATTGCTTTGGGCCAAACAACAGGTGAAAGGATTTCAGTGCACAGCTAAAATCCAATAGCATATATAGATATAAGATAAATACGTATTTTCAGAGAATTACCATAATCTCACAAGGCTCACATGTCCAGGGTATTGGGAGAGTCCATACTGCCCTGGCTCCGGACACGGATAACCCCCCATCCTCCCTCACTTCTGTCTCAGTGGAGCAAAAGTCAGAATTTTCATCCTGAAATGGTACCAAGATCACCGCATCACCATCTTCTGGGTGTGAGAGAGGGTCAAGCCAGAGCAAAGGAATGCCATCAGGACAGTGGCAAACCACAACACTAACTAAAACACTCTTTAAGCTCCTCTGATTTATGCCGGAGGCTCGATTGGCCTTGCAAATGGAAGAGAATGATTTTAAAGTTCCCCTCAGCTTTCTCTTGTGAAATTAAACCACATTTTCTGTTCTCTAATTCTGTTAGGTTTTTTTAAGCTGATTTATTTCTCCAACAATGCTCACTGAAGGTGAAATGATTTCCCATCCTGGAAAGTATTATCTGTCAAGCATACATACACAAGTTCCAGTGCAAATTTCTACAACCTGTGCCTGAAGTAATCTTGTCTCTGTTGAAACATCTGAGACCCAAATTTAGGCTTGAACATGTGCAATAGGAGACAAAATTTGGCTCCCCAAGTGTGAAATAGCTCAGTTGTCCACAGACTCGACATCAAAAAAAAGATCAGCCTGTTGGAAAGGATTCATTTTCAGAACTTAAAGTAGTAAGGAGGTGAGGAGAGGAAAAAAGGAAGAAAAGAAAAAAAGGAAAAGAAAAAAAAGCACTTCATCTTTTATGCAGCCAAGTATCCATTCATAACGCTCTGTTGAAAACATTTG
Organism: Baryphthengus martii; assembly: GCA_013396935.1. Taxonomy (NCBI): domain Eukaryota; kingdom Metazoa; phylum Chordata; class Aves; order Coraciiformes; family Momotidae; genus Baryphthengus; species Baryphthengus martii. The sequence goes on from VWZK01022253.1 coordinate 41,634, forward strand.
ACACACATGATGAACTTTTTTTTGTTTCCCAAAATTAACCAGAATGTTTTTCTGCTATGTTAAATTTCTCTTTCCTTTCAGCCTTGTTATTAATATTTATAACATAATATTTCAAATATAATATTTGAAAAAAATCATCCTTAATTAGAATTTACAGGAAGCAAACCCCATCACACATCCTGAATTCAGGTACCTCTGAGAACAAGCAGACACTACTTTCTGTAATTGGCTAGGGTAGCAGAAATTCTTATGCTTATTTTCATTACATATTTAAAAAGGAGCCTGGTCATAGCCTCACAACCCTTTAAAAGGAACCAAAACACAGAGCTCATTCAATGAGACTTTAATCTCCAGTTCAAGCAAAACCATGAGCTGTTTTGGAGACCCCGCAGGATGTCCATCTGACACGGAGCTACTGCACCTGCTGCGTGCTCTCAGCGTGGGCGTCCCCAGTGAGTTGAGCCATGGGCAGCCCCGCGGTACCACCCAAGTCAGGGAGAGGGGCAGCTTTCCTAGGGACCCAGGCAAACCTGCACCACAAAACCTTCACTGATAACTCTGGACGTTTGGTTCCAAAAGCAGAGACACTTTGCTGCCTAATGAATGTGTGTGTGTGAACGTATAGAGTATTTAAAGAGATTAAATCAGAAAATGTATTTTTATAAACGATAGGAATAGTAAGACACATACCTGACAGGCACCAAGTACGCCTCTTTTTTACAATACCATGAGACACCAAGGTGCCCCCATGATGGGCACTGCATAGGAACCTGATTACACACTGCAATACTAAGTCCACTATTATCCTTGGCTTCGCTCTTCATTCAAGCCTCCCGCTGCACATTCCTCCCACCCACCATAAACACGGAAAGCAAAGCCCAGGGATTTTGCTGAACAGAGCTCTGAGTGGAGTGGATAAAGCTATAGGACTTGATTCCCTGTTACATGAAAGCAAAAGATGCCAAAGTCTTAAAGTACTTTGGCAGAAAGCTAGCTCTGTATAATCAAGAATGCAAGCTCTGCGGTTAGTTTAATCCCTGGAATAGCTCTATAGATTTCTAAGTAAAATTGCACAGGGTGAGTTTGGCTGAATTTTACCTCTTTTTTTTTAATATCTTTAAATTACTTACTGCTGTATTTTCCTTTCTTGCTTTTTTTTTTGTTTGTTTTTCTTTTCCCAGTCTTTTATGTAAGCTTTTCTTTTAAAACACATAGGAGAAGTGAGAAAAACAAGTATATCTCTGAAAACAACAACTTCCAGTGTAAAAAATTTTAATCCTGGGAGAGAAATTAGTTCCAGTAGCTGCCCAAGCAGTGATGTAGCCCCATCTAGAAAGGGTACATCTGCTTCCTCAAAGAGTTTTTCAAGGAAAAAGAACATTCCAAGAAGATTTTTAATACTGCTATTACTCGTTATTGCCATTAATTGAGTCTTAGGCTGTTAAAGCTGCACCAACCTGTTGCTGTATTATTGTCACTCTTCCACACTCAGAGAAATAATGCCAGTAAAGAAATGGAGTAGGAAGAGGAATTGGAGTTGCATAAATGAGACAGAGGAGTCGGAGATATTACAGTGTATTTCAGAAATATTATTTCTTTTCTCCCTTTCTTCAAACACAGGCTTAGTATCTGAATACAAAAGACTAGCTTAGCGGTGAAAGGGGAGAGAGAAACAGCTTATGATTCCCATATGTTTCGGTACCTTTAAAATAAAGGCATGGTAATACTTAAATAGTATTAAGCTTCAAACAGCTGGTACTGTGTTTGTTACTATAATCATCTGTTTAATTATATTGGAATGTGACAAAAAAGTAAAAAAGGAGGTTGCTTTGACAGCTCTGTGTTCAGAGCTCCCAACAGGCCACCAATTAGAACCTGAAAAAAAAAAAGGAAGAAACTTGTAAAAAGTAATGGCTACTCAGAAATAGGATATAGACCTGTTTTTGTCATAAGAGTACTTTTTTTTTCCTACAAGAAATACATCCTTTTTTAGCTAAACCAACGTTCTTTAGGTCACATTCATGATATATCAACAAAATTAAAACTCTGTTTGTCAGTCAGCATTTCTGTTTTTCCAGTTATATCCCTTGGTTTCTATAAACATGTCATGAATATTAACATGAATTCTTGATGATGAATGAAGATATTCTGATTTCCAGAATTTCATTATTAATCTGAAGGGTTAAGTCAGCGGTTCTACGTACATTTACACTAAAAAATGCAATTCCCACAGCAGAGAACAGGTTTTCAATACACTAATCCAAGCTCTATCCACTGGTGATAGATTTCTTCTTTCTCATACTCAATGACATCTGCCATGCTTAAGAAAAAAAAATGATTAGACAAAATGCTGAGCACTACCAGCGTTATTTAAAGCAGCATGCAGCTGAAAAAGCTTAAAAACATACAGGATGAGGTGTAGAATATGATCCACTAAGGAAGTCAGTCATACCAGTTGAAGGCTTAATCCAGCTGCACAGAGTTTAATAGGGATCTTTTCCCCCACTCCAATGCAATTGGATTTGACCTAAACTATTTTCTCTGTAATAAAAAGAAATGAGCTTTTGGCCTCTGCTACATTTCTTTTATGACTGCACTGTATTATCCCTATCTTGTCTTTTCCACCATTCTTGTTCACTTTTAAAAACAGAATTACATGTCCACTGTTAAAGGATAGTAGCATGTGCATTCAAATCTCATTTAGTTGTGTGTAAATAAGGATTTTAAACATTTTCATGATTTTTTGCTACTTGTTTGAGTACAGGCTCCAATACAGAATCATAGAACTGTCAGGGTTGGAAGGGACCTTAAAGATCATCTAGTTCCAACCCCCTGTCACAGGCAGGGACACGTCCCACTAGATCAGGTTGCTCAGAGCCCCATCTAACCTGGCCTTAAAAACTTCCAAGAATGGGGCTTCCACCACCTCTCTGGGCAACCTATTCCAGTGTCTCACCATCCTCATGGTGAAGAACTTCTTCCTAACATCTAAACTGAATCTACCCTCCTCTAGTTTGGATCCATTCCCCCTAGTCCTATCACTATCGAATATACTTGACAATTCAACTTTTTAGCTTGAAATTGCACAGAATGTTTTTCCACAGAGAAGACTTGCCTATATAGTTCAGTTCAAAGTCAAAGAAATCCAGATTTGCCCAGGCATTTTTTATTTTTAAGTCCTTGCGTTGAGGTTATTTGTATCCAGAAGCTCTGCTCAATGACAGCTGCACAATCGGAGCCTCAGCTGGAGGAAGAGTTGTGCTTGGTATTGCAAGTCTGTCATTTCAGAGTGAGATGGTTCAAGCAAGAACCATTTATCTATGTTCACACATGGCATAGAAGTCACTTTGGCTCCATATCCGAAGGACTCCCTTTAATTTAGCATTTACAAACATGGGTGTTGATAGGAGAGATACCTTTTTTTTTTTTGGTTGAGTAGTTGTTCAGCAGCTTAATCCTACCTCGGTTAAGAGCAAAGACCTTAATTCCTTCAAAAACTTGTGCCTAAATACAACCACTTGTATTATCTCTACAGCTCCCCCAAGTTTAGATGACAAGCTGAAAAGATGCAACCTTGAAATATAAGGATACACTTACAGTTTATACCCAAACACGTTCCCCAGAATACGGCTCATAGAAGTAACCAAGCTGAAATTTCAATTAGACTTTTCTATTAACATTTTTGCCTGCTAATTCTTCAGTGTTCTCACTTTCCACAAAATTTCCTTCTCCATTTTGTCTAGAAACCGTAACAATCATACACCTTTGAATGCCTTGTAATGAAAACTGACAGTAACGTCCTTTTAAAGGTATAGAGATTGGCTTTCTCCAACAGTATTGCAGTCAATCAAGAGAGGTTCAGAGAGGATCTTTCCAGCATAATAAAAGTCTTATACAGAAAAACCCAACAGTAATGAACAGTGCTGCTCACAGAAATGACAGCTTAGGGAGGGTCTGAATACAGTCACTGAAACCATTACCAGAAAAGGTTGAGATCTCAGTGGATGCTAGCAGCAGATGGTGTCTGTGATCCGCTGACCCAAAATGACTGTACCGATGGCAGCATCAGGCTGTGCTTTAGCTTTTGTCCTCAACCCTGCCTCTGCTGGGAGGCTTTCCCCGACAACAGAGCTGGGAGGTCTTCAGTGGACAGCTGTGGAGAAGCTGCTTACAAATACAACCCTTCCCGGTGTTACGAGTCTAGCTTAGGTAATCTCTCCTGTACAGCAATCTCTTTTCTTGTTTCAAAAGCTATATAACTTCCATTTTTTTTTTTCCCCCTCTTGCATTCCTATTCCTGCACATGCACTCAACTTTTAACCAATGTAGAAACTTTCTTTTCTAAGGCCACATCTGAAACCATGAAGTGTGCCTCTATTGGCATATCAAGGTAGGTAGAACAGATTTATTCTACAGTGGTAAAATGATCATGTTAAAAAAAAAAAGTAAAAACAAAAGGCAAACCAAATAGGAACAGCAGATATAGGTAAAGCACTCATCTTTCTTGAATGACCAAGTTCATAATACGTTGCATCATTATTCATTTCACCTCCTACTCAACAGCTTTTTATCCCCCTTGTTTCCCACCTTCCTTAGATAAGATTATCTGTTCGTATCCAGTCCATAAACAGCTGGAGAAATTTAGCCTGCTGTGAATGAGACTTTGTTTGTATAACTGGGGAAAATTAGCTCAATCTTAAATTTCCTGTTAAGGACAGAAAAGCAACCTGCTGTAATAGTACCCCATGAAAGCTAAATATGTATACAGGTGTCTTCAAAGTAGTTTATAAATATTGGAGCATATACATAGTCTTGAAGTGTAGATTTACAATTTACATCTCTATCTCTCAAAAAAAAAATAAAAAATGAAGACAAAACCTCTATGGACATACTCGATCCAAAGCCATTTTCTTTCAATGTGGTCCATACATGCACTTTTAATGTTAACAGTTTAGCATCACTGAATATGCTACTGCTTTCAATGACTAATTAGATAGGTGTCAGTAATGGTTTTCTAATTAAAGATGATTTAACTTTTATATGTTAATTAGTTTCACTTAATATCAATTAAATAAAGGAATAATGGGGTCATTTTACATTTAAATCACAGAAGCTTCAAGCATAAGCTGCCTTAGAGGAAATTAGCTTGCAATTAAACAGCGTTATTAATAATTACTTGTAAATGGTAACCGCCAAGCTGTTGCATAGGCCATGCCTAGTGGTTACAATTATAACCATTCACACAAAAATCAACAGAGGTAAATTCTGAATAAGCCCTTCTCAGGATTTCAATCTGCTTGTTTTGTTTAAATCTCCTGCCTTTCTAATTAACTTTGTCCATTGTTGTCTGTCAACAAGACATTTGTTTCATAGGGTACTATAATGTGCTATTTTACAATACAATTCCTGTCTGCATTCATCTGCCTCCTGACAGCACTGGGACCTCCCTGTTTTCCAAGCTTCTCTCAGCTACACTAACAGGCAGAAAGTAATTTTTCCAACATAAAAAACTGTATTTACATGCAGCAGTTAACGCAGAGTGAGCCTCTGGTCATGCTAGAACCCTTAACGTAAAACTACAATATGAGAACTAATAATACTGTTTACTGACATAAACCTCTGCGCAATCTCTATATTAATAGTCTAAATATACAACCAAGCAACTGATACATGCTGTCCTCAGAAAAGAAAAATATAGTTATCCTTATAACAAGCTTAAAGCCTTAAGTTTGTGGGTTTTTTTCTGAAAGGGTGGACTGAATGCCCATGCTCCTCATAATTAGATATGAGCATTTTGGGAAAGCAGAAGAGAAAAAAAAATGCACTTTATCAAAGTCACTGTCAAAACACCATCTACTGTCAGCTGGGCTGCAATTTTACTCAAGAACTCTGACAGCAAGAAATTTTTGTGCTGTCACATCCATTCCTAGAAGCACACCTCTTATTTTGCATCCAGCATAATAAAAGATTACACCGCTTGAAGACTTCAGTTCAAATGCAAGCTTCTCTAAAAATTCCCCAGGGGAAAAAAAAAGAGAGTGGGGTGGGGAGAGAATCTCAAATCCAGAAAGCTGCATGATTCTCTCAGTAAAGAGATTAAATATATAAATAACTGTAGCTCAAAATACAAGAAACACACCGATAATAATATCACACTATGCCTTTAAGCTTCTTCCTATTTAAGAATCTTGGCCAGCTTTTATAAGTTTTACTAAGTGAACAGTTGTAGGTTAGTTATCGAGAAGGCAAGGTAATTTCCTTAACTTCAGGAACAGAGTCACAAAAAAGCTAAGATGTACTCAGCTCAGTATCATTTGCGTAGCTGATTTCAGTGCTCCAGATCAATCCCTACAAAAAAACAAAACAAAAAAACAAACAACAAAAAAAACCACAACAAACCAAACTAAAAACATTGAAGGCAATTTTACTGCTGAAAAATAGATTATAGCCCTCCTGAGTTTTCATCTTTGTCAGCAATGTTTTGATGAAATACAGCAAAACCTTTTATGTCTTCCTTCAGCTTGGTCACCTGTGTGCCTAGCTCAGCTGTGAATTTCTGTGCATTTCTGTGCTGTTACTCTGACTCTTAACTAGTTAACCAAGCTCCTTTGTTTTATATAGGAATATACTGATCACAAAGTATAATGTTTGTAACCACTCTGGAAGTGAAGTCTCCTTTCATTACATCCATTCAGTGAACCAACACACATAAAAACAGAGCAGCACCCATCACACCGTGTGTTCTAATTAGTATTTCCCTCCTCCAGACCTTGTATCACTGCTGCTAAGAGATCAGATCACATTCAGCTGTGTACTGAGAAAAGCAATACCTGTTGTAGACTCTGATGTGCACAAAACAGCCAGAATCAATGGTGCTACTGCTTTTGGACAATGTCTTGGTGTTAAACCCTTCCTTAATAGGACAGGAAGAACAAAGTGGAAGAATCGGTTTGCTGAACTTTTGAGAAATTGTCAGTCTACTTCACTCTACTAAGTCAGCTTGTAGGCAGAGGGGGAAAAACATATTCTGAAAAACTTTTCTTGTTCCCATTAGAATTTTCAGAGACCTTGGCTAGGGAAGCAGGATGGAGGTAAACATCTATCACTAATGAGCAGAGCTGCACCACTGAGTGAACTGCACACCTCTTCATCTGGCTGTTTGCAGGGGTTGTGTAAATCTGTACCTTTCTCGTGAGAGGCAGAGGCTGAGTGAGTGCTGTCTGCAGTATCTACAAGTTGTGCTTGTATCTCACAATGCTTCCTCTACTAACTGCTTTAGGATAGTCTCAGTTTTTTCTTTCCATAAAGTGTCCCACAGATGCTAAATTACTGAGCTCAAACTTATGCCACTCTCTTTCCTAGTTTATTTAAAGTTCTATTGTTATTTGAGCCTATTATCCTCCTCCTTTCAAGGAGGGACAGCAATTGCTACAGATGCATCTGCTCAGACATCACAGTGAGGCACTTGCAACAGGACATGCCATACGGGAATTAATATCTTAAACTTACAGACAGCAGAAAACTTCATGACAATGAGTGGCTCTAAGAGACCAGGACAGCCTCAACTCCTTGAGAGCATTTTGTATCCTCTCTCTTTTCCATTTACAAAGATAGGAATGGGCAGTAAAAGAATGACTGTACCTGTTAGTTTCTTTGCTCAGACCTTCAAAGAAAACAACATAGAAAACATCTCTTGCAGCTGCACGACTGCCAGGGGAGCAGAGGTGGGTTGGCTGGATGCGGCTCCTTTACCTCAACCTTATGGTGCTTACTGTGGAAGGTGGCAGAGACCTGACCCGCAGCAATGGCATGATTGTCCTGAAGAGTCTGGTTGAGCCAAGGACAGAAGGATGCTGGGGATGGTTTTCTGCTCTTCGGCCAATTCTCTGCTCTTTGACATCAGTGTTAAGTGGATGCAAATGAATATTTCCAGTGCTGAAGGGAAATATTTCACATCCACTTTGTGCAGGTGTAAATAACTATGCAAAGTACATAGGTGGGAATACGGAGCCTTACATCCTCCTGCTAAGGCTGTAATAGTACATATCCAAGCACTGTATAGAGGTAGGAGAAAATATTCCCTTTGCAAAAGTCAGTTTTGATGCACTTAATGCTAAATCTCGTTACTCTTTCCAACACATTTGTTCTCAAATGAGAGTGACATGAATAGGATTTGGCCTCCAGTCTACATGATATACCTTTTCTGGGCTCCTGTGATAATATTGTCGATACATTTGTTTTCTTTGTGAAATAAAAGAACTTTAGGGCTTTAGAGCTTTCCCTTCCTCATAGATCAGCCAAATTACAAGAAATGCCATCAGCATGGTCCCATCTTACCTTGATCCAAGATAGGTGTGAAGATGGGTCTTCTGAGCTATTTCAGAAAATCAGCTATCTAATGAACAATTTCCAAAACTGCTTTCGGTTTGAGCTGTTGTACAACACATTTAGTAACCACAGAATAATAAGAGTGCAATTCAAAACTAGTGCACTGCAAGGGTTCAGATGACTTAATGACAGGTAATAACTCACAGTTCATGAATGTCTCATTCTCTTAGTTTTAGCCTAGCTCAAGCACATTCTCTCCACAGATGTATACAGACAAATTATTTGGTGGGAAAAGTAGGACATGAATGAATACCAACATTACGGTGTCAGCCCTGGGAGATGGAAATGATACACAGTTGTCACTTCAGAGCAGAAAAATCAACCTATCAATGACTTCATAGTATTATCACTCTGAAAACTCATAATGAAGAGGGCAAAAATTTTACTGTCAACTGTGTAAGCCCATATTGCTGATCTTATTAGTGAAGTAGTTAGAAAAAAATACCTCAAGACACACAAAACCACAACAGGCCTGGCATCACATGGAAAAAAAAAAATTATACCAGGAAGGCTTTGCAGTTGTAAACTTCACATTGCCAATGA
>VWZK01022253.1:50601-82170 GCA_013396935.1 Baryphthengus martii
AAAAAAAAAAAATCATCACACTTCTACAGGCAAAGTGATCTACAAATGCATAAGACGATTTGAGTTTTAGTCCATTCTGGAAACTGATTTATGTTCCTTGAAGATGCCTAGATTGGTGTGAGCACAAGGAACTCTGTTTCAAGCCATTTTTCATTGGTTGCAGTTGTTAATGATGAGGTCATAAATTAAACTGAATTATAAAAGCAATATGTCCTGACAGGTACTGGAAGCACTTGCTGCAGCCTCTGCCATGTGGTAGGTCAGTCACAAAGCAGTGATCTATATGATATATATTGACCATCACTTAGAGAGTCACCCCCCTCGTGCTGAAACTAACAGGGTCTCGCCGAGGCCCAGGAAAAGCCGTACATAATTCAGTGAAGAGTTCTCTCTGAAAAGCCCTTGAGTATGGCTAAGTAATAATGATCTTGTTTACCTCATTTAGCCTCAAGTTCTCCAAGTAAGTGCTGGCCATGAAGAGTTCCTATGCTCTCTGATATCCAGCCGGGACAGCGTGTCCTGTCTTTGTTTTCAGCCATCAGGCTTGTGTCAAACACACCCTGACAGCTGCAAAATTTTTTGGTGAAAACAATCATTCCACTTTTCCTTTCCATCTGCCTGCAGATGGTTTAAATCTGACCCATAAAAAGGAGAAGAAAAAAAAAAGGGGGGGAAAAATAATATTCCAGCTGAGATGAAATTATAACGATTGCTGATTTCATATAAAGAAAATAACAGGTTTGAGACTTGCAGAAGAGTCTTTGCAATGATGAATTAAACTGCGCATGGGAGAAACGGAGGCTTTACCAGTTAATCTGGCTTCTCTATACTTCACCTCAGACATCTTCAAATCAGCAAACAGCCGCATGAAATACAGCCAGCAGCGTCTGTCATGGATGACAGCTAGTTTTTTCTTCACTGAGGAGAACCTTTGTTAAGAATCACTGAACTACAGTCTAAAATATTAGAAGGGAATAATTTCTGAAGGGGCAGATTTGAAGCGTGAGGCTCCTACTGAGTTTCAGTGTTCCTCTAAGCTTCTCTATATGTTTCAAATTCAAATAAAAAAATAAAATTATGTAATTCCCTGTTTGTTACCAACCCCCCTGCATTGCAAATGCTGCTTTTCAAGTGCACGTTGAGAATGATGAGTTTGTTCATGGAGAACATGAGTGATTGCAAATTACTAGCCAATTGGTTTGAGTGCTTGCTGTCCACATCATGAGACCAGCACATGCTGTAAAGTAGCATAGATACACAGAAACAAAAATCTATTACTTCCTGCCTAGGGCTATGGGAATGAAGAGTGACATGGCATCTCTTGTTAAGCTTGTCTCTTCAGGACAACACATACATTGCAGTGAGGGGGAAAGTGAAAAGTTCAGTGCCCCGTTCTTGAGTTGTTTCTGCCTCTGAGTCTCTGTTTGTCTCACCCATGTCTGGAGCTCTCTGGACAACTAGGGTGTTCTGGTCTTTTGGTATCCACCTTTATACAAAAAGCAGCTATTTCTCCATCACAGAAAACAACATAAAATTAATCAAGTCACACATGAGCAACAAAATACTATTTTTTTTTTTGAGTCATAGTCTTGAACCATCATCCAGGCCAGCAGCAATTTCTAGTCACTGGAAGTGAAAACTGGTGGTAGAATATACATCATCACTGAAAGATATCATGTAGGGCAAGAGCTGAGGAAACAAGAGTTAAGGAACCTGTCACTTTCTAAACTAGTAGAATATAGCATTAAGGCATTGTAAAGTACTATAGATTGTCAGTGTCTTGTCCCCATGGTGTTGGTTTTTTGCATTAGAAACACAGTTAAGGTAGGGATGAATTTCCTAGTAATACTAGATCTCATGAAGATCCAATCAAGCCTATTCATACAGAAATGTCATTGACAGCAGGGCAAAAAGGCCTGCTAGGCTAACTGGGAGCAAGGAGAATAAGCAGCAGCAGGTCTCTATAGGATGCACTTAAGCTTCTTCCCTGCCACAATACATGTGGCTTTTTCTAAGGAAACCAGAATATCTCCTGGGATCCTACTGAATGATGCTCCACTTCCCCTTTGCCCTTTACCAAGAGCTGTTGTTCCTGCCAAGCACTTCCATTTGTTCTGACTGAAACCACCAAATAAACAAATGGAGCTTGTATTTGTATTGCACCTTCTGACATCCACAAGTCCAAGTGTCACAGCTTATGGACAGGTCAAACTTGCTGTGCACGGACACTAACTGCTGTGCCACATCCCTGGACACCTGCACTTCTAGCCAGCCAGGAGTTTGGAAGATTGCCCTTAAAGCAGTGGAACTGGGAAAGAAGAACAAGCATAAGGGTGGAAAAAAAAAATCATTAAAAACAACAGGTGGCTAAGTCATGCAAAATAGCCTGTAGAATTCAGAAGCGGTGCAGAGACTTACTGTGCATAAAGGATGAATTACCCACTCTGAAAGGATGTCTAAAAAGCAGCACACTGTTTAATGTAAAAAAAAAAATAAATGTGAAGAGCCTAGTAGTGTTATGGACTGAGCTTGTTCTGGGTAATCTTTTCTTCTTACTGCAGTTCTCTCAAAGTCTTCAATAGCATCACATGCATAGGTAGACTTGGGCTCTCCCTGGCTAAATAATGGATCTGAGGCTGTGAAACTCTCACCCTTTCCTAAGCAACAGATTGAATTCAGGAAATTAAGACTCATACAGTGGTGACTAATGCTTTTGTCAAGCTAGTTACTAAGCACCTACGGATGGCTGCAAATGCTGTATGCTGCATGTTGTCTTGCATTCCTATGTTTGAAAGGCCAAGTTCAATCAGACCCAGGTGCCATCCCAGCCCTAATGAAAAGCAATTGCCGTGTGCTGCCCTCAGGGCATGTGCTCTGTGGAAAGCAGATTGCACCTTACAGTAGAAGGCTTTTCACAGAAGTTTAGGCAGACTTTAGGGCATCACATAGACCCATCCAGCCTCCTCCCTCTGTCCAGTGGGAATCACAGAGAAGTGGTTATCGTGGAACAAACACAGATGCTTTAAAAAAACAGGGGATGATGGAAAAAAACAAACATTACACAAAGCCTCCTCACGTGAGCAACAAGTACACTCCACAGCTGCTAGCTTTGTTTTGCATATTTTACATATTTACATACACAAAATATTTCCAAACATTCCTGTGTTTATTTAAAGCTCCATCAGTAACGTCTGACAGAACAGATCCAGTGCAGTGGTTGACACTTCCCTGCATTGGTTTTAAAATGCAGCTCAGGTCCAAGGCTGCTGGTACTGAAGTCAACAAAAAAAAAAAAATCAAAGGAGGAAGAGCTAACTTTATGATCCTGATGTATTCACCTTATAGCAAAAGCCTTCAGCCAAACACTCTGAAAATCAATGAGGCATCAACACTTCTGAAACAGGGACAGCCAGTATATTACAGAAAGTGATATGTTTTTTTTCCCCCTCATGTCACAGATAGCAGTTGCTTACAGGTGAATGGTGAAGGTGGGTTGGAATGGGAATAAGTGCTTTGATGGCAAGGCTGAATAGCTTTTGTCAGATGGTGTAAAGAGGGGTGTTACCTCCTCCTAAAAGCATACTCCAGCTTAAAAACAAGTAGAACAACACCCATGTACATGCTCATCTTCAATTGGCATCAGCTCCAATTCAGAACAGGCCAAATGATTACCTGAGGAAGTATTTGGTCATAATTTTTTCTCATTTTTGTTTGCAAGACATCTCTTCTTTTCCAGCCCAAACAGCCAAGAAGGGAACGGGGCAGTCCCATCACCTCTGGTCACCCTATGTTGGGACCTGTTTTGCTAACTACCTGGCCCAACAAAAAGGAGGCAGCCATCAGCAGNTTTGAAAGTTTGGTCATGGGAAAGAGTGTAGGGCTGGCATCCCACATACTCCCTCGATGAGAAAACCAAGGAGGAGGGGAGCACGGACAATGCTGCTGCTCCACACTGCCTTGTCAAGCTTACTTGCCAGGTGAAGCAGGAGTCTGTCCCTCAGAGGCAAAGGAATTAGCTTCTCCACAAAAGCAAACCAGGAAAAAAAAAGGGTGAAGAAAAAGCTGGGGTAGTTGTGCAACTCACAGAGCTCCCATTCAGCATTGGCTCTGTTGCTCAGAAGACAGTTAAAGCAGGGCAGAAAAAGCACATTGCTGAATAGGGAATATTTATCCAGACTGCCACTCCAAAAATGCTTTACTGATAAGACTCTACAGAAGTCTCCCCATCAGCTTCTACACAGATGCCAAAAAATAAATTCATACCTTTTACACTGGGCATTTGAGAGAAACTAGGGAGTTCCCACTGAGAAACTGTCTTCCTTAAAGTTGAATTTTCTCTTTATCCACCTCCATCAGAAAAGAATAGAGTGTTATGCTTAAAAGGGAACACATTTTTTAGTTTTGGCCAGATATAGAAATCTTTGTTGCTATATTTGGCTTCCATTGTAGGACTCTGCTTGCTGGTGGGAGGAGAAAATTAGAGCTGGTGTTATTCACAACTCAGTGGGCATGAAAAACCACCTTGCTTTGAACCTTGGTGCTACTATGAACATTCACATAACAAATCATTTTCAAAGACTGTGATAGCTCTGTACATCCACAGCCAACATCAAAAACTTTATTACCTGCTCATTTTCCCATAGTGATAAATCATTGCAGACATAACATTTATTGTCAAGGAAAAAAAACATTGGTGTAGTTCCTGGTGTTGGTTTGTTACTTTGTATTTTTTTAAATATTATTTCTTACTTGTCTTCAAAGAAAGCGAAAGGAGAGACTATTACTGGAAGGCTGCATCATCCAGCCCCCCTCCTCTTTGCAACAACCCCAAAAAAGAAATCAGCAAAATTAATCAGCGTCACAGCCCAATGCACAGCTCAGCCACGAGGAATTCTCACCAGATGTTTTGGTCCCCACCCGGCCTCCCACGTCATGCAGACAGCATAACCCTTCAGAGTTCAAGGTCCTGACAGGACAACTGGCCCCACCACCTGGGGTCTCCATGAAGGGCTGATGGCACCCTTGTCCCACCAGGGCCAGCCAACTCTAGCCCCACCGGCTGGCCCCTGGCCATGCTCACCTCTCTCAGCAGCACAGAGGATGCCATCCCTACTCCTCACATTTTCCATGGCATTATCCCTGCACCAGCTGGGCTGAGCACCACTGTGGTCACCCGGCTGGATTCTGGCTGCAAGGGAGACACCTTCACCGGGCACCAGCCTGGGACCCAGTTTCCAGTTGATAACATCCGAAACAAGATTTATCTGGATTTAACTGACGAGATTCTCCATGGGCGTTGTCACTAAAGCCAACTGAGTGACACTGATTTACATTCCTGGAGGATGTAGACCATGAATAATATCAGTCACAAAACAATGCTTATTCTTGTGTATCACTTTCCCTGCACTCATTTCTTGATGCAATGAGAGCATGTAGAAAAAACCTTCGTTGAGTACTGGAAACCCAGGTGTGGGCAACACAGCTGGAGCCCTACTCTGGTGAGAGCAGTAGAAGCTACAGAAAGAAGAAAAAGCACTTCAGCTATCTCATCTCCTAGCTTAAACACTCTTGCTTCCTAAAGCACATTTGCTTCACTGAGGATGATTGTGATTGTCTTAAAGCAACAAGGCTCCAACATCTTTTATCACAGACTAAACGTCAGTGAACACGGCTCACTTCAAAGAAAGAAATTTCCTGCAATGTTTATCCTAAGTTTTCCTTGACACTTAGTTTATACCAATTTTTTAAGTCTTTAATGTATTAGCCAAACAATCATGAGGCATTATTTGCTTATTTTTCAGCGGTCCACATCCCATCTTCATGCCCACCGTCCATGGAGACTGTTCTTTCCCAGTAGCTCCCAATCCCATTCTCTCCTGGCCTTCCTCTCCCTAGCCGGTGGTTCTCTCTATCTCTTCCTCATGGCCTAAGAAAGAATAACCTGGTGATTTTGCAACGAGAAAGCACCCTGCTTGCTGTCTGATCCCAGAAACAGGGCCAGAAGCAGGACGTATGGGGAAAATCCTGCTCATCTCCTGATGCTCTGAAACAGAGCACATTCCATATGGTCAGGAACTTCTGAGGATTTTGCAACTAAATTCTTAACAGCTCCCTGCTGATTGCGTGCAAGTGGCAATTTTTCAAATGCTGAGTGCTTGGCCAAAGTTTGGAGGCTTTTCCCCCCCCTCTCTGTTGGAACAGTAAATGACATATCTGTGACCAAAACACCAAACCTTCAGCCCTCAAGCCAGAACATAGACATGTAAATATTTCTTAATCAAACAGTTATAAAATAATTTTAGTAAGGGCAAAGTTATTTCCTTAGTGGGAATAACTGAACTTTGGAAAAAAAAAAAAAAAAAATCACAACAAAAGACATCGCAGAAGAAGCAATTGACAGTATGTGAAATTGAAAGCTAGTGCCTTCACGAGAGTCCTGCTTGAAATCCCTTTGATGCTAGGCTTCCACTCTATCCAATTTTAGTAGAAAATGAGTTTAAAACACTTGTTTTAAAATGTTTTCAACAGAAGACAAACCCTTGGTTCTAATAATCAATCTAATGAAAAAAATTAGAAACTCAGGATGCTGTAATTTATAAAGAGATTTATGACTTCTTCAGTTGCATAAGAATAAAAACAAAGCATTAGCTAATTGTTGAGAAATACAGACCAAACTGAAAACACTACATATATAACAATAAAATTCACATTAAATTATTTATTCAGTAATTAAAACAGTGACACTTTTCTTTCTACAAAGCTGTGTCCCCCCCATCAATTTTGATGAGAGAGGCAAAAATGGAGTTTTGAGGGAAGCAGGGCTGGAAAACAGGTAGTGGGGAGGAGAGGGACCCTGATTTGACTGATGATTTTAAACAACAGCTACAAACAGCTAGCAAGGAAAGTGCAGTATAGTTCTGCAGATACTTTACTAGATTACTGTAAACCTCAACTGCTATAAATATCAGTTATCTATAGGTACTAGTTACCTGAGCCCACGCTTACCAGAATCAATGCTGATTCCAACTAATATCCAGCAATGCTGGGCCAGACCCCAGCTGACCCCGTAGTGCCAGCCAACACAGGACTGCAATTTAGGCACTCAAGGCTGGTCCCAATGATCTCAATGCCATCAAAGATTTTCAGACACTGAGGGAAGGAAGCAGTGTTCGGGCTCCTGTACACAACCAACCAACATCAGTGATGCACAGCTGATTCATCCTGAAGGCTTGAGCCTTTGAGCAGGTGCGTGAGATAACTGTGATGTTTTAGTGACCTCCATCCCTCAACTGTCTTTCCCTGCATTCCACAGGGAACTTCAGCCCAGTCTTCACAGGACCCACCACGGTGCCATGGATACTGCAGAGCAAGAACAGGGAGAGGGTCATGGCCACTGTCTACACCAGGGGCAGCTAAAAAACAGGTTCCCAGGGACATCTCTAATTCCCATTGGCAACCAGTTCACCCCATAAGCTGAATCAACTATAAACCTGCAAACAGAGTCTGATTTTAATGCGTTGAGCAGTGGCTGCTCAACGATCTATATACAATGCTGGAGAGGATCATCTCTGCTCACAACTCTACCAGGTCAACTTTTGCAAGAAGACTGCTCCTGCCTCTCCTGTCACAGGGACTAGATTTTGACCTTGCTCAGGCAAGAGTCCCTCAGTCCTTAAAGAGACTTTCTCCTGCATCACAACTGTCAGATTGTGCCCATAGGGCTAATACATAAAAGCAGTATTTAATTTTAAATACTTTCCTGCTTTACATGAGATTTAAGTTCCAAAAAACATGCATCAACTTTTTTTAAAAAAATACACACACAACTTTAAAAGTTCTAAGGCTGACATACTAAAGCCAAGAAGTCAATTTAAAAAAAAAATTATATATTTCTAAATTGTTTATGAGAAATATAGGTTGCTGGTCCATTGATATGGAGAAAAAGCTTCTACCTGAAATTAATTTAAAGAATAATATTCAAAAAGATATGCTTGTCTGCTGAAAGACAATACATTGCACCTCTTTACATAACTGCTGACTTCATGGTCATCTTTAGAGATACAACAAATCAGGGTGTTTTGTTGTGTTGTTTGGGGTTTTTTTTTTGCGGGGGGGGCTTGTATCGACGTTTGGGTTTGTATTTTACAAATATTGAAAAATTCCATTCACTCCTGAGTTAACAGAGAATGCAATAAAATGCCTACATTTTCTCTGTCTCTGATGAGATTTAGTGACATCATTCATTTCTAAAGGGCATGCGCTTGAAGTGTGAGGGTGGAATGGAGGGAACCAGGTATAGCTACACATGTATGTGTATATGTATGTAGATACATATATACACACATACACATACATAAGGAATTCTGGGAAGAATAGAGCAAAATATGTACAACAGCCTGGAAGCAGAATGGCTGGGTACAGGCAACTGAATCCTAAGTGCAGCTGAGGGGCAATGCGACAGTCCCATCCCCTCTGTACTGTCTAAAAACTGTGATGAGATTCATCCTCGAAAGCATGTTTTGAGATACAAAGTTGATGACTGAGAGAGAACTGTCATTCCCTGAAGATCTTCACACTATGAAAGATATGTCAGGCAAACTGATAACTGTATTTTTGTATCTAGTGAGGAAAGAAATCAGAATAAAGTGCATTTTAGTATTGTCAAGCTTAGCTTACTCAGCTCTCCAGAAATGAAATCTGCTGGGCAGTCAGTAGCTGCACTATTTCATCATCTTGTTGGGATGGAAATGCCTAGTTGAAACAAACTGGTATCTGCTTTTCAAAAACTGGTGGGCAACTTGAATTCTCCCAGTCTTCAAATGAAGACACAAAAATGGACAGCAGATTTCTCAACAGGAATAAAATCAAATCCTGGACAACTTTAAGGAGTTCAGTATGTAGATTTTCTTGAAATAAAATAATTTCCCTATGTTCTCCCAGAAACAGTGACAGAGTACATCATGTTTTCTAAGTCCTCACAAAATGAATCATCTACGTTCTTGGGACAGCATCAGAACTCACCACACATAGAAAGAATTAAACAACTCCTTTAGTAGTGTGTTAAGACACATAACTTGTCTGTGACCTGATTTTAAGGGCCTTTTTTTCCTATGTGCGGAAACATGAGTGGTCTTAACATTTCTGTTTCTCTCTCACTGCCATCAATTCTCTGCAACTGCAACGTTGCAAGCAAGTGCTCCCCTCCTCTTTCAAGAACAAAACCATCACAGCATCTGCTTCTCATAAGCACATTTGTGCGTGTGTGTAAGTGTGCGTGTATGAGCGAGAGAGAGAGAGAGGAGAAGTAAATCTGCTGAATTTAACTTAAAAGTTTGTCAGAGGGAAGGATTTTTTCTTTCCCATCCTTCAAATGATGGAATATAGAACTAAGGCTACTGCTATGCATTTGTGCTTTTACTTTCAATTAACTTTTTAGTACAGGGGTGATTAGTGACTAAGGAAAAGAAATGAATTTATTTGATTTTCAAAGTTGATTGACTGGTGCATGAATGGCTATAGATGATAGCAGGTTTTTATTGGCACTTGTCTTCCAGAGCCTGCAGAGCAACATAAATTCCTTCAGCACACTCAAAGTTCAGCAGTGGAAACTGGGCAAATAACAGTAGTCCTTGAGGTGGAAGAGGCAATAGCTTTCCCACATATTCATCCCCACTATCCATCAACTCAATAAAACAACCCAGAAAGGGATTCCAGTGCATACAGTGGGCTTGTTTTTCTCCTGTTCCATTCTGCTTTGACATCTATAGGGAGCAGGAGGAGGTTCCTCATCTGAACTTGCAAAGAGGAAGGCAATGAACTGGCTGCCCTTGGTAGACTTTAAACAGTTTCAGGAAGTCAAACGCTGTACACCTCAAAAGTAAATGTTGCTTTTTCCTTTGCTCCCCATGCCACCCAAACTGTCCAGCCATGAAGTTCAAAGAGGATATATTGCTTCTTTTCCTTATCGCTTTGCCAGGACCAGAAAAAGATAAAATTATATTTTAAAAAAGCTTGGATTATTTTTCCTCCCTGTATTTCTAACTGTCAGAATTCCTAAGTCAGAACTCTTATTCTTGAGATATTTCCTGAACCATATTGTCCTGATAAGAAAGTGAACTGTCGCAGCTATTAGTATGTTCCCTCCCACACAGTTTTCCTATCGCATTTCAAATTCATTGACAAATTGAGGAGCTAGCTCCACCAGAGCAGCAATAATACATAAAGTTGTCGCAAGAGTGAAATTTATTAAGAGAAAGAAATGCTGGATGGACTATAATGATGAGGAAAAAAAAAACCCCATCACATTTAATTCAGCAATCCAACACAGAAACTACAACCCCGCTATTTTAAAGTAATATTTAAGCATAGTCCATTCAGCACTTTTACACTGTCTCAAACTTCAGATCAGCAAGGTACACTCTTAAAGGTCTTGCCAAATTGTGACATAATCCTAATGCTTCCAGTGCCAGCATGTCAAGCCCTCTCACGTGGCAAGGGAGAACACTCAACACCTCATAGGATCAAGTTCAGAAAGCCTGGAGAGAAGCATCAGTACAGGGAAGGAGTCCTGAACCTTGGAGTGGCAGGCACATCCCAACACTCCCACTCCTCTTTCACACGCAGATCCATGTGGTCTCCAACTGACAAACCTACATTTACAATGCTTGTTGCCTTAAAATTAAACTGTTTCTTATCTCAGCCATATGTTTATGTCTTGGTTTCCCTTTAGCTGTTTTTGCTTTCAGACAGGGATGTCTGAAAGCAGTGGTAACAGAAATATAATAGGTTATAAAAGCCTTAGGCAATATTACAGAGGGACCTTGTACACATGGAGCAGAAAGGCACCACCTCCAAGCAATATCTAGGATCTGGCAACTCAGGCCCCGATCCTGCACTCAGTCTCAGCTAAGCATACGCTGACACACACTGGAGTTGCCAAGGGCTGGGCACGGAGGCTGACCCAGCTCCAGCACATCACAGAACTGGGGCTATCAAGGGTACTGTTGCAGCCCTTACTCGGGATTGGATCATGCTCACGTTGGCTTCAACTAACATCCTTATTATGCAAGACAGACCCAAGGCCCAGGCCAGAAATGGGTTTTCCCAAACAGCTTGCAGAGCACTCTGACTAGACAAGGCCCTGTCTTTTCCAAGTTTAGATTCTTATCCAGAGAGCAGCCAGGCCTGAATTTCTGCACGCCTAGCACGTGCAACTTCTTACAAAATTCAAGAGCCGCAGCGAAGGTCCCAGAAGGCCCCTAGCAAATCTTAGGTTAGATAAACAGATTCTGAAGTCAACAGGAGATGAAAATTTCAGCGCTTTCTTTGAAGTTCTCAGCAGATAGATCGGGCCTGTTGAAAAAGGTTTTGTTTCCACAATTCACACATTTTTTATAAACCTGGTATTTCATTCCTGAATATTGATGTTATAAGTTATAACCCTTGAAATGGCTTAGCTGAAAGTCCTGCCTCATAAATTAAAATAAGAATATCCTGATATTTATGAGTACTATGAGGGCCTGAAACATAACCCATAGGGGACTGTGTTCAACAGCTTCAATGGATCATAGATGAGGCCCAAACTCAGGTCTGATTTAAATCCGTATGAGTATTTGGTCCATTTTGAAAGAATGGATGGGTTGGAAATGCAGTTCCTGTAAACCCAAGCTTTGCGCCGTGCTAAAGTGTCTGCAAGTTTCTGACAATTAGCACAGCACAAAGCCACCTTTAGAAGCAAGAAAATAAAAACATTCTTACTACAATCTAACAACAGGAAAAATATTTGGCTGAAACTTCAGGTGCGAATTATACTTGCTTAAGCTAGAACAAAAGGACAAAAACATTAAAATCTAGTAATGTGGAAACAAGGAAGGTCTAGCTCTTTAAAAAGAAAGGAAAGATTGACATTTGAGGTAACAAACAAAAAAATCCAAAATGCACAAACACATCACAGACATCTAAAAATAGCATTTTATACATTTTTTTTTTGCCAGTGCTTCTCTGAGAGCAAGTTCTTTAAACAGAACTTAACAATTTTACAATTTTTTTTAAAAAAATATGTCATCCTAAAATAGCCCATCAATCCTTACCCAAACTTTCTGTATTTCTACAAAAATAGATGCACAAAGAGCTACAAAATACTGTATTCCTGAAGGGAGGCGCACTGTAGTCAAGAGAGAGTCTTTTTCCTGACAATTGAGACTGTTGATAAAAATATCAAGCTGAACAAAACAAAACACTGTTAAAGGAGCAGAAAGGAGTTAGCTTGCCCAGCTGCAGCAGGCTCAGATGAGGGAAAGAAAGAAAAGTTAAGTTTTTGTTTTTCTCCAACACTGCAGGACCCATAAATGGCCTTAGGAGCAAAAGGCTCAGTTGCAAAACCAGAATGGTTGGCTCTTCATCTTCATATGTGTCCTTTGCCCCATGCAGAAGGAGTCATCGACTCTTATATCACCCGCCCAGCTGTGCTGACTCCAGCTCTAGCTGGTCTTAATTTATCTGAACTTCAGAACCAAGAAGTTTCCTTGCTCTTGTCCTGATGCTGTAGACCTACATTTCAGAAAAGAAAAAAAAAAAAAAATTAAAATTTGATAGTTTTTTCCTCCCCAAGCAACTGAAATAAAGATAAACAGATTTTTATTTTTAAAAAAGGAAGAATAAAACCCCAGAACTTAGCATCCTAGTGGACCTGTTAGTAACATTGCTATTGCTCCCAATTTTTTTAGTTTATGTGGGATAAGCTTAAAAGCACATTTCAGATTTAGACTGGTTTAAGTGGCTCTGGAATACTGATAAAATTCCATGTGCACTTCCTTGTTTTGACCTCACTTGGAGCATGGCATGATAAAATCCTACAGCAAGGTGAAAGATAATCCAGTATGCAATGGAATATTTTCTTCCTGATAGGGGTCACCCACAGATCCTGCCTCTTTTAGAAAAGGCCTGACACTTTGGGATCTCACAGTTGCTGTGGTATTTCACCTTACAGAGGAAAGAGGGAAAACCTTCCTGCAGCATGTAAAAAACCCAAATAATTTCACCTACAGAGTGTCAGAGTTTTAGCCAAGAACGGCTAGTGCTTCCACATGGGAAAAATTAATGATTTTCAGCTTGCATTTGTTACGAGTTCCTCTCACATTTTCCTTTATGAAAACCAAGGACTATCTAATAAATGTGGTGCTATGTTGTGGCTTTAGCATTATAGACTTGGAAGTTGTATTATAATCTAGGATTTCTCTGCTCCAGAGGGATTCAATCTTTGCTAGATTTACACCCAAAAGGGCGTATACTCAAAATCCAGACAATAGAGGCAGAGGTGTGGATAAAACATCCTAAAGAAGATACATTCTTGCTCATTTATAGGGAAAGTAAAAAGGAGAGAGGTGCAGGCACATATTTCCAAAGGTAGTAAGGCACTTACGAGTCATGGATTGAAGAACTGCCCCTTGATGTTTTGAGCCAAGTATATCTCATTTTGTGAAATGAAGGTGCACCTCCCACTATAAATCTTCCTTGCTATACAGAAAGCAATGTTCCACTCTGTCTCATACCATATATACTGCCCTACTACATAGTGTACCAAGACCAATGCATCAACTACCTGATCTGTTAAGAATTTAGAGCCAATTTCACCACTAATGTATGTAGGTACAACTTCAGACTTTCATGCTGTTGTAACCACTGAAGCTCCATGTTCATTTGATCTTTAACCTGTGAAATTTGACAGATACATGTGCTAAGCATGGATCTCTCATTTTCATCTCTGAATCACACAATGAAACACAAAGACAGACCCATAAGTTTTCAGAAAGCCTAACCGTCAGGATGAGTTCAGATCTGATGACTACCTCCTTGTTTTAAGAGTACAAACAGTTAAACATTTAATGATAATCAACATAACTTCAGACTTTAGCTACAAAGCAATCAGTTAACAGTCACAAAAAATATGACAGCACATTGCTCTATCCATGTGAGACTTCCTAAAGCAGCATCCGAACACTTGTGTATCCAGCAGTGAACAGATAGGGAAAGCAGAGCATAGAAATACAGCATGCCAAATCCTGTTTAGGAGCTTTCTGCTCCATTTCACATGCACGTGTATTTCTTCAGATTGGAAAAACTGGGATATCCCTCAACTAAAGCATGCCTATAAAAACATGTTCAATGAAGACGTCTCCTTGTTGCTTAAGAGTCACTTGTTTTCCTGGCAGTATCATTCACAGGCAGAGTCATCATAAACTGGCTGTTACTTTCCTTCAAAGATCCCTCGAGTTTAGCAATGACAATTTTGTGTTATTTTCCCCCTACTGTTTACAATTCTTTTGAACAAAGACAGTAAAAGAAAAAGAAGAGAAGAAGAAAAAAAAAAAAAGCAAAGAGGGAGTCAAACAGCAAAAACCTTAGCAAACTTCCAGAGTGTAAGGAAGTCATGTAAGTCAGAGCATTACAGGCCACCAGAGGCAGTGAAAGCCTATGAGAAATGGGTTATATGGTTTCTAGTAGTTTAAATAAATAAATTACACATGCACCTATTTAAGAGAACATCCACCTGATAGTAGAAAATGGTAGAAGGGGAATAACTATCTGAACAGACACCTTCCTATTTAGGTGCCTCTGCCACAAACAGAAAGAACTGTAACAAGGAAGTTTAAGGTATAGCTATTAAATCTGAACAGCCAGACAAAACAATCAAAAAAACCTAAAGTTGTCTTAGTTACAGAACTGAATGTGGAACACTGTTCATGCCTTTTCCTCATATTCCCACCTCCTTCATGGCAAGCCTACCGGCAGTCCTAATGTTTCATCCAAGTGCAACCCTGCTACTAACTGAGAACTTTCACTTGTAGCCTGCTGCAAGAACGAAAATTTTCATCTTAGCAAGGACATCCTTGCTTGCATTGCATGAGTCAATTTCCACACCAGCACAACTCCTCATCTCCGGGTTACTAACATTATAGCTAACTGCCAGACAAGCAGAATGCAGGTTCTGTAGGAACATCTAAACAAACTTAATGAGTTCTGCCAAACTCATGGGGTATGGAAACAGGACAACTCTACAGAAGGCAGGAGAATGACCACACATATTCCATATTCAACATGACATGGGCATTTTCAAAAGTGGACTTTCCATAGTTAGCCAGGACTAGAGCATGTTCATTAATTTACAGAAATTTAAAGTTATGCACCTTGATGTGCATATCTTTGTATGATAAAGGATGCACACCTCAATTTTAAGATAGACATTGATATGCCAAAATCCTACTCTGCTTTTAGTGTACTGTGGCTACAGAAAGCCTCCTCCAGCACATCTGTCCAACAGCAGGACAGGATTTCCTCTTAGGCTCTGCAGTAGCAGGGCAAGTTGCTCTTCTCCTTATGGGGCTGCCCATAGATCTGTCAGCTGCCAGCAAAACCAGATTCGACTGACCACCTGAAAGGTTTGGTGTGCAGGGTAGCCTCCCACCATGCACCTGAGGGAAACACTGATGGCCACAACCATCACCTCCACTGTAAGACTGTGCGACAGCAATTGCCTTCCTCACCTCCGTGGTTTTAAGTGCTCACCTCAACTTATGTACACTTAATGTAAATACAAGGATTTAGCCCTGACACTGTGGGCATACGGCTGCAGCAATGCTCTCTGTACGTACACTGTAAAGCAGTGCATGCTTTTAGAGGCTGACCTGGCTTTGCTTGACACCAGCGGGCAGGGAACTGTGGGTTTATATCGATGCTTGATATTAAACATACTTTTATATTGAGTGTTATAGCTTGGGCACTTGAGATTTGTAAAGAGACTGCATACCAGCAGCCACAAACATACTAGTCTACATCGAAATCTATTAAAATCTGTTATTTTCTTTAAACCCACTTGTACCAATAAAGAAACTTCTACAAGGGTTAATTTGCAGCACACAATGTGAGGATTAAGCCACATTTAATGAGAATCAGGTAGCTAACTCCCTCTCCATCCTCTAAAACAGAACCATGTAAGTTCAAACAGATGTGCAAGACAGACCAATACTTTGTTAGCTCCATGAACAGTGATAAATTGATGTCTCACAAAATCTATTCTGAAACATAAATTCCCAAACTATACCGTGCATTCAAGGGGAACCCCCTCTTAATCTTTGTAGTGATTCAGGATCATCCATTCATGAGATCAAATATTCGTTTTACTATGGCAGAGATGCAACAATGTAGCTGGAAGAGGGTAAGATTACACCCAGCCTGCCCTGATCCCAACACTATCATTCCATATAATTCAGCGTGAGGAATTTTGCAAATGTTTCTATAATCGCATGTGACAGTAGCACAAGAAATGTGACCCACATTAAGGGGGGAGGGAGAGGGAATCATTTTCTTATCTGAAGGGCTCTGGGAAACAATGTCTAGGTATATATCAAATAAGCTTTTTTTTATACAAATCATCTGAAGCTCATGAAATCTGATATATAGACAGCTTTACAGGTTGATGTCTTTTATTCTCTAGGGACATGAGCAAAAACTTCCAGAACTGAAATTTTCTTGCCACTATGACCTTATCCTACCCTAGAGAAACCACTTCCACACTGCAGAAAGCCAGTACAGTCTTCCAGGCCCTTCTGTTTTTAGCCTCTCTGAACAGAGTCCCATCTCACATTAGAGTTAAATGTAATGAAATTCTGTGTGACATTGAAACTTACCCAATACAATCTTGCCCTGGAATGGGTATGGAGTAAGAAAAGCTTCACCTGTTCTGGTGAGTGCTGGATGAGACTCAAGTGAGGTGCTTCAGCAGCCCTCTCCTCTCCCCAGTAGTCATAACACACCTTCCCTGGGATGATACCATTTGACGTGCCACAAAACACTGCGGCAATTAAGCTCCTTCCTTTCACCATGATCGCTCCTTGAATGCCTGTCACTAAGCATTTGTCCCAAATGTATAAGCTGCAGGTAAGGTTGAAAAGGGAGCTCAGAGCCTTCCTGCACTTCTCAGGAAACCTCTGCTTGGATAGCACAGGAAAGATGACTGTGCAGGGTAAGATAGCAAATAATTGTGAAGTCACAGGCTTCCACTGCTTGCTGTGTTTCATTGCTTGCTCCCTTGTTTTCAAAGCCTTACATGTCAAACTGGGGTTGCCTGATAAGCTTTTGCTGTTGTGTACTATCCAACTGTGCCCTTCCATAGGGATTTTCACAAGGAGAAAGCAAAACCAAGCAAAGGCTATGCTAGTCCTGTAAAGCAATGCTAAGACTCACAGTCCTTTTTGAGGTACTGTGCTCTTACAGAAAGGAGAAAAAGCATCTGGTACTACTAAAGTACCTGGTTTACTAGATGTACTACCAACAAAGCAACAGTAAGCAAACCAACTTGCCCAGCACTGAAACAACTCACAGTCTAGGCTGGACTTATACCTAAAGCAGGTGGTAATTTCTCCTAACAATCCCTTACGCAGTTCTTGGCTCCATCCCCCAAAAATAAGTCAAATACCAGAGCTCTGGAGCTGGACTGCTGGGGGTACTATTAGACCAGGGGCTCATCCCCTCTACTGGTAGCAGTGACAATTTGCTTACGCTTCAGAAAAGGCAGCTCACTCACATTATGGAATTTGTCAGAAGGGCAAAACTTGAGACCACAGTCTTGTCAGATTATCATTTTATATCCAAAAGCATAAAATGTAAATACTCTTGTATCATTGGCATGGCTGGAAATGTTATTAATAGATATAAAATTGTACAGTGTTAAGAATCCTTTTATGCTTTTTCTTAATTTCTTGAGGCAGCAAGTGGCATAGTATTTAGAAGAGATCATTGATTCACAGTTGCTATTAAGGGATGACAGAGAGATTTGTATTAGGTTAGGTCAATTATAATTGGGTTTTGGATTCATAGTATTTCATATTTAAGAAACAGTATTTTTTTTTCTCCACTAATTCTTTGTTGTCCTGCACGCTAATCAAAGCAAGGAAGTGCTCCTCACACGTGGAATCAGTTAGCTAGAGCTACCAAGAAGAGAGACAAACAGAACCTTTAAGGAAAAGGGCACAGAGATGTATAGCTAGTATTTCCTTAATAAATAAAATAACGTGTTTAGGAAGTACTAATCTGCAAGGATTGCTATTGCTAAGAAAAATAACAAGCAGAAAAAGGAGACCTCAATAATGCATACGAGCTCCAGGATAGATGTGCTGGAAACTGTTAGCTGCCCATCACCTGATCGCAAGTAACTGTGAACAAGTGAGGTCTCTTAGACTGCTCCTAATACCAAGATCTGAACCTGCCAGTCAAAGCTCACAGCTACAGATGTAGTTCATGGATTTTGTCCTATGGCTACCAGCCCCACAGTAAAATGAATCTAATTCATAGACCTCTGCCTAAACTCTACAGAAAGAAGTTTAGTTTGATGGTGAGCACAGCTCAGCCAGCATCTCTACTCTCTATGTGACACCTGGATACTACACAGGAAGGAAATGCTGATCTGTTTCAATCTAGATGATGAGTAAGATGGAGGCTTCATGTACTGACAAGTTATTAGTTCAGTCCTCATTGGAGCTATATTTTGATGAATGCACTTACGAATTAGATGAACAAGCTGGAAGCTTACACATCAAAATTTAATTAACCATTTCCCACAATATTTAAGCCAAAACACCACGTATCATGTCACAACTCATTTTGAATGGGTTTGAATGGGACCAAGGCAGAGAAAGGTCTCTCAGCAAAAGGCAGTGAAAGCTGGATGTTCAACAGCTCATTTGCCCTGACAGCACTTTCAGGAGGGATTCCCACCTGGAAATATACTGGAGAAGGCTCTGAGAACAAGCCCTGCTTCAGCTGCAGTGAGTCCACTACTTTGTGCAAATTCTTACTGCTAAAACAAGTCACAGACACATTCGAACCATCTTACCTGTGTCAAACCCAAAACTTGGCACAATGTCCACCGTTCCATGGAAGGCTCCAGCCCATGCTGAGGTAGCACTGGTGACAGCAGTGGGATCTGTCTTTGTCACGTCACACTGGGGAGCAGGAATCCTGGCTGCACGGACTGAAGGCATCAGCAGGGACCCGTACCGGGGGTCGCGGTGCGAGCTGGGATGGTGATGGTGCATGTGTGGATGAGGGTGATGGCGATGCATGTACACGTCATGCATGTGTGCATATGAAGGGCTCACCTGAGATGCTAAAGGATAATGCCAGGATTCAGATGCAGCAGGGGGAGCAGGTGGGGCAGTCTGATGAAGGCCGTGTCCCGGCCAGCTGCTGGGATCTGGTGTTGGGAAGGTGCCTGGTGCAGTAACAGGGAAATCAGGGTGTACTCCACTTAAGCACGGTGGAGGGGGAGGCTGGTAAGAGCTGGTCCAAAATGAAGTTGGGAAACTGCTCCTTTGGCTTGTAATTGTTGAGCTTTCTGGTAGAGAGGAAAGAAATGAAGTATGACTGAAGCTTAACAACAAATTTAATGACAAAAAAACCCACAATGATTTTCTACTCTCTAAAATTTGTCACACTGAACTCAAGCTTCCTCAGCAGTTACAGCATCATAAGACAGTTGAGGCAGGAGTGGACCTCTTGAGATCGTCTAGTCCAACCCCTCTGCTCAAGTGGGGTCACCTGGAGCAGGTTGTCCAGGACTGTGTTCAGCCAAATTTTGACTGACATCCAAGCTTCACAACCTCTCTGGGCAACTGGTTTCAGTGTTCACCCACCCTCAACCATTTTTAAAAAAAAAAACCAAAAAAAACAACCAAAAACAAACCAACAGCAAAACCAAAAAAAAAAACCAAACTGTGTTCTTGTGTTCAGGTGGAATTTCCTGGCTTTTAATTCATGCTTATTGCCTCTTGTCCTGTCAGCAAGCATTGCTGAGGAGAGCCTGAGGATAGCTCCCCCATCTTCTTTCCTTCCTATCAGCTATTTACACATAATGGCAAGATCCCCCCTGAGAAGACTTCTGTTTTTCAGGCTGACGAGTCACAGCTCTCTCAGGATCTTGTTACATGAATTATGAGGAGAGGCTAACTCCTAACTGGACCAGAACATATCGCTTAGAAAGGCAGCTGTTGTGGCTGAAAATGCTTCTGAAGACAGAGAAACAGGTAACACTGCCGAATAGGAGACATTTGGCTAAAGGAAGAATATCAGAACTTCTTAGACTAACTGCACACTTTAATGGCATAAAGATCATAGCTAAGGTATCTTATGCTAGTCCGTTATAGACTATATCATGTTGCCCTGAACCCAATAGGATCAGATAAGCAGAAACATCTACGTAACTGAAAGATGTTTTTGTCAGAAATTGAAAGACTCACTGCTTCTCACAGCTAAGGCTCAATTTATATTTAAAGGGATTCCAAGACCTATACATTATGAAATCACATTCTAAAAATTCCTCTTCTGAAGGAGCAGGCAGTGTTTTTGATGTTAGGAAAGTACTGGCATCTCCATTCTCACAATCGTCTTGCCGGCTCACGTTTGAAAATGCTGCTTCATGCAATATGCCTCAGCTCAAATAGGTTTTTTTTGGTCAGAGATGGAAACATAAAAATACAAGACTTCATCTCTGATGAAAGCACAGTCATAAAAATAGCCTATGAAGAAATAAAGCCAGGGAAGTTTAACATTTGACGAAATGAGGAATCCTCTGCTCCTCATAGAACATTTTAAAAAATATTTACATTATTTTTTTAAATGACATTTCATTTTGCTTTGTTTAATAAGCAACTAGAATGAAACTTGGGTGAAGACACCATTGAGAATGAACAGATTCTTCAAACACTCCTGCCTCTGAACTTTGCTAACACAAAAATATTTTGTTAAGAAAACTGTAAAAGTGTTTTCTGAACACATTACTGCGGCACTCATGTATCATTTTAAAATCCTACAGATTTTTCTTCCACACAGCAATTAGCTTTGATTTAGGCAGTTTATTGATCCTGAATAACTTCTGATATTGGAAATAAACTACAAACGTACTATGGACAAATGTAGAGAACCTCTCTTTGTGTCAGACTTCTTCAGAAGCTGCAAGCTTATGTCAAAAACTGTACTCCAGTATGGCTTTCTTCAAAAGACCTGGGGTTTTTTAGCAGTGTTAGTTCTATTGTGATTCATGCTAGAAGACTGGACAGAGCTTTGAGTATATTACAGCAACCTCAGCAGCCTTCCTAAATTGGTATTGTTCCTTATTTCTAAATTGTTCTTGTTACAATGGATTAGACTGAGATGAAGAGTGCATATGTCTTACAGTGTTGGCAGCAAGGCTGCCAAAAAAAACCAAAAAAAACAAAACAAAACAAAAGCAAAACCATTCTGTTGTTTTCCTCACTGCTTAATAAAGGAGCACCGCTTGACAATACATTGCCAGTATTCTGGAAAAATAGCTGCTGTAATTGAGAGTTTTTGGAAACTATCTGGCTGTTATCTATATGGAAAAGCCCTAAATCCAAACCATCTCCCTTTAAGAAAGTCACAGAAAAACACAAAGTCTCTGCAGGACAACTTTAATTCCAGGAGAGAGGACTTTACGGCAGTGGATTTGCCACTATGAATTCATCCTAGACTGCATACTAGCTTGGCTTTACCAATCATGTAGAAGGTCTAGGCCACAGAAGACTTGTTTGGTCATCTCCGTTTTTCAAACCTGCGCACATTTCACAAAGCCACTACCACTCTCAGAAACAGTCATGGACCAACTCCTACCAAGACACCACTGAGTGTGTCCGTCGAGGCCAACCTCACCAGCCAAGTGATGTCACTGGAGATAAAGAGTCCATTCAGGTTATATGAACATGCAAGAAAATTTCATTCACCCTAACTTCTCACATAGGATGCTACTAAGTATTAAGTGTGCAGCAACCCCATCAACAAGAACCATATCTGTGTTGAACCACAGCCACCAACCACCACACATTTCCACGGTGTTTGAAAGGTCTCCTTTCCTTCTCACTCTTAAAAGAGCTAGCACAAACAATTACTTTTACAGACACTATCGTGTCAGATATCTGGCATCTATGGGACATGGCAGTGGAGAAATAGCTGTTTCAGCACTCTCCTTGAGTAAGAAAAAAAAAATAATTTGTGCAGCTTCCACAGGCTTTCGGGCGGGGGGAAGAAGGCATTTTTCAAAAATTGTCTGCCAAGAAAGGTACTGCAGTTACCACAATTTCCTATTCTAAGTACAAGGAGGCAGCGAGATGGCAACCTCTCAGATACCACGAACTGGTGACTAATGCAAATGTTCATGGTGGCTGGCCAACATGCACTGAAAACATGCCAAAGTGCACATGCTGTAAAGAAAACAATGTATGGAATTTTCTGTAGTACGACATTACTTTTCAGTTGAGGCAGGAGGAAAAAACAAACAAAACCAAAACCCAAGAAAGAAGAAAACTCCAACATTTTCAGCTAGGAAAACTGTTGCTAAAAAAAATACCATTTAGATAACATTAGTTTCAAGGTATCATTAGTTTCATGATAGCCCCTGGAAAAGATTTCAGGTAGCTACACCTACAGTTCAATGTTCGAAGTCCATGTTACTGAAGCCTGTTGTAGGGAATTATATTTTATAAAAAGACAGTTTTGCAGTTAATTTTAGACTAGACTTATCAGTATTATCAACATATAAAAGGTAAAAATGTGCTCTTTTCAGGACAATAGGTTCTATTTTCTATATATAAGCAAAACCCCTCCTCGAAACAAATAACCCCATAATATTGCTTCAATTTGTGCTTCCATCAGGACACTAAAAAAATCCCCCTAAAAGATGAAAATAAAACAGAAAATATTACTAATGCCTCCTTTCATGTAAAAAAAGAAATAACACGGTGAGCTGACCAGCCAGTTCATGCCCACACTTTCCATGTACAATTGCACCTTCCAAAACGCAAAGCTTATCTTTTTAAAAAAATTATCTGAGTAATTTTTGCACAAAAATGCCAACTAGACTTGAAGGTTATTTATAAAAGATCTTCAAGCTAATGATATTTAACTTCAGGCAATGGGATGCAAATTCACATCCATTTGCTGTAACTGAGCATCTTTGACAATAGTGCATGAACCAGAAGACCGAGGTGCTGGCATCTTTCCTTCCCTACTTTTTTCAAGCAGGCACAATTCAGAGACTCATTTGGACCTGATAAAGCTTGTGACAGCTTCTCTTCTCTGGAGAAGCAGATACCCTCAGCTTTCTCAGCGTCCACAGCACAGAAACAAGCAGCCCTGCCCAGAAGCCTCCCTGGAGATTTTCATAATGCTTCAGCAGGTGCAGTGATGGCAGAGGACATATCCCCTTACTTTATTCTCAGAAGACTTTCAGGACACACAGAGCTCTGTTTCCTGATGACGGCACTGGGCACACGGGGTCAGGAGCCAGCATGGTTGAAGACACCTTATGCCAGGCCACCACGTCCTGTGCAAAGCCTTCTGGGGAGGGCTGTGCAACCACGTGGGGAGCCAGGGCAAAATGGCAGAGTATGTCTGAGGTCAAAGAGAAGACACACAACCCCATCCATGGTATGTCTCCAAGCTCAGTGAAGAGGGTTTGCTGTAGGCATGGGGTCTCTGGGGACTGCCTCGATCCCATCTCTAAAACATTTATAGCCTGTCTGGGCCATTTATAAATGCTCCAGTCTCCTTTTTAGTAAGCGTAGATTTCATCCTGCTCTCAGTCGAGTCGACGGAAAATTTCCCATTAACATTAATGGTCCCGGCTCAAGCCATAAATTCCTCTAGCTCCCTAGCCACTTGTGCTGACCTTTGCTTAAACTTCCTCGGATGTGTCATCATCCTTCTGGAAAGCAAGTCCTTCTGCACTATTTTTCTCTTCACAGCGGTTACTAAAAATCCCACCTCTCCTTATCTGTGACTTCCATAAATACTCTCTCCCCTCAACATCGCTGATTATGAGCATCATCGCTCCTATAAAGATCCTCACAGTACCTCTCTCACTCAACCCAATGCAAGGCCATTGCTCACAATACTTAGTTCGTGTCCCTTTGCCAGTCAACCTAAGGACATGGTAACAATGCAGCTGTGGATCTGAAAACCTACCCAGATTGCCACATTCAACAAAACGGACACAGTATCTTACTGGTACGCTTTCTCCGGTCACCATTTTCTAAACCTTTTCTGAAAGGTATATCTAGTGTTATCTGGCAAGATCTGCTCTTTGTTACACTGGTCATGCTTCTACACATAACAAGACATACATGTCGTGGCATTATGGGAATGCCTTCAGTACCTACCCTGCTTCTACTCCCTGCTTGAAAGCAGAGCAACATCATTCCCTTTCAGCACACGGGCAGCCAGTAACAAAGGCCGTATCTCTCCAATGAGCTCTGCCCATGAGCAGGCTGCAACGCACCACACCACATAGCTATAGCTGCATCGGCCAGGGCTTGCACCTGAGCCCGTTCCAGCCTGCACTGGCTCCTCCTGACCTGGAAAGCATCCACAGACGAATCTTAAATCGCCTGGCAAAGCCACCCGAGAAAGCTGAGTGGGTCTCCTCACATCCAAGGCCAGTATCCCAAACAGCTTTGCTCTTGCCTCGCAGGCCAAGTTTCACACTTAGAGCTTAAAAATAAGCCTCTAACCTTGCAGCAGATGCTTGTGAAGCCATGTGAGCTCTGCCCCGTTCCTTCCAGGCCTCGTCAGAGCTGCAGGCCATGGCAAGAGAGGGAGACGCCTGCTTCTTCCATGCCTTTGGCACCCCTTTCGCCCTTTAACACTTTGCTCAACCCCAAGACATCCCTCAGTTCTTTTAAATTTGGGGGGATTTTTCCATCTCCATAGAAGAGCAAAATTTTCAGCTACAATGCAATGTGCGTTACCATGATACAGACTGAGTAAGCCACACCACAGTGAGCAAGATACCACTCATCTTACCTCTCCACAGAGGGCTTAGCCCTGCCTTGCTCTTGGTAAGGGCAGTTTCTGGATTGAAGCTACTGGCTTGGCTCAAAGCTCTTGAGAAGTGTTCATCCACTACTGAACCAATGTCTCCCTGGAAATAAGTGAAAAGGACGCAGCGAGAGTTAAGGTACTCCATCTCAGCAGGCTGGTCTTTCTCATCCTCCTCTTGCTTGCTGGGAAGGGTCACTTCTAGAGACTCCTGCATCTTGTTGTATACGGCTAACTTCTTCTGGGATTAAAAACAAAACAAACAAGATACGTATCACTGATGGTGTTCAGTGCAAGCTCAACGTCTGGTCTCCTTAAAGAAAAGTAATAGAATATATTAAATTTTCATTTCATAATTACAGTTGGAATACAGGGATATTTTGCACCGATGTTTCACAAAGAAGAGATTATCAGCGCCACTTAGAGTTTTTACTCCTCACACACAGATGGACCTGCTTCTTGGGCATGTTTCACAACCACAATTTATCAGCAATGGCTTTCACTCAACATCTTCAAAAGAAAACAGACAGACTCTAACAATTGACTCCTGACTCCCACCTGGAAAGGATATTCCCATCAGTAAAGGCTACAGAAGTCAAGTCCAGCCCTGCAGAAGGGTAGTCAGATATACAATGTCTGCATCTCACCCATCTAGCTGAACACACACCAGGTTTTGTTAGCAGTCGAGAGCACACAGCCCTCTGGACTCCCCACATCTACTCACGGCTGAAAGCGTAAAGATGGGAGAATCTGGTGATTCCTGGAAAATTTTCCACTGTATTATGGAAGTCCACAAAATGTACACATTCCCACTCACGGCCAAGTAAATTTTTATCGTAGGAAGCTACACCTTAGGGTGGCGAGTAGGGTTTGGCAAGGAGGGGGGAGAGTGAGGTGGTTTTATTTGGTTGGTTAATTTGGGATATTTATTTATTGTTATTTTGGGGTCGAGGTAGGTTATTTTTCCTGCTTTTCCCTTCATCTTTTCATTTTTTGAACATCAGCTTCTGGAAAAAAAGTACAAAAATTCAAGTAATAAGACAATAATCATGTGATCTGGGGGAAGAGGGGGATTGACAAGTCTGCAAACACATGCAAAAAAAATCCACCCCAAACCAAAAAAAACGGAGAAGCATATAAAAAATAAAACCTGCACAAGCCATCTGTGAATGGCTATTTCAGAATCTTCTCTCTCTCTCAAATCAAACTTAAATGTCAAAATAAATGTGTGTGAAGATCCATTTTGCATGGAACATATTTTTCAGATGTTCCACTTTACAACTGTTTTCACAGAAAAAAATCTCCCTACGACAGTCAAGCGGCAAGAATCATAGCTTTAGCTAGCTAGCCATTTCTACAGCTGACTTTACATACAATCAGCTTCAGGAACCCAAAATCAACTACAGCACATATGTAGAAGTATTTCATAGCTTTTCTACAGAATTACAGTTTGACTTATCTTTTATGGTTTACTTGGCAACACTTTATCACCGTCAGAATCTCTTTAAGTTTACAGCCTTTTTCCCTTTTTCCAAAGTTGTTCTAAACAAAAAGTTAAACAGCTACACAGTCTATAAAGTTGCATTTATACAATAATCGGCTTGTCTGATTTAGAAATAATTGAAAGTGCTTTTTTTATCTTCTATGCCATCAGTATATTTATATTCAGTGCTTTTAACTCATATAAGCCAATACAAATCTTCTAATTTTGACACAAAATAGATACTCTGGGGCTAATTCTTACTTACAAATGGTTATGAAAAAAAATTATTTGTAAGAAAGAGTAATTGATAAGTGAAACTAAAATCTAAAATACTAAAAGCTCAGATAAATTAAGCAATGTATCTGATGTTACAGGAGGCTAACTGATATATATAGAACAGCTCAGTAATACCTTTGCTTCTGATGCTGTTACACAAACTGCAATGAGAGATGTAAGTAATTTTATTTTACAGTTTGGAATACCCAGCCAACAGTCTGGAATTCAAATAAATCTGTGCTTCACAAAGTTAAACTGTGGCTCAGCTTAGCACAATATTACTAATCGAGACATATGTTTTTAACCCAAAATCGTGTATTATATAAAGAAAAACTTTTTTTTCTTTTTACTTTAAAACAAGAAAAAACCTAAATTTTACTAGAAACTAATCACTACAACTAAACATAGTCTGAGGCTCGAAAATCAACTTTTGTAAACGCAGAATTTGGGGTGACCTATATACTTTTTTTTTTTGTAAATGAGATTCTTCACCATAAACAAAGAAAAGGCCTCTTAATATTTGTTCCTGAAATGCTTACTAAGATATCACTCATAATAAGCTTCATGGTTTTGCGTAAGTAATCATGGAACGGTGAGACCTTTATAAGACAGAAATTGTTATAACAATCTTGCGTATATAGGAGATTAGAAATCTGTAACAGATTTACCTCAGTGACTTGATTGTCCTTAAAGATGCACCATAACCCAGACCCTCTTAAAAATGCAAGACAAGGGGTAGGGGAGAACATTTTTTTGTTTGGTTGGTTTTGGCTGGGTTTTGTTTTTTACATAAAAACAAAGTATGAAAGAGATTCTTTATAGAACTCTAAATAGAAATTGATATTTTACAACATCTCGGGTGCAGCGTATAGGCCAAAACTTAAATACATGCGACACATTTAAAAGTTTACTTCTGTCATTACAGGTACACTATTTGTATTTATGCTGTGAGTATGCAAATCCATACACGCACGCAATTATATACAAAAACACATCATTTAATACAGCCCCTGGCTTGACTTGGTTATCAGGAAGGAAGTATTTCAATGTTCCTATATCGAGACTGGAGCTCAGGAAATTAAAACTTATCTCCAGAGTTGCTTCTCTGTGCAGGAATGTTCCCCCCTCCACAGCCTAAGACTCTAATTCATTTTCCATTTCAACTCTCTTCCCTCCCCTCCAGTCCATAGTCAGTCATTACAAGATATTCTGAGCATTTGTTGGTTTTGAAAGCATCAAATCTGACTTCTTTATTTTTTTTTCCATGTAAAATGCCGAATAAATACAAAGCCTCACGTATGGACTGAAGCTATTTACAGTGAGAAGTTGTGTTTTGTGGTTAGCTTTTCGCAAAGGATGAGAGTTCTAAATGAAAAGATTTTTCAAAACTGCATCAAGCCTGGGACCAGATACAAACCTACTTAATTTTAGGAAGAAATTATCAGCTTGTAATTACAAGATTCTTTAAGTAAGAGACTACTGTGAGATAAAGTGACTCTCTAAGTTTTCCTTGTATGTAACATATATACATTCTTTTCACTGTATACTTCCTTTAATAATGTCTTGCCTGTCCCCATCAACTCCCTTAAAACATGCCACCTGCACACAAATTCTGTTCTGACCTTACACTAATTTTCTCATAGCATTTCTGACCACTCTTCTGTGAGTGGAAAACTATGCAAGATCATCAACTGCTAAATTAATTTGTCCTACCATCATGGGTTGGGGATAGGAGATAAACCAAAATAAATAAAAAAAAAAAGTTAGGTTTCTCATAACTAATCTGGGCTAGCCCAGTTTCACCTGTACTGTTTTCATATAAACAGTTCTGATGTATATTTAAGCAGCCAACAGTATCTGTAAGATCTTTACAAAGAGTATTTTCTGACCAAACATAGTGTTATTTCTTCCCTATGTTAAGATCCCAAATACTTTCAGATATTCATGAATTCTACCTCTCTCTCCCTTAAAAACTAGAGACTGAGATTAAACAGCCTCTGAAAAACAAAACAAAACAAACACACAAAATCTCCTATTGGCCAAGACCCAGAATACAAAATTAAAAGTCAGCTTAGAACACTGGGAAACAGGAAAATCTAATGTCTATAGCACCTGATGCCAGCTTAGGTAATAGACCCAAGTTCACGACTGATGGCTGAATGGCACAACCTCTGGGTAAATAATGCTGTAGGTATGGGCTGAATCCAGCTTAAACCAACATTATTTTTGTTATTTCATGTATTCACAAACAAGCTCTTCCAGAGAGAACTTAAAATCTTACTCCAAGTTGCTTAACAAAAAGGAAACTAAAGATCAATAGCAAATCACCACTAATACAGCAATATTAAAGAGAAGATTTATGCTGGATAAGCATTATCCCATCTTCTGGAGAAAGAATGATCACTTTTAGACCAAGAATGCATGTGGTCCAAAATCTTTCTCAAAAAAAAATCCCGCCTTTAAGATGTGTTATTTTCTGACATGCTTTATCCAGAACGAAGCAAAACAGTTCTCACGCAGTGAAATTCTGTCCACATTAAAGCCAATGGCAGAAGTCCAACTGACTTCAAGGGTCCCGGGTCTCACCCAGGGTGTCTGGTAAAAATGTCAGAACATTCCTCTTTGCAAATTGAAAAAAAATTCACTCCCAGATGAAACCAGCTAGTAGGCAGCAAAACAGAAAAACAACCAAGCTAAGAATGGACAAGGTTTTAAGTTTAGCCAAGTTCAAACCAAAAATCCAGGCCAGTTTGTATTTTACGTATAAGTTAGTTCCTACAAGTTATTATCTCCATACATGCCATCATATAGCATATGGTCCTTTATGTTCCCAAGCATGAGAGTCTGGTGTGCCTGGGGCCACCTGTCACAGATTTTCCATTATGAGAGAAAGAACAGGAACCAAAAATAAAGAGTAACTACACTGAGGAAACACTATATGATCCTATCCTGAGAAAAAAGCTGTCATTTGACGTAAGCTTCTGAGAAAGAATTTCAGCAACAAATTCAAGGCAAATCACGGACAGTCCTCCATTTGTGGAGCTGCCTGCCAAGCAGGCTCCTATTGATAACACAGCAAGTATTCAAGGAAGAAGACAATTTCAAGCAATCAGAGCATGGAATGCTGGGCCTAAGTGTGGTATTTACGGCATGCCTGGAAAACATGAAATGCTAACTTCTACCCTCTCAAACCAGCAAGCAGAAAGCAAAGCTTTCAGGTGAGCCACTAGATTTGCAGCAGTAGAGCCTGGAGCTCCTGCTCTGTTCTGCTGATAGAGGGAAGTGGTGGAAAAAATGAATTTATATATCTTTTGCTGTACGTCTAATCAGAGGTGTACTGCTTAAGTTTAAAGCTCTATTTTACATAGATAAAGGAAGATTAATTAGAATTTGGTCCCAATCAGAATGACAAAGCAAGACGACTTTTTTTAAATTAGCAGTGTCTCGTGGGATTAAACAAAACAAAGACTCCACATAGAACAAGACAATCCAGGTTTTACACCTTTAAAGGTGAATTATATAGTCAGATCCAGTTTCCACTGAAGTCAGTAGCAGGGCAACCACCGGGCTTCAGAACAAGCCTTGAGAAAGTGCTTGAACTACAAAAACTAAATTCAAAGCTATCTCCTGCCATTACCTGCTGTGTTAGATACTGCAGACTGCCACACAGTATAATAAGCCCATCCTCAAAGTTGTGAGAACGTGATATAAAGAACTTTACTGAAAACTAGGTTACGGTACGTGAATTAGGGTTTAGCTACAGCCAGCAGACACAACGTTAAATGTGACTTATCCTTGTCTGCAACGTTGTTAGTTTGGAAGGAACAGTTGAGTTAGTGACCTAATTTGCTAATAGAGACAAGCCCTTATCTGGAAAAAGTCTGTCTACAGTACTGCCAGCAGTAAGTCTTGTAAGTTGTGAGCATATCACAACTCTTTATGCAAGACTTGATTTAGCAAGGACAGTGTTGGCTTAGCTCGCTACATCTA
Organism: Baryphthengus martii; assembly: GCA_013396935.1. Classification (NCBI taxonomy): domain Eukaryota; kingdom Metazoa; phylum Chordata; class Aves; order Coraciiformes; family Momotidae; genus Baryphthengus; species Baryphthengus martii. The sequence goes on from VWZK01022253.1 coordinate 81,233, forward strand.
CATACCATGGAGAAATTCCAAAACTACTATTTACTGTAACTTCCCTTTTCAAAGGTCTTAAGCTCAGCTATTAGTGAGCCAGGGTGAATCCTACCTTAGCCTCAGCTCTGCAGCATGATACACGTAGACTGACAGGACATGGTAAGCCCTCACAGCAAGAAAACGAGATTCTTCACCAATTATGTGTTTCCAGAGTAATTTCGAATGAGCAGCATTATTACGTTTGCAAAAGTCAAAACTTACTACTACAGCTGCACAGACCCTCGGGAAAGCATAGAATGAAGAGTTTTAGCTTTGCCAGTCTGCATCATTTTATACTCGTGCAAGCACAGCTCCTTACCATGCACCAGAACACGGTCTTAGTGTAACACCAGCACATACTTGCTTTGTCTTTAGCAAAGGCACATGGAAACCCCAATTTATCTGCAGAATTAGGGCCAGAACCCATTTTCATCAGTTCTTTCTGGCACCGTGTGAGCATGCATGTATTCATACTCCACTTACTCCCCTTCAGCAAACACCCTGGATTTCAGCAATCCCAAAGATCTAAGGCTCTAAGCCTCCACTGCTATTAATATTCAGGAGTAATTCAAGTCTCAGTCCATTAAGCACTTTTAAAAAAGAATAATTAAAAAAAAATCCATCTCAATTTGTTTGCAGCAAGTCCTTCTTGGCTATGGATCGGTGTAAGCTAAGTTCCCAAAAATTCTGCATTGTTGTGCAAGGCAAAAATCAGTTCTGTGATGATTTTAAGGGAGAGAAAACTACAAATACAGAAATGCAGAAATAACTTTAGAGTGGTTTAACTTTAAAAAGGCATGATAGAGCATCCCCTAAAAACAAACAAAAAAAAGGCACTTCTGCAACAACTTCTTTATGCTAAGTCCATCATTTAAAGGCAATCCAAGACCTGTTACTAGAAAAAAAAAAAAAAAAAA
>VWZK01022253.1:84608-129789 GCA_013396935.1 Baryphthengus martii
GCAACGGCTCCGCGGGCGCGCAGCACCTGCCCCCCGTCCCGTCCTGGAGGGTCTTGGGGCTGGTTTGGCTCCCAGGAGTAGTTCTTTATTCGCTTTCGTCGGTTCTGGCTGGGAGAGGGAAGCAGCTCGGTGCTGGGCTTTGGGTCCGTTAGGAGCTCAGTCAAGCTTAAGCAGCTAGGGGTTTCCATAATCAAGTGTCACCTGAATCAGATGTGCTTCATCTCCCTACAGCTTCACCCTGGAAATTCATCTGAGAGGAAGGAGGAACCCACTTATCCCATAGGAGGTGGCAGGTTGGACACATTTTTGACTAGTCCAGGAAGTCTCTTCCCTCTTCCACAACGTGGATTTTTTTTTTTAAAATAAATTTAAAAACTCCATTAAATGCACTTCTCTACTTGAAAAATATGCGGAAAACCAGGATCTGGTTGTAATGGCTCTAGTCCTACTCAAATACATTCACGGCCTACCTCTGTACACACAGTGTTGCCAGCGAGCCACCCTACTGGAGTTGCTCACTTGAAAGCTTTCCATGTGAGGAATGGTATTAAAAAAGACTACGCATATGGCTTGTTAGTATTAGCCCAGCTTATAAGTCTAGAAATGACTACATTTGTTTCCTCTTGTTTTCTTCTTATTTGGCCTAAAAAGAATTATTTCAAGTTTTTTTTTTCACAAAATTGGTTTTGAAGTTTACCTACATTTACTAGTGGCCAGAAACTGAATCCTTCAATTCAAAAATCTAAATGTATACACTCTGTGTTTATACATATACACGCACACATACACAAACACACACATACATATCTTGGCCAGAACACTTAGATGAATACATAAGGTTAAAATAGCTCTGTCTGACCCCAGTAGGATTCCCTGTTTATAGAAGGCATTTCAGCAAAACATTCAACTGTAATACTTTGGAAAAAAAAAAAAAAAAGACCAATTTGCTGCAGGCACATTTAATTTATTTTATTTAGGTTTTTTTTTTAAGTTTCAGGCATACGGATTTTAAGGTAGCTATAAACTTTTTTTTAATAACACTCTGGTAATTTTTTTTCCTGTTGCATTTTGTATATCTACCTAAAAGGATTCAATCTTAAGCGTTAACCTTTGCAATCACTCACACTGCAAGTTTCTGCAAGAGTGCAAAAAAAAAAAAAAAAAGCACACATAGTGGGCTTTTGAACAGTTTCTTCAGGGACACAGAAAATCCGAGTGCTGATTGCCATCTACAAATCTCTAGTCGATCTGGGCCCTATTCATTTCAGAAATCTCTTTCTTCTCATTTCCTACTGCAACACCAAGCCTACAGCAGAACATTATGCCGACAGCAAGGTTTTCATGAGCTGGAGGCTGTAGACCGGCAATAACAAGTACCACCTTCTGAAGTTCGCTGTTCCTGGACACACGCCTGATCCTGACCTGGAGGTTTTTAGCGCAAACGTACGGCCAGGCTGCCTTCAGGCATTCCTCCGGCCGCCCCGTCTCCTGGCACTCAGCCTCCTCACATTTGGACAACTGGCTGCTATCCACCCTCGCAGATCCTCGCAGGGAAGCTGCGCTGCTTGCCGCAGAGGATTGTGAAACATGTTTCCTGTTTTAGGTTAGATGTTGTTTAGCACAATTCTATCTGAGATAAAATGCTTTCAGATGCAATGGCAATAAGGCCTGATGCTAATTTATCAATACATAAACCCCAAACCAACACCCTCCTATGCTTAGTAACAAGTAACACAGCAAATCTGTAAAATCATGAACAGGAACACGTTCCTTCAATACCAATTGTTCGGGTTCTTTAGGAGAAAATCCACTATCAGTCCTTAAAGGAGAACTAGACCAAAATAGGAAATTATTTATCATCTACTATGCTAATGCGATACGTTGCGGTGGGAGTACATTAATGATTGTTTTACACCCAAGTACATGAGGCACTTGCAAGAGATCTATAGATGTGCTAACATGGATATCACTCTTTTCCATAGAATGCCAAAATGTGCTGATATTCAGTTAGCACGTATTCCTTGTTATCAGATCCTGCCACAGTTTCTATCAGATGCCTTCAGGCCCAATACAGTGGCACGATACATCATGTCAGAAAGCAGAACGGGACCATTATCAGGCAGATGTTTGACATGATGCATCAGCCAGTGGCACGCAGCCATTGCTGAAAAGGATTTTGACATGACACAGTGTGCCACAGTGTAGCACAAAACTAGCATGTTCCAAAAATAGGGACAAATCCACCTCTGGCATAAGTAGAAGTAACTGCAGTGACTTCATTAGATATGCATCTGCTTATGTCAACAGCGAGTTTGGCCCATGATCTGGAATTTATATAAAAGAGTGGTAAGTGGCTACATTTTCAGATACTTGGCATATTGCTTTCTGCTCCCAGCATTCAAGAATCATGACATGGTTGGGGTAAAACGGGCACCTTTCTCAACTCTTTCTTCTGCACCCCACAAGAAGCAGCATCAAATATCCATTTTTAGCAGCATAACAATACCTCAGAGTACATAGACGGTCACTCTTTTCAGAAGCATGGGCAGCTGTAAATTTGGAAATGCCATAAGGAACAGAAATTTAGAAAAAGGAAGAGAGGATCCCCACTTTCTACCTCCGTACTGTTTCACAACAGTAGTTCCAAGTGCTGGGTGCCCAAGAACAGCAGCAAACTGTAAATTTTCAGTGGCAATTAGTGTAATAGTAAAAGAACAGCATGAGAGAGAAGCCACGATGAAATGTGAGATTTGATGAGATTTGGAGCTTTCTTAGAAGGCACTGTAATTTATTGTTGTCCCCTTTCACCACTCCAGACTGAAAAGCACAGCTTGCTAGTGCAGATGCATCACACTGATAAAAGGAGAGGAGGGGAACAGGCTAAGGTATGACTAGTGCGAGATCTTTACAGAAGAGGAACTCCCCAGCTTTCTGCCACAGTCTGTTTCTGTAATGAGGAAATGAACTGACTGGCTATATTTTAACTGAGGCTCATACATCTTTGCTGAGTATTCTAGCTTCTTAAATCCACCGGGCTACACCGATTCTTGGACCAGCTGAACTTCAGTGATGCTAAGGGTAACCATAGACCAGAGAAAACTCATGGAGCATTAGGTAAGCAGGACAGCCAAACATGACACAGTACAGCAGCCATCTGGGACGTAAGCAACATCAAGTGAATATGACTTGTCTGGTGCACTGTAGTTCTGGAGGAGAGAGGAAGAGTGTAACAACACAGAGGAAGCAATCTGCACGGGCCCTTCAAGAATTTGTTTTGAGATGAGCTTTTCCGGTTGGAGTTGGGAGCGCTTACCACTTCCACAGAACAGAAGATTTATGTAGAGGTCTTAATAAATGCTGGAAGACAGCTGCAAGCCTTTCAAACCTTTTGAACAATAACAACATAAGGGTCCTCCTCATCCTTTCTCAACGCTATGCAATTATTTCCAAGTAGTTCTTTCAGAAGACAACTCTGTACAGTTAGCAGTTCTACAAAGATTAAAACAAACAAAACAAATAAGTACTGCCCTTTATCCCTGCCCCCGCCTTCCTTGTTTCACCCTCTGCTGGCATTCTCTAAGTATTTAAATCATTGGAAACCACGCCCTAGCTAGCTGTGGCTAGTATTTGCAGGCAAAGCCCCTTGGCTTTGGTGTTACAGTGTTCAACAGCCAAAAATGTAACACATTAGTTTTTCTTAAATGAGGAGACCAAATCTGAAGTTATGCACAGCATCCCAAGGAAATAAACACCAGGTGTTACCCAAGCCTTTATATATAAAGGAATAGGAATGGTACAAATAATGTTTGTTCACAACTGACTGGGAATTCTCTGAAGTCAAAATTTTGATGAAACAGCATTTTTGTGGAGACTATTCTGTTTTGACAAACACCCTCTATGGCAAGTTAGGTTTCTAGTGGAATTTGCCGCACAAATTTTTAAAGGTTTCACACCAACTTACATGATGCTGGGTAGTCCAGCTAAGCAGCTTAGCCTGACCTAGAGACTCAAGAGCTGATAGGCACATTCCCGTAAAGCTGCAGTGCCATCACCACCATGATCTACACTGGCAGCTGATCCAGTGCAAGTTCCAAAGGCGCAGGAAGCAGTGGAGAGCTCAAGAACTCCCGGGCTAAGCTCAGGCTCTCCCTGTTCCCCAGGGAAGGTGCACAAGCTGGAGGCAGGCAGGCACTGCCTGTCATTCCTGAAGAAAAACAATGGAAACAGGCTATCCCAAACATTTGAGGAGGGAGAGAAGAATAAGAGTTATATCCTTTCTGAAGGACAGAGTTTCTCTCTGTACTGCTCCAGTTTGAAGCAATACAGAAATTGAAGGGTTGGGTGTTTGGGAAAAAAAGGAGTTCCATACATACAATGCCATTTTCATTCACACGGTACCTTGTGAGTACAGGAAACATACTTAACGTTTTCCTTACACATATACCAATTACACACTCGCCACCAAGATTTTTGACCCCTTTGGAATAGGAGGCAGAAGCTCGTGTGTGGCAAGTATATTACCCTGAGATTTTAGGATCTCTGGATTCAAAAGGCAATGAAATACAGCAAACCACTGGTCTAAATTATGATCACGAGATGAATAGCAACCTTGCTGTATGACGTGAGGATCTGTACACCTCTCTAGTTGTCTCCTTCATATTTTGTAATAAGTAAAGCTACAGCAATTTTTTTTTCTTCAAGCCACTAACAGTTTTCACATCTCATGCCTGTAATCTTCAGCAAATAGATCAAGGACTGTTATTCATTTTAATGCCTAAACGCATTATATTTATTCTTGTTATAATATTTTCTGTTACCACAGAAGATGTTTGGCTCACAAAGAAAAAGAGGGAATTGTGTCAAAAATCCAGATTCTTCCTTGAAATGCAAACATTCTTAATGGCTTTAATGGAAGATATGCATTGGAATCCCAGGGCACGATCTGGCACTAAAATCCTCCATCTATATTGCAATTTTTCACCATGTCCTTTTCATAATATATCATTAAACATGTTTCCATCTCAGCAGTTGAATTTTGGGGCCCTGTTGCATCTGTGAGGGAAGTGCAAAGCAGCTGGGGAGTAACTGTAGAGGAGAAACAGAAAATTCATCAAAACCTTCGGATGCTGGATGATGCCTTTCTTTTCCATCCTCTGTTTCATAGGGAAAAACCATATTGGGGTGCTCCTTCATACTTCCAGCTGATACAGTAGCAGCAGCTGGCCCAGAGAAGGGTAGTGTCAATGCTTTTCCCAGTTACTCTGAAGGTTTCTTTGGTCCCTAACTGCTCACAGACCAAGCACAGACTCACTCCCTGCTCTCCCTGCGAAACTCTGGGGCTGCAGCAGAAGCGGTAAATATGAAGTGACTGCAGATGAAGCCCAGCAGCTCCTGGAAACTGAAAAGTCTGGGAGGATATGGTTTTATTGTTCGGCAGACTGGGGACCAGTGATCGGTTCACGAGCACCGACTGATTGCTCTGAAATCAGTCCTGTTGTCACTAGCACAGCAACTCACAAAATATTACAGTAGTATTCCAGTCTTTGATACACCACCTGTAACTACCGAATGGCATGCATAGAAACACTTATTTGATGAATTAGCCAGAATATGACACAGAGTGTCTGCCAGTTTTTTTGCAGCCAGGGGCAAGCTGACAATGCCTGGTCTGGCATGAAGCCCATAGCAAAACTAGACCCGCAGCACATTTAGAACAAATCTGAACTAGCAAAGTGAATTTGTAGCACAGCATGTTTGCATCAGCTAACTGCAAAGGGTTTGATCCAGTCCAAAAAGCCCTAAGGTAGGGCTAAATCTTTTAATGACATTTAAGCTGTAATTGGTATTAAAAAAAAATTTTAAAAATTTCCTATTTCCGTGCTTACTTTTGCTTCTCCTTGTGTCAGTGCAGACATACGTGTCTATAAGGTTAGTAGGACAGAGATAGCTGTCCAAGCTAGAACTAACTCAGTAGAATACTGATCCATTTGATCTTGGATTAATTCTTAGTGTGAAAACAACAAATAAGTAAAAAAAATAAAATCTCAATCTTAGAACTCAACTTCCTCACACCCAAATGATGCCTATTTTTCTACCAACCATCCCTGCAAGCAAAGCTAACACTCAGCCCCTTCCCTCCCTCCCCTCAGTCTTGCATTCAGATACTGCAATCTGCAGAAGAACAGGAATAATTTTACACACCTGCTTCATCCTCAAACCTCTATCACAAATGTACAGTTTTGTCACCAAACATGGCAAATTCATCTTTCCCAGGTAGACTACTTCAGGTAACTTCTAACGAAACAAAGCAACTGCAGTATTGCACCTGGTTCAGTTGCCCTCATTTTATTACTTCCTCCTCCTTTCCCTCTGCTTGACATGAGTGGTTTCTATAATAATTCAGTTAGTAACACTCCTTATGTTTTATCGGGTGTGATTAGTGACTATAGCAGCATTTGATGAACACTCTTGTTTACCCAAGTGGGGCAATCCAAATCCTTCCTTTGGCTTAAAACCAGAAAGCAATTACTACAAGAAACACTGCCATGTTTTAATATCATACAACATTTCCCAACTCTAAATATATACGTTAAATGCAAGTGAAAAGTTGTTTTGCTGGTGCAACACACAGTTTCATAAATGTATTTAACAATTTAAGAATTGTTTGGGGTTTGTTGTTTGGGTTTTTTTTACTTCTTTTGCAACAGTGTATGTTCCAGTAAAAATGCAATTTGCTCTTGTACTGGGTTGTTATAATGAAAACTGTCAGAATTTTCCAGTTTCTTTTCATACTGCTCATCTGATCTCACTATCCTAGGCTTTTCATTAGCTTTTCTTTGCTCATCAAAAGAATATGTGCCTATGGTGAAGAAAATGGCCTAGAAAAATACTTCCAAAATATTACCCGTCTCTTGGTAAATAAAATGCAGCGATCAGTAACACTTCAACAGATCTTCCTCAGTTGTCTATGGCATCATTCCTTTCCCATTACAAAACCAGAACAGTCTATATGAGTGTGAACGCAACTAGTTTATTCTTAGTAAATTAATATGTTGTATAGTAAAACGTATAAAATATTTATATATAAATGCACTGATTTCCATGATGACCACGTGAGCTATTACCACTATTTCTTTTAGAGTAGGCTTAATAAGCTCAAGAACATGGCCAGAATTTTTGTCATTCAGGTATAGGCTTAAGTCATGCAGCTTGTTTAGTCTCCTGTAGGGAGCCAGATTCATTGACATGATTATTCCGTACTCCATGGACATCTCTATGCTGTAGGATGCGATTGCCTTAATGAAAAAGGAGGTCTTTAAGTGAGCAAAAACAGCATCCTGAAACTACCTGGAAAAAGCAACTTAAAGAGGAAGCACATTGCTCACAATGATGATTCTTCGCTTCTCAGAAAGCCATAGGATGGGAGAAATACAGTAGAACGGCTTTTGCTTGCACTAAAGCTAAAGCAAACTCCTAAACAGAAATAATATTCCCAAAGGCAGGGATAGGACAGTTGAAAATTAAGCTTCATCTTTTTCCCTCATAATGGAATTTTCTCATTTGGTAAACAGGCTTTACCCCTATACACACACATGCATTATCCTTAGCATCTAGAAGAAACGTTGTGCTTCTGTCTTAAAAGTACATACAACATATAATGCATCTGAGAGTTTTGGAGGAGGTGGGTCCAATACAACAGTACTCTGTTTTATTTCATTAACGTTAGCTTTTCTAAAAATAAATAAATAAAATGTTTTCTTCGGAACTAATCTTCGTATTTCAAAGCAAGACAGAGAATTGTTACCTCTAGCAAAGTACGACAAACGAGATAAGCTAAGAGCACTAGCATAGCTACTATAGCTCAGTACAAATAAAAACCTTATTTCTCCAAGAGTATCAGTACTACAGTTCCAAGAGCACCATCGATTTGGTGAGGGTTTGAGGCTTTGGGGTTGTTTTTTAAGCTTGCTAGAGATGGGAAGTAGTTAACAACAGTAAGAATAAACCAAGGCACTTGAATGGCACACTGCAGTTTGTTTCAGGGCTATTTTACAGTTTCAGTAGAGCATACTGGGGAGTCTCTTTACAGAAATGCAGTCTCAGCACCTTTATTTTGTGAAGAAGTACTAACTGACTTCCAAACAAGAGAAGGTTGCACCACCAGAGAATGAGTTGCTTTCCTTTATTGTAAGCAGCTTTTTTTTTTGCAGGCCTCTCTCAGAGGTATTAAACACTACTATTACCCTTACATCACAGCCCAAACAAGCAAGTAGCAAAGAGACGTTGCTCACCTGTTCTTGAAATTCTTGCAAGGAAACCCCAAGAAGCAACGTTAGCAGGATACACAGGCAGTGATGGAGAAACGTTTCCTCTCCAGGGCCAGGGAGCACAGCAACACTCCTTGCTGACAGCATTTTCCTTGGAAGGAGAATAGAAGCCTGTTTGTCTCCTTCTGTCCTTACACCTAAACCCTGGGGTTCAAGTCTCCTGCCATAACTCCAAGTTAGAGGTGGCAAAGTCCTTTCACTCTGACTAAAGGCAACTATTTCTTCCACCAACAGCATCTGCATATTCCCAATCAGGGAACATTTTAATAAGCAGCAGAATACGAGAAAGGTGGGCTGTAGAGTCCTAATTAAGCAGCAACTGACATACTGCTTTTCAAACTAAACATCCAACTGGGATGCTCAATCTAGCACACACGGTTTGTAAACAACTGAACAGAGCACTCCATAGAGCAGCCCTATGCACTGCTACCACAAAATGCTGCAGAGGCTCCCTTTGCCCTTGTAACAAATGATCTAATGATTCTCAGGAGGAGGAAATGAGGCTGATTTGTAGCTCATTTCAAGAGGCTAACCCAGTTAAGCAAGACTTCTTAATTGCCTGCTCTTTGTTATTTAATGCATAAGAAAGTTTTAAAAAAAATTCCTTAGAGGCAGATCCTAAAAAGGTATTTAGGTATCTAAGGAGGCAGCTAGGCAGAATTTAGCTGCTATTACAAACAGGGATGCTAAAAACCTTTGCTAGGCTGCTGCCCAACTCTGAAGGCTCTTAAACCTAAGTAGGTACCTATTTTACTTTTAAAGTTCTCCAGGTGCCTAGCGTTCAGCTTCTGTGTGTGCCAAGAAATACTTCTGTTCCTGACAGTACTGAGGAAGCTCATGCCAGCCCAGTACTGAGCCTCTTGAGAGCCAAAAGAAACCTGAGAGGTTTCAGCTGTGATTTATGTCTGTCTAGTGGACAGAAGCATCTGAAAGCCTACCTGTATCTCTTGAATGGTTTATAAAGTCAGGCTAATTATAAACTATAATGTGGCAAGCGAACAGACCAGCTCAAATACATGTCACAGTTCCAGCAGTTACATGACGGGAAGCAGTACAGCAAAGAGGCAGTCCTAACACTCTCAGAAACACTCAGAGCTGCAAATTGTGGAGGACAAATGAACAAAGTACCTCACTCATAGTAAGGCAAGAAACATGGTTTTTAAAACCCTGCATCTTCTCCCTTCAAAGTGTGAAAATCCTTTAAATGTGTTGGACCCAGGTCAGACTAATATTTGGAGCTCATCAGCTGCAGCATCTGAAAGTACAGGGGCAGCCCCTGTAGCCTTTCCCCACTTAGACTCCTACCAGGAACAAGAAGAAACAGAAAGGAGTGAAGGCAGGAGCACTTTGTCCTCTCTACTTGCACATCCCATCAGTGAGTTTATACACAAGATCATTTGAAAAATCTTGCTTTCCCAGAGAATGGTATTTGTGACGTGCAATTTAGATAGAATAATTTTGAAAAAGTTTGTTTTTCTCTTTTGGTGCGTATAATCTTACTCTCACTGATGTCTGCTTGAGAGGGATGAGACTCTCAGGAGAGAGTTTGGGACAACAAACTAATGAAATTGCCATATTTCATTAGTTTGTTGTGAACTCAGGTAGTGCACTAATGGAACAATGAGATAGACCCTTGACTTGGTAAATACAGAGTCAGAAGAGAAAAGGCTTATATAAGAGCCTACAAAAACAAGACAGTTCAGAAATCAGGCAGCTGCTCTATTCTTGATTCCCTCCATTGTGCCTCAGGATGGACAGACATAAGACTGCCAGATCTCTTACATGCGTTACTGCATTTTGTAAAGTTTGGGCATCATGGAGAAAACGGCAGAGATGAAATGGTAGTCTTAACTTTTCTGTTTCTCTTCTGACACGTTAAATCACCTCATGTGACACTGTACTCCTGGGAAATTTGATTACTTTTAAAATTAACACTGTGTAAGAAAAAAATGTCCCTTAGGCATATTGCAATATTTATAAAGGTAATTACTCTTTTCTCAGAATATTTAACCTTGGCAGAGAGATTCCCCTTGTTCTGAACAGGATTTATATAGCAAAAAAAATCAAAATATGTCTTACAGTCCAGTAGTAGTTTTGTCAAGTTCACGTTTGGCAGGGTTTTGGTAGCAGGCGAGAGGGCTACCGGCATGGTCTTCTGCAAGAAGCTTCGAGAAGCTTCTCCCAGCTCCAAGTCAGACCCACTTCTGGCCAAGGTTGAGCCAATCAATGCTTCTGTGATAAATTATTTAGGAGGGGAAACATGTTGGGCAGGTTCCTTTCGGTTTGGGAAAGGAGTGGGACCTGTAAGAGACAACTATGTTGATATTGAGGTCAATGAGGAAGGAGCAGGGGAGGCATGATGAAGCAGACATTCCCCTGAGGCCCACGGTAAGACAGCAGGCTGAGCTCCTGCAGCCCTTAGAGATCAACTGTGGGGCAGAATCTCATCTGTGGCCCGTGGAGAACCCCACACCAGAGCAGAGGACTGATCCTGAAGAAGGCTGTGACTCTAAGGGAAGCCCACACTGGAGCTTCCCATCAATGGGAGGATTAAAGCCCGTGGAAGGGACCCACATGAGTTGGAGAAGTCTATGGAGGACTATCTCTCATGGGAGGGATGCCACGTTGCAGCAGGAGAGGACTGTGAGGAGTTTTCATCCTGAGGAGAGGCAGGAACAATGTGGAACAGACTGGGACTGACTATAATCTTCATTCCCTGTCCCCCTGCCATCCTGGGTGGGAGGAGGTAACAAAGCTGGGCTCAGGAAGAACGGAGGGGTGGGCAGAAGGTATTGTTTGATTTTCTTAAGATGTGGTTGTATTTATCACTGTCCTAATCTAATTCAATTGTCGGTGGTTGTGTTGTTTAAATTAAATTGATTTTGTTTCCCCAAGTTGAGTCTGTCTTTTGCCCATAACCATAACTGGTGAGCGAGCCCTCGCTGTCCTTTGTCTCGAGCCTTTTGTTATATTTTCAACTCCCCACCCCACCGGTGAGTAGCTGCGTCATTGGTTTGTTGCTGCCTGAGTGCACTTAAATTACAACAGCAGGGTTTTGTTGACTTTGTTTAGAGCAGCCTTAAAAGGCTGTTAGAATTAAAACTTGTTGAGGAAGTATAAGTGTTTTTCATACAGAATTGCTGAGTTCATAACCCTGAAGCTTCTCGCTAGAGGTATTTCATTTTGTTGGAACTTCTGTGCTGTATGTAACAAGCACACGAAACACATCACAAGAAGAAAGTATCTTATCAAATTGCAAACATCAATTTTTAAGAGAAGTTAATGGTTGGGAATGCTGCCCTACACATTTTGCAAAGCATTAAGAACATCACAGCTCACCGGGTAATTAATTAGCTATATACGGGTGCTTGATACGGGTGCTTGAAGGAGAAAAAGAACATGCACGGCAGGACACTCAATGCTCAGAGGCCATCAAAGCAAGACTTGCAACCACTTTTCAGTTACACTGCAGTTAAGGCCCTTTTGTTAAACAACTGAAGTAAATGTTCGCTATGTTGGCTGGGAGTCAGAAACACGAATCTGTCAGTTACTTTACTTAGGCAGCACTGGTAAAAGAGGTTCCAGGGAGAGCAGATGACTGCAGCATATAGGCAGCAACAGTGCTACCCTTCCATGTTGATATGACGGGAGGATGTGAACTGGCAGCAGGATTCTCATGTCTGGGAGTCCAATACTTTGGTTTGGTGCTGCAAAATTTTGATTAAATTATCTCAAAATCACGTGACATTTTCAAAAGAGTTTTGTGATTTGTCTCTTGTTCTCTGACCTAAGATTACTCCCATGGGTTATGGTAGTCAAGATGATGAGGGACTTGGGATACTCTCTATTCTTCATAACTACAATGTCAACAAAAACTTTTTTCTTAATTATACTAATTAAAGATTTTACCTTTCTGTTTCTCCGAGTTGCTATTTTTAAACAAAGTTCAGGTACACTGTGCTATTACATATGCTAGTTGTACAACTCCCAGGCAGCAAGATCTAGTGCATACAAGTAAGAGGATTCATTTAAGTCTCTCAGGAGTCTTGCTGGCATAATGTCTGTTGAACCAAGTGGAGAGGGATTGCAGAACTGTGCCTTTAATTCATTTATACAGTTTGGAGCTCTCAGATAGCGATCAATTATTTTTCTTCAAAATTTCCACTTGTTTCTCTGGTGGTAAATCTATCAGCAGGGAACGTGCCCAAGTCCAGATTTTGATCTTTAAGAAAGCACCAGCAGCCTCATCAGGATTTTGGTAAGAATCTGGAAAAATGTGATATCTCCATCAAGAACGACAGCAGTCCATCAGAGAAACTCCCTCGCAGGCTTCAAGAATTTGCAAATAAACCTATTTCCTTTAACAAAAAAAAAAAAAAAAAAAGTCACATTTATGCATATATTTACACTAACCTACCCTTTCAGAAGCCGTTGGTTTTTGCTGCTGTAATATCGAGTTGTGCCCACTAGATGGACGTCATTTTCAAGAAGTTGAAAGGTTTTGTTCAACACCGGCCTCCGGGGCTCAATTTAACAACCTCCTAGAGTGCGCTTTCTTTTCTGTTTAACACAACAGCGACTTGAGTCTTCATTGCTGATCTGATATGTCCGTTCTCACACTGCCTTAGCAAGCACAAGCATTGACTATGACTGTTTCTGGAAGGTTGTCAATGAGGTAAGAACTGTTGGTTATTTTCTCCATTTTAATTACCCAATTACAATAAGGTGCTGGTTTTGGTCCATTGCGATCAAAACTCAACAGTCAGTATGGCCCTAAAATCATAACTTAAAATCAACTTTAAGAATGAGCCCACCTGGATTTCTCTTTAGACTTTGGGCTTCTGAGCTTTTGGGTTCATTTTGGTTTTACAATGCCTTGGGTTTAATTTGGTTTGGATTATTTGGAGAACACCATTGCGGTGTTCTCTGGTGAGAACAGAATTTGCTTTGCGTCTTAAACAAAAGGTAAGGAATGTAAAAAATAATAATCACATGACTCAGAGAGTAGACATCTAAACCCAGCAAATATTGTGTCATTTGCAACAAGCATAACAAGTTTTGCCAAAATTGGAAGAACAAATTCCCTTTTCTTACTGATTTAGGCTCATATTTGGAATTATACATTCAGGCACTTTGATAAACACATGTAAATACAGAGCTCTGCTTGAAACCATACATATTTTAAAACTAAGACTTGAGCTATAAAAGCCCCTTTTAAATAACCTGCAAAATAAGCTAGCTTCTTCTGGATCTGAATGCCACCTGGCTTCAAATACAGAGCTGAACTCATCAATGGAGTCCTCCAAGAAATCCTGGAACATACTGAGCCTCTGAGAGAGGCATTTTGCAACAGCAGAGTGGAAATGCTGGGCAGGATCGACGTAAGAATAAGTATAGTAAAGTGTAGAAACCTTCAGGATCACAGAAGTGATAAATTCAGTTTATGAGATCACTCAGGAGTTTCTTCAAAACTACTACTTCCACTTTAAGGGTTAGGTTCTGGTATAAATCAATGTAAGTGCTTGGTTTAGCCAAAGTACACAATATTTTTTCAACCAAAGATTTGGCTTGCAAAATGAATGAACTCTGTATGAATTAGATGATTACCCTTTTAACTAACACTACAGAGCACTACTTAAGTTGAGAAGTTATTGTTTCTAGCAAAGCAGTCTGGTACTAGCCAGCTGGTCAGCCTGTGGATATCTCTGCCTCTGGTTCAGCCAGCAAGCCAGAGACGGAAGGTAAAGCCTGCAGTGAGGCACGTTGGTTCTGTGAGACAAGAGAGGGAAATAAAAGCACAGTGGAGTAAGTTATCTGAAGGTGTTACATGGGAGGGAATGGAAAAGATCCTAGTAGGAAAAATAAAGGACATAGGGAACAGACCTGCATTAACAATCTTTGCTGTCCTAAGGATAATGGAACAAATTCAATAGCGGACCAATTTGCACTTGACATAGTTCTCAAAAAAAAAAAGTGACCAAGTGAAAGAAGCTTTAATAAAAAGGCATTTGTGTAGCCTGCAGAAGAAATACAGATATAGTGCATGCAAATTAATATTTTTTACCCACTGCCATAAAAACTGGTGCTTAAATCAATAAGTTTCTGAAAGACAAACATACATTAAAAAATGAATTAACCTCCAGGCTGCAAATTTTTAATAAAAATAGATCTTAAATAGATGAAGGGCAATGCTTCCAAAACCATGAAATTAAATTGCTTTTATATATCCTTGTTCTTCCTATATCCTTACTTCTGAATAATATTTTCATTTTAATTGCATCAGCAGTTTTGTATTGTTCTTCAAAGTAAATCTTTCATAACTCAGGCTAGCCATGAATAATTTTGTTTCTCAAATGAAAAATCAAAACCTGGACTACTTTAACTGGGTAATATGACCACTGTTCCTCAAGGGAAATAAAAATACTGCTCCTGACTGCCATCCAGAGTCACATTGAATGATGCTTTTCTGTGCTTGGTGAGAGCACATGGGAGAAGAAATTCAGATGGTGACCCTAACCCATGGAGTTCGGTAGAGCTCTGGAGTAATTGATACTGACTCTTTAGGCACCACACCAGCAGTCTTCTAAAACCTGCATTTTTCTGGGAGCACAGAAACCACAAGCATCACAGAAAGGGAAGCTAGCAAAGTATCCCTGTCCGAACACTATAGAAAACACCTGAAAATTGTCTGATTTCAGTCTTAACAGGACAGCCTGAATTGCAGGAAGAGCTTGATTTCAAGAATGAGGCTGTGCTGCTTTGGACGTAGGTAGATAAAAACACTTTGAAGAGAAATAGGTTTAACTTCCTCAGAAATCCCATCAAATGTGATCACAAAACAGACCCTTGAAGTATCAAAACTATGAGTAAGTTTTAGTCTACACTGTGAGAATATTACTTGATTTTTTATTTGTTTTTCTTTTTAAATGGGGATATCTTTATTACCTTACTGGGCTTAAATCAGTTCTTAGTAACATTCATGTAAGTTTAAAGAAAGCCTAGTGAGGATGAGAGCAGGTGCTAAAGAAAATCACTTATCTGATTAAAAGTGAGTAATCTGGATGTGCCAAATTGCTGGGGAGCACTTGCCATAGGACAGTCAGTGATCTGGTATCAATCAGTGGCATAACATAGAAATTCACAGGGATGATTTACTTATGGAAAACCAGGGGAAAATACAAAGTCTCTGCTAGGCATCTATAACATGGATTTATAAGTACAAAATGAAATGCAAACTACCCAAGTTAGCTGAATTTTATTCAGTCATGCCTTCTATCTATTTATCTACTTTTCTTTCAAGCATATTAATCTATCATTTTCATATTCATTCTGTAACTTAAAGCAAGGTTCCCTTTGAATGATGATTTCATTAGGATTTGTTCTGCCAGATAGCAATGCCTCCAGAGTTATGTACTACATTAATTCTGTCACATCTTTTACCTTACTTCTGTTTTTATTTCACGCGAATTATGGAAAACCATCTACATGCTGATAAGAAAAAGGTGCTATTCTCATGTATTTCTCATAATTTAGATGAAAGTCAAACCTTCAAAATAAAACACAGTTCACAAAATAGGACTGCTTACCTTGCTAACTGAATGAGACTGTAACTTATTAGAAAATTGTTACAAAATGCAAAAATTACATTATTCTGAATCAAAGTTAGGTATCATCTCGCTATATTTAGGAGCTCTCAGAAAAGTCAACACTTTCAAAATACCCTTTGGTGCAAGCTCTACATGCTCTTTACCACAGTCCAGTAATTTCAGCAGTTATATTAAGCTGCTTTCCCCATAAGGGAAAAACTATGAGAAAAAGGGCATCATAAATCATGTAGTCACTAGAAAGCTGAGTAATAGTAACAAACTCAGTTTATCTACTCTGGGGTATGGTCCTCCCATTTGAAAAGGAGATGGAAGGGGCTACACTCACTATAAGGGCTATTCGCTCTAAACAGGCAGAAACATTTGTGTTGCCCCAGCATGAAGAGACACTCAGTGTCCAAAAATGAAAGTGAATTAGACTCTACAAGCATCTCTAATAAAAAAAAAAATCTGCCAGTTCAGTTATAGTAAGAATATCTTCTTATTGTGACCTTTTAGACCTTGCCAGTAGAGGCTGCTGAAAAAAAATGTGATGAATTAGGCTATTCCTTCCTACACTACAACCTCTCCCACATCGAAAGAGTCTGGGGAAAAAGGGATAATATGGGAGGGAGAAGAATGAGTAATTCACCAGGTTTCTCAATCCTTATAGGCTTTCACCAGCATCATCTGCTGTTGTAAGTCTCCTCCAGAGAAGAGAGTCCTGGCCATCTGGCTAAAGCAGCAGCAGTCAGTATGCTACAGTGACAAGCTAAACCTGTTTAAAAAAAAAGTTTCACACTCCTGCATCAAGGACACTGGAGATAACTCTATACAGAAAAAAAAAAGATTTGTCTTATTATAAAGAAAAATAAGCTTGCTTTTAAAGTAGTACCTGTGGTATATTAGCTCCAATTTGAAGTAGGAAACAGAGATGATGGAATAACTAGAAGTTTGTTGAAAAGAGATAAAGAGTTTGTGGTTTGACTAGTAGTAGCCAAGATAGCTGAGGTACACCTTACCTGGGCTCAGATTTTGGGCTGTGCTAAATACTGATTAATACCTTTTCATCTCTACTAGTACAAAGTGTTGATTTTGTTCTAAGACCATAACGTATTGAGACAATAGGCACATGGAATTGTATCACACAACCTGCAACTAACCGTTCTCAACCTCCATCATCCCCAGATGACTGATTCAGTTCAAGCCCAAATTCTGTCCTTAAATGAGTGATATATTCAGTTCAATAGGTAAGACTGTGTGAATGACACAGTAGAAGAAGATTATGAGCCCACAATGCATCGAAGCCCTTCCATGTATTAAAAATGTAAAACGTTAATGGCCTTACAGAAGCTCTCTCTAACTTCATGCCATAAAACCTGCAGGGCAGGTTTCACTCTGGTGCACCGCTGCTTCTGATGTACGGTCACGGAGTAGGACCCAGTAATCTGTGAAGAACCATGTAAAATAGCCTCATGCCAACACACACTAAGAAAGCGGTTCAAGAAACTGTGTGCAGAAAGACTCTGAAGAAATTACTGCAAGGACTTTACTTGCTTGAACATTGCAGAATTGGGCCCCAGGTAGTTCTTTTCCTCATGTTCTGTCACAGCAAGGTTTGCTGCTAGCTAGGGTCACCTGTTTGATTCTTCTGCTCTTACTTCCCTGAATCTCAGATGTTTAAGACAAAGCAGTCCAGCTGATCAAATACAGAAGGTGAAAAATTCACCTAGGAAATTGTCTTTTAATGAAGCGTTTCCTCACACTTGTGGAAAAAGGATTTGCATTCCTGTTGCATTTTTCATGTTCTCTGACAAAACAAGATAAGACGATATGACTACTGGTTGCTGATTTATAACAAATCAGCATCTGATGGGTCCTCTCATTTTTTAAAATACTACACTGTTCTGTGAGTACAATATGAAAACCAGCTCATTAAACAATAAGACACCTCATTAATAAAAATACTGTGACAAGTCTTACTGACCAAACCTTGATAGGAAAAAAAAACCACTATTAAAATCCTCTTATACTGCTCCAGTGGAGACCAGTCAACAATTACAAACAGTTCTCAGCAGAAGTTTTCTACTGGTGGATAGGGTTTTTAGAATTTAAAATGAGTATTTATTTTAGTGAAGCAGAGATAAGGTAAGGGAAATACTAAAGTGTGAGAAGGAGATATGTGACACCCTGACTAACTTTTGTCTTTTTACTATAGTCACATGAAAACCCTGGGGTAAAGTCATTAACACACATGGATACTGATCAATGTACTAATGATAAATGGCAGAGAGAGTCAAAGAGGGGAAGGGAAAAGCCAGTGAGAAATACAAAGCAAAAAAGGTTAAACAGCACTCAGATAAATCCTGACTGCCAAAACCTTCCAGGCTGTCTGAAGGTGGTTTAAGCAGATGGGAAGCATCAAAGTTGAACAATCTTGTGCATGATAATGAGAGAATTTATGAAGCAGCAGAGGCACACTGAGTCTTGCAATGAATACCAGGTGAAGAGCTTTGTCCGAGAGCTTTCAGAACCAGAAGTACTCCACTTTTAAGTAGGCCCAGTAGTAACTCCACTTTTAAGTAGGCCCGGTAGTAACTCCACTTTTAAGTAGGTGAGATTTGAGGAGATGGCAGCTTGGATTTGAGGGGATGGTAGAGCTACAGCATCCTTTTTACTTCTATGAAAAGGCTGCATTAAAGTAAAGCTGGTTAATTAAACTGATGACAGAGACTATGTGAGTTCATGTTAATGATAGCTCACTGTAGCTTAGATTCTTAACCAAACCAAAGTCTTAAAGTAAGAATATACAGATCAGTGTTGGTCCTCAGGATCAAAACAACCTCCTATTTAAAAAAACCTGGAGGGTTTAAATTCAGTCATTGCAAGACAGTAAAACAAGTAGCAGTGTTGTTATACACCCATAACACGGCAGAAAAGAAGAATACCTTGACAAATATAAGCACCATGTGGAACCTAACCTCAAAGTCCACTAGAAACATCAAACTTCAGAACTTCACAGGAAAATCTTAGAAATGTTGAAAATTTAAAACCAAGTTACCTGGTGTGACAGTCTTTAAACAGCTTTGGCACAAGAGTTGATGTTTGAGCTCACAGGCTTGACCCTTCAGAGGAGGGGAGAAACGGGTGCTTATAGGATGCACTTTATCACATCCCCTGGTAGGTGGCTGAAAGAGATTAGACGCAATTGAACACTGCTGGCATATGAAGCTACAGGCATGAATAGAAAATACGGAACTTCTTTTATTTTCATAATAAACCCTCTTTTCATTCAAAGTCCTTAACCTTAGCCCAAGTGGAAAAACACTCAAACTTTGCACTCAACACAGCATTTCTTTAAGAAAAACAAAAACAAACACAACAACCAAAAAACCCCACTAAATTGATGCAGGTCTACAAATTGCTGCATTAAGTCTGCTATACACAACCCACACACAATAACATAAGGGTAATGTAAAAACATGCATTAGCGATGAAGAAGAATATTAGATCCATCTCTTCTATGAAAGGATGAGCTGAGAGCTCATGGTGGGTGAGTACTGCTAGCAAAGCAAACACTTCACTATCTGTGGGTGAACATTTCATGCATGCTCTTTATTATAAAGCCCACTGAAAACTTAAAGCTGCTTTTCTGAAGGAGCTGTTGTGTAACTCTGACATCTGGGGTTTTCAAGTCACTGCCCTTTTTGAACTGGTTATGGAACACATTAAATCCAGAAGGCTCCACTTCACCTGTTTACAAACTTTCCCCACACTTCTCCACCATCCTAGTTTTGTTGACAGGCTCCAGTTCAGTGCTGGGGCTGAAGGCTCAAGCCTGGCTTTCTTAGATAATCACTACCATGAGCTGCAGCAGGAAGGAACCCTCACTTAAAATGGAGCATCAAGGTCTGGCAGAATCAGGACTGTTTAATCCACTTCTCTACCTTTGGATCCACCCAAACAAGCTACTGTGCCTAGAAAAAGCACCTTTGATTCCACATATGTATAAAGCTATGTATGCCTATAGCTGTATAATGGATATAACTTGCATATATGCTTGGAACCATGCACTATATTTGCCTCTGTTTATGTTTCATTATTATTATAGTCAGGAATCAATCAGCAGGTCCATGCACGTCATGTCAACAGTGATACTAAAATATCCAAATTAATAAATCAAACCAAATAGTTTTCTCTTTCTGTTACAAGCTCATAAACATGCTTTGAATTTGCTATTCAAAATAAGCATGGTTTTAGTTACACAATTCCCCATGCACACATAAGGCGATCACAACTCAATGCAAATATCAGAGCTTCAGAATTCCTATGGAGGGAACAAGCTGACACAAAGTGTTTTGGATGCCCAAACTGTAGAGATTCAAAAAGCAACAAGATAATTTCATTAATAGAAAAATCCAGAAAGCTGCTATTAAATCCAAAACCCACCACTTTTTGATCAGGATGTCTTTGAGCTGCAAGTCACTGGAAGTTTGGGAAAGGTGCTGGGAAAGCAATATTATAGGTATTCCCTGTGCTTATGATCTACCTTGAGCATCAACCCTGGTGTTGGAAAGAGGAGACTACATGGACCCCATAGCTGGATGTACTTTTATCTTACCCACCACTGCCTTTCTTGTGTTTCAGTGTCTTCTGACATAGATAAAAATATCACTCTACTTTGCTGATTTCATGGGCTGTGCAGCTATGTACTACAGTAAAAAGTCGAAGTATCAGAAGATCATATTTGTGTTAGAAATTACCTTTCATAAAACACTCAAAAAGCATGCTTATCTTGATATAACTGTGGTATTTTAAGGTGATTTTTCCCCTTCCAAACTCACCATGGGAGTTTGTGGAAGAAGAGAGTATCAATAGGTTCTAAAAAACAGCTGCACACATTCATGGACAACAGGTCCAGAAATGAGTACCAAGAGGAACAGACAGGAATGTTCCCTTGGTATCCTTCATCAAAATATTTTGACTCCAGCGCAGTAGGAAGGGAATGAACAGCAGAATGTGGACAGATTCATGTGTTCTCCCCAAACAGCCACTCCAATTGCCCCAGCCACAGATACAAAGCTTGGCTAGTCCGAGCTAGCAGGCAATTTCTTAAATTCTTATCACCACAACAATTACAAGGAGGGGACTTGGCTACCTAAGCTATTACTGCTTTCTCTAATATGCCTTGAATGCTCAGTAAAGTGAACATGATCAGAGAGATGAACATGGAAGTAAGCAAGCAATCTCAGTCACGTACGACATGCTGCAGGTACCATTGTGCTGGTTCAGTCATGGGTCCGTCACTCTTCCTACAGCAGAGAAGAGGTGAGCTTCTCCAAAACTTCAAAACCCTTATGGCTGCATTATTTGTTCATTCTGTTGAGGGCAGAATCACGAACACTGGAGCTGCAAGGAGGAGGGTAGGCTGGCAGGCCAACATAGCCAGCAGGAAACTCATTAAACTGGCAGTGCTTCCAATTAAGGATTATCACGGAAGCCATCCGGTGCAGAAACAGCAGTTGAAATATAGCACAGTACAAATACAGCACCACACTTGATGATATGGGCCAGCAAATATTTGCAACTGTAAAAAAAAAACAGGAAAAAAAAGATCTGTAGCTGAGTGTGCAGAGTAGTTCCAGGGAAATACTTTCAGGTGTATCTCTTTTTAGCCTAACTTTCTTAGAATGATCTGTATATTGTAATTTTTGTTGGCTATAAAACTCCACAAGGCATAAAATGGGCACCCATATTGGGTAACGCAGTCTTAGCCCTCACAAAGGCATAGTAGTGTATAGAAACCTACTATGTTAGACTTCACTGATCTTTGTACAATAAAAAAACTCTTTAGGGAAGCAAACTTTTTTATTTCTAAAAAAAAATAATACCTGTGAACAGCTGCCAACATATAATCATCTCATTAACTAAGAGCTACACTAGTGCTAATATAGACAGGAGATTATGTAAATAATTGCATAGAAATGTATGAGCATATGGATAATACTGTGCTTTGCACAGCAGTGATAGACACTAGGACCTGAGACTTTATCTACCCTGAACAAAAACAATTGACTGCAGCTTGAGTAGTTGCCCAAACTGACTTTAATTTAAGTAGGTCAGGTGCTCACAGTTGTGTAGCTACAGCCACATGGATCTCAGAACACACTGAAGGCCTGGATATGTACCAAACCTCTCTGGTTTGGTAGCTGGGCTATATTCTGTGCAGTTGCGTCTATTTTCTTAGAGGGACCCAAGCAGCTAGTTTAAAGCTAATTTGGGAAAAGCTTTGTGAATAGTAACATGAGTAGTAACATCACGAGAGCAGCAAAGTTCCACTGTGAGTGAAGCTAGGTACAGCTCTACTCATTACTCTCCTGGTGCTGGGTAAGAGGATGGTTGGAGCCAAATAAAATTGCCAGACAAAAGACTTGGAGCTTACAAGCACCAAAATTGCAATACATTTATGGACAAGCCTAGGAAGATGAATTAAATTTTGCCTGTAAAATTAAGAAAGTTTATAGCTTGCAACAAAATCCAAAAGTTTCTGCTTAGCCCACCAGCTTATCTGTGCAACTCTACCAGACCTGGCTCTGATTTCACTTCTAGCTATTTGAAGCAAGGGCAATACTCTGGCACAAAGTCAGAGCAATGTCAGAATCAGGTGCTTCTTACTGCAGTATCTACAAGCTGACAGGATGTTACGAAACCACAATACCATTCCAAAATGGTATACAGCACATTTCTCGGTATACGAAATACATTCTACAATAGGTTAATCATTGATAAAAGCCTATAAGATGTTGCTGTTTTTACCTGTAGAAAAGCTACCAAGAAGAAAAACAACCCTAACAACTAAATTCTTGGATGATGTGAAGTATGTACAGGTTGCTGTGCTTTTATTACCTAAGCACTAATGGCCATTTCAGAAAAGGAATTCAGGCGAAGTGGCGCATAATAGGAGATCAGTTATAAGAGCAGTAAGTAATGTTAAAAGTCAGGCGAGTGACTAACATTGACAAGAATATAACCAGTCAGCTGGCCATGGTTTTAATGAAATTATCTAATACATTTACTGCGTGAAAACAAAGAAGATATCAAAGGAGCTGGGGGAACAAACAGCATTTAAATTCTCAAGATTGAAGTCTATCATATTATCACTTTCATTTTCACTGAATCCAAGAAATGCAAAGAAGCTTCAGAAAAAGTCAACCAGAACTTCAGTTGCAGATTCAGGATCACTCAGGAACCTTGCCTCACCATGTTATGCACACGCCTTATTTACATGATGACAGTGACATGGATTGACTGTTTGTGAAGAAAAGAACAAGAGAGCCTAACTTGCTTGACTTCTGCCATATAGCGAGCTGTATTTTGATACAACTAATCATAACCTAACCATAAGAAAACATTCCTTTAAAGAAATAAAGGGTTCCCCACAACGGGACATTGAAATCAGACAACAGAATTCCTCATCAAAATGCAACTCCGCTGCTAGTTACCTGTAGCAGAAACGAATGTTAGATTCAGTCTATCTTTACTATATAAACCTGCTTCTATTTTTGGCTTTGGGAAATTCAACTAAATTTTTCTTAGCAGTTTCACAGCTGATTTTTCCAATTCATGAGAACTCAGCTGTCCTTTGGGAACACAACACAGCTGCCTTTTTATATGGGAAGAAGTATAAAGTAACCAATACCTTCCATATTACAGCTCTCTACAGACTGGCTTTTGCAAACACAGGGCTACTTAGGGCCTTAAGTGGCTTCTTTCATGAAATATGTCTGCACCTACTATACATACATAGCAAATTCTGATTTACTGTGGATATGATCCATGCATGTAAGACTTCCGTGGCTCTACTGGAATATGCCTGGCTTATGACTGAAGCAATGATTTGCAACAGATACACAGCAGTTCTGCTGCTAGCTTGCTCCCTGCTTGTGTTAAGAGCACCTGAAAAGAAGCCGGGTAGTGGCTACTTTCACGAAACATTCCTCCAGCCTGAGGCCTCCTAGAGCATAAATTCAGGACACACTTGTGAGTTTAACACTCTCTAGTGATAACACATTTAATGATGCCCTGCCATGCACAAGCTGTTCGGCCATCAGCACGTTTCTAAATAGTTACTGTCCAGCTAACTGAGATTCAGGGCTCATGATCATCCTCCCTACAGATTCCAAGATGCAATGAAAAGACATTCACACTCTGTCCACTATCCTCTACTCTCTGCTGTACTTGCTAATTAAGGTGACACACTTTATACCATATGTAGCAGTTTCCTGTTTACTTTCACAAATCCAACAATCATAATAATTGCAATTTATATAGCTAGATTCCAACCACAGCAACAGATTTTAGTCAATCAGAAATAGAATATTTACTAACAAATTTAGAATTCAGAGAGGTAACCTAGCAGGATTTTTTTTCCCTCATCCTTACCTTGTCCCTGCTCAGATTGGGAAGCGAGTAAATCCATTGCCACAGGTGCTCTAGTCTCCAGATTTCAAAGGGAAACCTGCAAGAAAAGGGTCTGTAAAGAAGTGGTACAGGATAAAGAAGATGCAGGAGCATAAGAAATGAAGAAAGATTTCTAGAAACATGCTGGAAGCAAAGGTTTCCCCCCCCACCCCCGCAAGTTTATTGAAGGACAAACAGCAAGAGCTTCTGAGCAGACAGACACCTTCTTCACTGAAGCTAAAAATGCCATTTCACACATAGATTACATACAAATCATGAAAGTTTTGAGCCATTCAATTCACTGTCACATTACTTCAAGCATTCATTTATAATACTGCTTATTTAGCAAGTTGATCTTCATACTTTGCAAATAAAAAGCTTCTATGTAGTTCAGATGAAAATGGATAGATAGGAATACTCAGTTTTAAGAGAAACAAAACCTGCGTGGTGACCACTAAAAAGCAGTTTGCTAAGTAAAACTGATGATATGAACATTCAATAGGGGGCACACAGAATCATGATGGAAGAGGCAGCTCTCAGAGCTCTGTGAGAGCCTGCAGACCTGCAGGATGCCAGGCTACATTACAGGGGGCAAGATGATTTTGGCAAGTGTCATCTGGTGTCTAGTATCTATTTTGACAGTTGTATAGATATTTATGAGAAGGTTGTAAGTACTTAAATGAAACTATAGTTATGAATATTAAGCAGCTTATAACTCATGCTAGAGATTCTGACTAGATACTTGATAAAATCATAAAAATTTCTGAAATGGAAGTATAGCACGCGTTATACGTAGATTTCATGAAAGTGCCTGAAATACAGATTTATACCTTCTATATATAAAAACATCATTTTCAGGTAATGACAAAGGCTTACATGGGGAAGCTTTAAGAGTACAATTATTGCTGGTAGATCGATCATTTTCAACAATAAATTGATTGCCCACAGCAGATAGACCCTCTGGTAGAAAAATGAAAGTAAAAATGCTGTTAGAAGATACAATTTCACTAGATAGGGATATATAGCTCTAGTTTGCCTGGACAAAACTGTAACATATATATCGGGACAGCATCACTGACAAGTCTACTCTTTCATAACTGCTGTGATGGGAAGAGATGTTGCCCTCTTGAAATGCACATCTTCGTGAGGTGGGATGACAGCAAAAGATCTAGTCTACCAATTTTTTAAGGTCCCAGTACATTAATTGAGAGATGAGTAATTCAGTTATTATGTAGAAAGAAATTAAAATCGATGATCCTCTCAAGGCCAGGCCATGCAAGTGATGGCTGAGAGTGATTTTCATCTGTAAGCTCTTTACATGTTCACATGAAATAAATTGCTCTCTTTCCAATGATGGGATGTTGCCATTCCAGAAATCCTCATAGCTGGCAATTTCAGTAGAGTTAAAGAATTAAGTGTGTACAGACTCTACCTTTATCTGCATAGAGATGCTTGTTTGGGGTCAAGTCCCATACACGTTAGAAAGGTAGCACATAGAAATGTCTTGCAGTTGTGTATTCTGTGCTTCTATGGATATAGAGAAAGTCATGATTCGAAGCTGGTGTTTATTAAGGCTTCTATAATTAGAGAATACAGATGTTTTCTTTATGTGCATAATGTAAACTTTAAGTAGTGTAAATTCAGTAACAGAGAAGTGAAAGTTTCCAGTACATAATTTCTGTATGTGAATTTTAAATGTCTGGATACAGTACTGAACATTTAACTATTGTTTTCAAAAATCATCTATGAAGATAGCTTAGCAAAGCATCTATAAGCAAGCTGTTTCACTTCTGTTCAGTGTATCTCATTCTTTTCATGCTGTAAAGATGAAAACTTTATTATCTCTATAGGTAAAAGTAATGTATAAATGCTAAGAAGCAGCCTCTGTAATTTGTTTTGCAACTCAGCATGCTGAGAGAATTCTTGATCTCAAAGGATATGGTTAATTGAGAGTTGGGGGAACGTTTCCTTGGTTTTATTGGTCCTGCAGAACATATTAGAATAAGTTTGGCCCCATAAGAACCACAGCTTCTTTGACTTCCCAAACAGAGGCAGCTTGCATCCAAACTGCTCAAACTGTATGTGTCCTTATAGGTTTGCTGCAAGGACTCGGTCACAGTACCAGAGGGAGTCAGTAGTAGAACAGGACACTCAACCTCACAGTTGAGTTTGAAGCTGGCAGCATAAACATCTGGATTGTGTTGTACTACTCCTGCCTTGATATGGTTTGCACTCACAAAAGGTCCATTGCCGCCTGCAGCCACCAAAGTGTAGCTCATAGATGTCCAAATTAGCTTCGAGCATAACAGCTCAGGCATGATTCTGCAGCCATTACAATGCAGAGACCTCAGCTTCTCAGCAGGGCGATTTAATCTGCACGGGTTCTGTGCTGCTGTCACTATCACGTAGACATGCCCTAACTATTTCTCTTGAACTTAGCCTTTTTTATATTAATGGATTTCACTGCTTGAGGTATTTTAATTGTGCTCTATTGCCAAAGGCTTTCTAATACCTTGATCATGTTTTATGTAGAAACAGAAGTCCCGGTTGCTTGAAGACTGAGATGACATCCTGAGTAATTGCACAGCTTCAGAAGATGATATCTGAGCATATGTCTGACAATTTCACATTTGCATTTGATAACCTCATAATTTATATGAATAATCTAAAAACACAATCAGAACGCCCCAGTGGCTCTGATGCATTTGTTTTTTAAGGCAATTAGCATACTGGCTTACTGACATTCCCAGCTATCTAGGCAGCTTTTAATACCAATGAATTAGACATTGATAAAGAATAAACCAGGTTTATGTGGCTGGCCTCACCTGAATTGTCCTTAGTAGGACTATTTTGCTAAGTGAGATTCCCATACCCATCAAAGCATAGTCATACTTTGGCACTGGTAGTATTTGGTCAAGTGACAATTTCAGATCATGCCTTTTGCATTACTTGCAGACAGTATCCATCTATTTCACAGGCTCATCCCACAAACAGTTGTGCCAGCACAGCCTGGAAGACAGGGACAAGGCTCGTGCCACAGCAGTGGAAATGAGCTGGGGAAGCCAGTTGTCTAACAATTGTACGGAAACATTATGGCTACATTAGCACATAATTAGCACAATTCCTAAGGAAGGAATACATTCAAAACAAAGATTTGGAGGAGAATATCTTTTGCTGCATTTTTTTTTTTGTTCAGTTTTGGGAGAAAACTTGGTTTGCGACATTGCCATCTTGAAGTCTGAAACAGAAGATAAATCATGAATAGTTATGCAGAAAATATTACTTATAGATGAACAAACACGCTTTAATCCTCCCTTCTAGCCTTACTAGCATCAAGTAAAATGCACCTTCCTCTCACGTACAATGTGGTTACAACTGTGCAGCTGAGCAGCGTTCCCATTTAGATCACAACTTCATCCAGCCCCGATACAACTACTATTAATTCATGCAATACAGATATTGCTCTCATTGAAACCCATCTCATAAGCTCATTATATTTATATTATATGTACAAAGTCAACCACAAAAGCCAAAGGAATGCTGTATGGCAAGCTCGGTATTTTATTATTTACAGCGATTCTGCCATTATGTAATTTCAGTTTTCACCTCCCTTGATGGTTGTTAAAGATATTTACATGAGGAGAGGTATGCAGATAAGATCCTCAGATAGTGAAATACTGAAAGTCTGGCTCAAATCAGAACTGTATCAGTTTACACCACCTCAAGATTTGATCCAGGTTTTGCCTTGCTCCAAAGCTTGCTTGTTTCTCACTTAAAGTCAATGTTCACTGTTTGCAATGTTACCATGTGTTGCTTTAAAGATAATCTGGTTGCCAGAAACACTGAAGTATGTCTGCATGAAAGAAACAAGCAGCAGGAGCAGAGGAATCCTTAAACCACAAAAGATCGTAATTTTCAGGAAAATGTACTTACTAATTGAAAACAAATGGAAAGATACCATGAAAATGGTATATTAACAGAACTGGTTGTTTAGAAATAAAATGCTTTCCTGTTGTTTTGTGGTTTTTCCACTATTTACCAGCAATTTTAAACCAAAATTATTTATTTTTTAAATTATTTAGATGACTGTGAATTAATCAATATGAAAATAGATAACATAGGTAAGGTAAAAACATATGATTTGCTTAGCGAAGAGTAAGTGTTAAAAGAATGGAAATTTTTCTAAAGGAAAGCAAGGCAACAAAAGGCAATCAGTAAATAAATAAATAGAGCTGAATTAGTAAATAAAAAATTAATTCTCTTTGATCTGAAGTGGCTGTAATCCCGTGTGGCTACCACTAAGTTTCAGAGTTCATAAATACAAGTATACTAACTGACCAGTATTTAATTGTTGCCTGTCTATAGCAAGAAAGTGGACTATATTGTAAAAGGCATATGCATCTGACAAATATATCCTCATGCCAAATGTTTCACTGTATTATAAAACTAGAGGAGGGGAAAAAAGGGGTTTATTTAAAAAGAGTTAATGCTGAATGTATGCAACAGACTGTATATGCTACTAGTTGGTTACCATAAAAGCATGTAATTAAGAACAACTTTCATGACACATTGAGATGCTTGAATTTACAGAATTTTCCTAACCAAAACCAAAATTTTCCATAACTAATCAAGCTTTTAAATTTCAATAGCCTATGAACCACTCCTTACCTTGCCAAATTATCAAAAAAAAGAAAAATAACTATATCCTGTCTCTCGTTTTGATTTACTACTGGTTTGTTTTACATTTCTTGGCAGAGTAAATGGCCTTCAGCAATACACAATCAAACAAATGCCAAGTAAAATCAGATAATTTTGTCATAGGTCCTTAGCTTCGAGTTATGTCCTTGGCTGAAAAGTTCTTCCGTGGAACTGGGAAAGCAATAATGTGGTTTTATTAGCCATGCTGAAAACTTGAAAATAATTTCCTCTTATTAACAAGGACTTTCTTTGTATTTAAATAGATATGATTTATACAATATTCACTGAACAGTCTGTTGCAGAGAGAGTACACAGAGCCTGGTCTAGTGCTCTTTGAAATCTGTGAATGTAACGAAGTGCAAATCCAGATAAATCAGCATTCCAAAAGGTGTATAAATCCATTAAAAAAAAAATCCTATATGTCTCATAAAACAAGCCTTTTCAGAATTAAATTTAAAGCAACATAACGTACATTAAGCTCTAAATTTACTACAACTTAAAACTCATTCAAAACACAATTTAACATTTAATGTTTTAGGCAGGTCATGTTTGTGCTGAAGTTTTAAAGTAGGCCAAACCACAGGATCAATGGGAGAAGTTGTTAAGTAGACTGAAAGTTCACTGAAGTGATATTTCAGTTTTTGCCAGCAGCAGCTTCACTTGCAGGTGTAAAGATTATTAATTCAACAAAATTGTTTCAATATCTAGCTCATACAGTGTTATGAAGTAATTGGTAAATCAGTTCAGCAGAACTTACTTTTCTTTTTTACTCTAAAAACTGCAGTAAGATCTTTTCATTTCAAGAAACAGACAAATGTGGTAACCACAGTACATGTGTTTACTAATCATGTGTAATGTTTCTTTCGGTTTAGAAGCGTAGCAAAAAAAAGTGGCAATTAAAGAACACGTTTTACAGTTTTATTGACTTCATATTCATATTTTTTAGTGCTTTTGTACATTTTAATTGAGTCTTATCTTGCATCAAGGTCTAATTGGGCTCCAACTAAACGAAGTTCTCAATGATAAATGCTCTTTTTGATTATTCTGTGCTTCACCGTTGTCTACTAAAATAACATGCAAAAAGTAAATGCAAAAAATGCATTTACTGTATTACATAATTTCTTAAATTAACATTCATAATATTTCCCATAGCATATTTCCATTAGGAAATACAAGCTTTATACTCACAGCAATCAATATCCTTAATGGCTGCCAAAGAGAGGAAATAAACTCCGCTTTAGAGAACTGACTAAATCAGTGCAAACGCAAGGCAAGTTTAGAACTATCATTCGATTTCAGTCTTCCTGATTGTTGATTAGAAACACAAATAATATTGATGACTTAATCAATTAAGTTTAATTGTTGCAGGTCTCATTGCAAAGAAAGCATTGTTGACTGAGTCACAATTGAGACACTGCACTGCGAAGATGCCATATTTATAACTTATCCATCCCAAATCTCAATGCTTGAGAAACTAAAAAAAAAGATGAAGAGAAGGGCATTTTGGTTTTGGAGCTACGCAGATGACATGAGCTATGCCTGGGGATGCTAAAGATGCACAGCCTTTGATGTGATCTTAATTTTCTCAAGAACCAAAACCATTTGGTTGCTTTTTCAGGAAGGATCCATACAATGCAATGAAACGAAGTGAACGAAACTGCTGTCAGTTATAAGAACATATATCCACGAGGTCACCAATTTTAATATATTGATGTGCCAGATGAAAACATTCGACCAGGAACTTTGTGAGGAAAATCTCAGCAAGTGCAGAGCTACACACTTTAAACCAAGGCCATTGCTAGTCCTCTCCAAGTTAGAGCCTGCATCAGTGGCATTTCCATGCCACAAACAATTTTAAAAATAAATACAGCTACTAATAACGTGTCTCTTCTGTACCCCCTCCCCAGCTCACCAGATTTGCTCCCTTCCCCTTTCTCGGTTTGGTTCCTATGGAAATGAAACCATTTTCATCTGCTGTTTTGTAGTTCCCTCCTCTTTTACCACTCCCACACTGGCATGCCCCATACACACAATGTAGAAACTCTGGCAAGTTTACTCATATTGTTAAAATTAACAGTCTGGGGGCTAGAGGGATGTAAACTCAAACCTCCTCTCTCAGATGTACATCACTGATAGCCTTCCTGGAGCCTGAACAAACAAACAATCACAAGAAATACCAACCATGTGTCATGACGTTGCTTCTTTACATAACCATAGCAAAGAGTGGGCAGCTTAGCAAAACTGTTATTGTTTTGAATCATTTAAAATATTTTTGTTGTCATTAGAGAGGCTAGCTGGTGGCCAAGTAGGGTTTAGACCAAGTAGGTGATTCAGGAATAGAGACCAAACCGAGGTTGGTATTTCTGTTTGCATTGGAACTTGTGAGAAAGTTTCAACCTAATGAGGAAATTCAAATTTATGTTTAATTTTTAGACACAACTCCTTTCCCTTTAATCCCCAGAGTCTAAAACTCTAGGCAGACAGGACCATGAAATCAAAGGAAAAGGGACTCAGTATGGGTCCCTTTGCCCCCTCTTTAAATGTGGTGCAGTAGATAGTTGCCACTGGCAGCCTATTGGCTTCCTGGGCACTTCTACATAACTAAGCCAATGAGATGACACATTTGGGAAAACGTTCCTAGAAAGATTTTGCTGGTTAGCAGCTATTGCTCTTATGAAGTGTAACAGTAAACTAAAAGTTAGGGTGATAAGTGTAAGTTTTTATGGCTGCTTAGAAATATCTTACTCGCTCATGGCTCACCTGAGCCATGATTTTTCTATAGCATTACTCTTTCAATAAAAGTATCTCCAAACCAACAGACAAGTCTCACATGCTTTTTTCTCCTTTCTGTTGCAACTTGATCAAAGATATTGCAAACTGCTATACTCTTATTTTAATAAGGAATTCCATCTTATCTAACATTAATCGTATTTTACAGCGGCAAAGCAGCATCAGTAAAGCAGACAGCTATGCAACTTTGCAGCTCAGTAGCCAGAACTTAAATTAAAATACATTAGGGTTGTTTGGTATTTTTGACAGGAAGATGACTAAAGCAAAGACACAGAAGCCTGATGCCACTTGAAAAAACTGTGGTCTTTCTCTCATCTTTATTGAGTCACACTGAATTGCAGAACGCACGGACATTTGGTTGTGTGGGCCCTATTCAATGGTATTCTGAGAAGTAAAAATGGTTGAATGGCATCCGTATGGTTGTCAGTTTGATATGCCAAGTAACAAGGTAAACACTTCGGCAGAAGGAGAGGGCAAGAAACATATTTTGAATATAATTCTTTCAACTTATTCATTTAGCAGGAGTTGGCAGCTATCAGCATGCTGTCCATCTGGGAGAATAACTATGAATACAGCCCATTGGCTTTAGCACGTGCGATATCTGAATAGATTGAGACGGCTGTCATCATGATAATACCTACAGCTAGAAAATGGAAATAGAGATATGACTTAGTGTGTTAAGATGTTAGCAAAAAAAATCGTGAGATTCAACTTAGTGCATTGTCAGCAAGTTTGCTGACGACACAAAGCTGGGAGGAGTGGCTGACACACCAGAAGGCTGTGAGAAGCTAGAGAGTTGGGCAGGGAGAAATATAATGAAATACCACAAGGGCAAGTGTAAAGTCTTGCATCTGGGAAAGAACAACCCCAGGTATCAGTATATATTCTGGACTGACCTCTTGGAAAGCAGCATAGGGGAAAGGGACCTGGGGGTCCTGGTTGACAGCAGGATAACCATGAGCCGGCAATGTGTGCTTGTGGCCAAGAAGGCCAATGGCATCCTCTCAATTATCAATGAGCAAACTGAATATATAAAAAAAATACTTGAACAAAATCGAGGAAACATTGTACTCCCAAGAGTCTATAAAGCATAAAACAATAGAATACCGTAACATGTTAGTTTTCAGATTACATGAGAGAGAAAAAAAAAAAAAAGTAATTGCACATACAGAGTTTGCCAAAATCCAAAAGCCAATGAAACCTGACCAGAGGATTCTCACTTATTGTGGGTGAAAAACAGTTTTGTCTGACTATATTGCTTTCCATCTAATGCCAAAATAGCACAAGTGCAAGTGTAAAGACATTTATGGAAAGTATATTCTTTATATTCATTACTTGGAGGATTTACAAACCTCTGATGCTTCTCAATAGATGCTGCAAATCTTATTACAGAGTTTGTCCCCCATTCATTCAATACAGCATTCCAGAAAAAGGGCAAATAGGTGTGACCAGGAAATGAACTCTCAACTCAAAACTGAAATCAGAATCTAACATTCTTTGCAAGTGCCCATAGTTCCTTCAATTATATCTAGAACTTATAAACAGGAAAGTGTTTGAGAGATGTACTAAATGGCTAATTTTTAAGCCACTGGCCAACCTCCCCCTCTCCCATCTCTTTTCTCTCTTCTCTCCAAAATCCCTGTGACTTAAGCATGATTTATGAAAAAAAAAAAGAGGTGGAATTCTTCCGTGATATCTGTGATACAGAAACAGTAAGAGCACCTATGGGAACAATATTATCTGTATTATTTTATCAATTCTGGGCTAGAGGATGATCAACACTAACAATCACTCAAAAAAGATGACATGGAAATAAAACAAGGAGAAGTTATAGAGGGAGTAAAAGTGATCTATTCATTCTTCCTTCTCATTTTCTTCATGGAATGCTATTTTTCCATCTATTACTCCTATCTCTAAATTATAATAAAGCAGATACCCACAAATTAGAATACTTGACAGAGTGAGTTATACTTCCTCTTCTCCATACAATGCCCTGCATTAAGGATCTCCCATTTCTAGTGTAACAGTCCTCCAAATCACTTTTTTTAAAAGATGTGACTTTCAGCATGGATATTTTCTGATACATAGTTTTACATGCACAAGTAATTGTAGCCTATAGTTTTGTTCCACTCAGCAACCATTTTGAGGCTCATTTTAGAATAATCTGTTGTCCTATTAGCTGTTGCGTTTGTAATCAAGTACTTAAATCTAAGTGATCAAGTTTCAGAGGTCTGTCCCAAAAAAATGTTATTACCTAGCTTATTAGTATCTTCAAGGATATGCCACACGGCCAAGATGTCTCAAATCAAAATAAAAGTTTTTGCTATCAACGCATTTGTTACTATGCAGGAAGTCAAGAGAATTGTGGAACCGCCAGTGCTTAAATGTGAAGTATCTTTTAATTCAAAGCATAACTAGAGAAAAAAACCCCCAACTGAACAAGTACAGAAGATGTATCACAGAACAGTCAAGGTTGGAAGATACCTCTGGAGTTCATCTGATCCAAGCCCCCTGCTCAAACAGGGCCACCTAGACCCAGGTGCCCAAGACCTAGTCCAGATAGCAACCTGAGACACTATTCAGTCACCCTCACAGTAAATTAACATCTCCTGATGTTCAATAGGAATCTCGTGTGTTTCAGTTTGTGCTCATCGTATCTTATCCTGTTGCTGGGCATCACTGAATGGAGGTCAGCCCCACCCTTTTTACACCCTCCGCTTCAGATAATAAATATCAGTATACAAAACATGGATGGGATCCCTCTGCACCTTCTCCTCTCGAAGCTCAACATCCTCAGCTCTTTCAGCCTTTCCTGATAAGAGTGATGCTCCAGTTCCTTCATCGTTTTAGTGGACTCTCTCCATTAGCTCCATCTCATTTGTATGGAGAAGTACAGGATCATGAAACATGATGCAAAAAGTAATTTTGATTAAAAAAAAGCACCAACTCCTAATTCTAATTTTGGATGAACAACTTTACAGGAATAATTAGGTTTTCAAATCAGCCTCTGAATAACAGCTGCTGGAATCAAGAGAGTGACCCAGTAACTTCCATTATCATATCTGCTTCCCTTTTATTTGATTGAGTTCGTAGTTTCCAACCTTCAGTGGACAATTGTAATACCAAATTGTGATTCAGAACCTGCAAATCCTACAGACATCCTTCAGGTACTTCCTATTCACCAGAGCACACCCTGCCATATTTATGCCTTTGTTACAGAGGAGTTCATGATGATGACAGCGTTTACCTTTTAGTTCCTGCTGAAAGCAACTCAACTTAAGTTGGGAAGGCAAGTGACTCCAGTCTCTTAAGCTTTGACAAACCAATCCTGACTCCTATCTAGACCTGAACACAGCCTGTTCCTTCAGACAAGAAAATTATCCCAAATCAAATAACATTTACTGTAACAGATACCCTTTAAAAATGTCTCTTCAATAGTAACAGGCAAGCCTTAGAAGCAGTGGAAGAGCAGTTTAAGCATATATTCAAAATTAAGAAAAAATATTTGACTTGGAGACATTTGTCATGTTCTTACTCTTTTACACTTCATTCTACGTCTTCTCAAACAGCTTATTAAAGCAAAAATCAGTTCCTTCTAAACCATCACAAACCAAAATCAAAATCCAATAAAACACATAAGCGCATGTCTAGACCATATAAAAATGCCCTCCATAGCTTTTCAGATGCATGTGTCCATGTTTCACACAAGAACTCAACTCAGTTTGCTGTTGTCAGACATTACATATGGAAGAAAAGTCTCAAATTACTTGGTGCGGCATCTAATTGTTATTAAATGTCCAAGTCTTATACAGACATTATTTCACCTGCTTGCATGTTCTCTCAGCACTTGGGTTTTCACTGGTTTGTGCTGTGTATTCTGCTTGCTCATAAAATCAAAGAACATGACTTTTAAAAGACAGGGATCTATTTTTTTTCTGAAGTGCTGGGGATTGAAAACACAGAACATGTGTTACTCATCTGCAGTAGTAGAAAAGAATTTTTGAAATTCCCCCTTATTTGTCTTTTAGACAACACATGTAAACTTTTTCTTGTTTGCTTTGCAACACTTAGATGTGCAACAGTAAAAATGTTTTTGGAGTTAGTCACTGTTTAAGAAACAGCAGATATTAATTCCAAATACTTGAAAAGCACCACATAGCCATAAATAGATTCAGAAGTTATGCACAAATAGCAAGATATGCACAAATATCCATGAGCACAATAAATTCCCTAGGGAAGTTTTGAAACAGTTAAGCACTGTGGGAACAAGAGAGTACAGGTGATTCTGACTGAGATTAGAAGAAACAGGAGCTATACATGGCATTTTTAAACAGCAATCAGTGTCCAAATGTATAGAAATATTTTTTGTCAGTGGAGCAGTTTACTGTGGATAATTATCAGCAGCGCATAAGCAAATAAGTCTGCTTGCTAAACTGATTATCTCAAGCTCATATTCCACTACAACAAATCAAGAGAAATGAAAGAATCTTGGTCTTAGCAGGAGATGCTCTGTACATTTAGGAATATGCTCTTAGCAGGCTCAGATATGGTTTAAAGAAAAAAGAGCAAAACAACAAAGGTATCGTGGGCAGGGCA
Organism: Baryphthengus martii; assembly: GCA_013396935.1. Classification (NCBI taxonomy): domain Eukaryota; kingdom Metazoa; phylum Chordata; class Aves; order Coraciiformes; family Momotidae; genus Baryphthengus; species Baryphthengus martii. The sequence goes on from VWZK01022253.1 coordinate 121,063, forward strand.
AGTAGATATTTCCTTGGGGACCTTAATGAAAATACATATAAGTTTCTCCACAGTAAGTATAAAACCACTGAATTCAAAATTTCATAGAAATCAATGTCTCAGCAGGATTCCTTCAGTGACTTACATGAATGGTAATACTTCAACTTTTGGGGTTACTTTTATTTTGTTTGCTTTTTTAAAAGAAAAAGAAATGGAATATGAAGCATTATAAAAAAAGCCAACCTGCCCCTGAAGAGATATGTTCTTCTTCTAGGATGGAAGTTTCTGCAATGGATCAGTTTGGACTTGTTTTTATCCTAAGAAGCATCTGGCAATGCTCTGAGATGGATTCTGGGTGCCCAAACATAAGGAACAATTGTGTAATAGGAAACTTTTTTTTTTACCCCTGTAAGTCTCCCTTCACAGAAGTACTCAGTCAGTAGAAGTACATAGTCATTCCTATGGAGGCTGCAGATCAGGAAGTCTTTATAGGACAAGGAAATTTAAATAACTGAGAATGTCCCTTTATAAGGCAAGTCAGGACTACTTAATGCTTTGCTATCAGTGAAGGGCATCTTGTAAGGCTATCCTTATAACATTCTGTGATTCTGTGATCCTTCTGCTATTCTACTGATACTGTTTCACTGAGATTTATTAAAACAAAATTGAACCTCAACTATCTCTGAAATCTGTGAGAATACAGAGACTTCTCCATTTCCACAAGTGCTCTGAGAGTCTTCTGGAAAAGTGAGCGAAAAACTGAAGTCACCAAGTGTTAGTCTGAATTAATTTGTTAACCTGTTTTAATTAAAGTTAGGCTGATTTCATGCCTGTAGTTAAATTCTGAGCGACAGGGAAGTATCTCTCTTATATTCTGCCTACAGCATGCTTAAATGGAATTTCAGACAAGGCAGTGGCATAAATTTCTCTTTAGTTTTCCCCTTCTCTATATTTCCTTTTTTCTTGAATCACAACAGGCCACCAGTTCAAAGCAATTCATTCTTTCGCTACAGGAGCCTCACTGAGCTGGTCCCCCGTGAGAATATGAAGGTAACAGACAAAAAAAGAACAATAAAAATTAATCTCTTCATTATAGTCCACTAGGGGGAAGTTTGCACTTGGAGATGCTTCCCCAACCTTCCCTCAATCTTTGTTCCTACTATGGTGAATGGAGCTCTGAAAAGCAAGTAGATTTGTATGTAAATAAGAACCAAAGAGGTTCCCTCTAAAGATTTGTGGTTCAATCTAACAACCAGAGGCTAATGACCTAGGTAATCCCAAACTGTCCTCTTCTCTTCCACTCTCCCCAACAAGCCACTATAACTTGCTTACTATTGCCATTTGGCCAGTGACAGCAACCTCGTGGCTGCTTGGTCAGCTGGCTTATCCACCTCTGAGTTAGCCTGACATGATTCATTTCAACCCAGAAACCATCCATTTTGACTCAGATCACTAAGTGCCTCTGGTGACTGCACAGCTACAAGACTCCTAGAGCAACAGAAGGGAGGAAGCAGCAATTCATGGGCTGCTCTTCAGGACAGTCTCCTATTTTTTGTTTTGAGGGTAAGCTACGCTTGAAACTGTGAATGTATCTGAAACGCCTGACATTTAGTCAAGATTTGTTAACGTTGGCCAATAGACTGAAAACATGACGTGGAAGCCTCAGACATGACAGAGCATATAAACATTTGGATTGCAGAGGTAGCATCAGGCTAATAATATGTACAAGAGAGATGTAAAAGTCTGTTCTGCTGTCCCAGGACAATGAGGAAACCTGACTACAGCCTGAAACGGCACATCACCACTAGCTGGCATGACTTTTAAAATAAATATAACAGGACTGGAATTACTTCTTAATACTTAACTGCTTGAATCAGAAGGTACCATAAAAATCCTGGGTTTCTTGCTGCCTGAAAACAAAGTGTCTATCACTGAAAAATGCAAAGAATATCAATTATAAAGATTTCTTTAGTTTCTAAAATCATAATGCTATGACCAAAGTGATCAGTTTCCCTCAGGAAAGAGGGTGGGAGCAAGATCTAATTTTTTTAATGGCTGTAGTTAGCAACACTGAGCACATGAAAAGCCTACATTTAGAATACTATCAATTGCTTGAGAAATAAATGAAAGTACAAATCCATTAAGATTGAAATTAAAGGCATGGCATTGCACAGAAAACAGAAAAGAAATTAATTCTTTGGTCAACAAGTGTTTCTGAGCTAGGTTGAACAGTTTCTGGAGCAGTTATTTTCATGCTCACTACAACTATAACACTTTTTTATTATTATTATTATTTTCAGTAGGTGAAACTCAAAATAGTGAGATTTTGAAAAACTAAACAAGGAAAAACAGCAACCTGGCTTCCAAAATTCTTAGACAAGTTTCAGTATCACAGAATTCGCAATCATTTAGCTTTGACTTTTCACTTTTGAATCAACAGCCTACAATCAGTTCAACATTTAAAGACTTCCTCTGCGAGAGCAAACTGTGCACTTTCTTATGGTATTCAATTTTAGACAAAGCAAATGTTATCAGTGCAATTTATTGATTCCAGTAGTTGAGCCTTTTGGGAAAACATCCAAATCACAAAAGTTATGCAAGTTGTCATCAAAGCCGTTTGTAGAGTATTTTAAATACTTGGTTCTATAAATGGTCCCACAAAGAAAGAGGAAATACAAGGTAACACCACCAAAGTTTAACACCACAATCAGATTAAAAAGGACAGACTGAACTGACTACAAAGACTAACTATCTGAAGATCTGGACAGCATTGGGCATTGTGTTTATATCACTTATTTGAGAAAATGGATCCTTGAAACTGCTTCCCAAACACCTGCATTTGCATAAGAAACTAAGGCTTCTTTCAAAGTAACTCAAACATCCTTGAAAATAACCCTCCCATATGAACTCTCTAAGCTGTTACACTTTAAAAAGAAAGTTACACCTCAAATCTAGTATATTAGATCCAACCACGTGGATTATAAAGGAAAATGATATTGCCACTTCAAAAGACTGAAAAATTTTCTTGCAAGTGCTATACATTGGTACATGCCCAGTCACTGATGTAAGTAACCAGTTGGTAAAAATGGCTTGCCTGCCAGGGACCCCAGCTCCAAATATGTCTAATCCAGAGATAAGTCAAGAGCTCTTATTACTGAAAACTACATGTTGTTCTTTCTTCTTCTAGAAAAATATTTTTTCCCCATCACAACATATGATAAAAGATATTCTAATTATAAAGATATTCAGCCTCTTCTCACTTTCATTCACAACATAATATAAACATAGTGCCACCTTTTTAGCAAAAGGTGATAAAATGTACATGATAAATACGTCTTTAGGCTGGGCAAAATGGTCTTTGAATTTAGCATATCCTACAGCTTTCCGAAATTTCAGCAGTTAGCAACTTCTGTTAAGAAATGGCCAAACTTATTTTTTAGGTGTCAAAGGCCGTGTTTGATACATGCAGGTAAATTTACAATAAAGTTTGTGCATGCTCGACAAACCCCATCTACTAGTATCCACTAATCATTCTTTGCTGAATGCAAATTGAAAAACACTGCTACATTTGAACCAACACTTTGTCCTTGCCAATATTTTATCCACGACGCTACACAAGAGATCAGCTTTTAAAAATGTCAGATGCAAAGTGATAAATTAGCCACCAGAGGGAGCATCTCCAGCTTCATAAATATAATCCAACCCAACAAAGACTGATCCAGAGAAATACACTTGAACATTAACATATTTTAATGCAGTTACTAAATTCAATCCAGGTTTCTCTCTGACCTTTGTATACATAATCTAAGGTGCATATGGGAAATTAGATTTAATTTCCTTCTGTCTTTCCTGTAAAAGCAGGAACAGCACATCGCAATTACATGCTTACGTTAGTAATCTCTTAAAATTTTTAGAGGCAACTCTACAATTAATGGTACTTATATATCAAAAAGCTATAAAGCAAACAATGGAGCTTGCTGTGGCAACATCTTGGGTCCCCAATTAGCATAAATCCTGGGTAAAATTCTGTCAAATCTCAAAAGAGGAGAAGAGGCATGCAAAGGTAGCAAAGAGCATTCTCTTTCCTGAGAAAGACCTTGGGACAGCTGTGCACAAGAAGCAGCTGGAATGATTACTACACATGCCCATCCTGCTGGTGAAGCAAGGCAGTTTAATCTCCGCTGAAGGCACTACTGGCTGACGTTTATGACATTACAGCAGAAATGTTAAATGCTGCAATTACATTTTATGCTCTTTATAATTCTTGGGTATTGCTTTAGTTTTCTAGTCTAATTCTTATATCTGGAGATACAGACAAGGCTATCAGTTGTATTTTCACAAATATTTTAGCCATTCACAGTCTACTCTAAAAAAACCCTATACCAAGGAGTAATTATGAGTTTATTGTTGTTCTCTCTGCCTTCCAAGAAAACCCCATATGTACTAGCTGGTAATTCCACAAAGCTGTTTCTGGGTTTCCTGCTATAATTGAACACAAGCTTTATCTGTTTTCCAGAATTTTTTCTTATAAGAGGTTACACAAATTCCTTTAATAGTACTAGCAGTTGTGCATGCTTCCTGAGGACAGCATCACAGATGTCCTAAAGAGCAGAAACCAACAAGGCTAAAAATTCAATAGCAAACTGGAAAGTACCTTCACATAAGCTGAAGAGAACAGTATGGGGCAATATGTACAAAGCTTATTAATACAAGGTTTCTCCAGTCAATGAATAAATTAGAAGGCACGGACTAATATAAGTTAAGTTTCTGTCAAGACCGTCAGGAAGATAGTAAAAAATAATCCCTTACCTGTAATAAAAAGGTGAGCAATAGAGATACAGAGTATGAAAGCTCTCAGATCAAAGATTTATCCCTGGAAACAGCCATAAAACTAGCTACTGCAGTTTAATTATGAAGGGGAAACCTCTTGGACAACAAATTTACAGTGAGGTTTGAGCACACAAATTAAGATACAGTACTTGGTATCTTACAGGATTATCTCTACTCACCACAAATCAACATAAGATGAAGCTCATAAAGCCCAGCAAAGCTGAACAGAAAGCTACTGCTGCCTTCCTGAAGCTACAAAGCCAGTCCTTAACTCAGAAACTTTCCTTCAGATTTAGAAGAAAAGAAACATCTGCACTTTCTTCCTCCTACTGTATTCTGAAATAATAAAGGAGTGCACTTGAGAGAATTTCTGGCTTCTTTCCTTTTCAAAAAGTTAAAGAAAATAACTACAACATAGAAAGCAAGGACACGTCAAAAATCTACAAACCATGCTGAAAACTGCATTGGGTGGGAATTTTTTTAGAATTTAGAAATGTTTCTTTTTCTGAAGTTTTCACTCTAATCCTTAGGTTTTTACTCCATGAATAGCATAATTAAGAAGTGTTGGATTTCAGAATTCCGCATAAAAATTTGGATTTGCATTCACTGTTTTTAGACTTCTTCACAGGTATTTTCAGGGATTGTAAAATATGATGATGCATATGCTGAACAAAATCCAAGGTTTCTGAAAATCTTTTGAGAATGCAAAGGCCTGATACTGCTCCCTGCTGACTTTAAGGAAAAATTCTGTTAACTTTCATTGTGTCTTTGAAATGAGATCTAAAGTGAAGAATAATTTGTTCCTATTCTACTGCTGTTTTCCAGTAGATTAAAGCCAATTAAAAAGAGGGAAAAAAAAATCCTTATAAATTAAACCCTACTTAAGCAAAGCATTGATGGAAAAGGACTAAAAAAATCCTAGCTTAATAAAGCAGAAATATAGCATCAGTTTCAGATTTTGCAACCTTTCCTTGCACATATCCCAGCCTGACCAGAACTTAAGTATTTCATGAAATCTGACTGAATTTGAGCTTGTGCTCGAGTGGTGCACTGACAAGGGCGCTGCAGTGTCTAAACAGGATTTATTGTGGAACACTATATTTGTTTAGCATCTGCTGAAGGAGGATTTCTGTCTGTCATAGAACACATTGTATTATCATACAGGAGAGGCTTTGGATGATATGCCAGTTGCTTTCCCCCCATTCACATCCCTGCTGGGCCTTGAGTATAATAAGTTTTCAGATTATACAGTTGCCTAATCCAGTTTAAAGCGATGTAGTGCGAGTGGACAGCAAGACAGTGACTTAAGCACCCAGTGAGGAGGGACAAGGAAAGCAGAGCGGCTTTTTAGGATTTAACTGCATTGCTGCAGACTCATTTTTAGCTACATTTTATATTCTAAATTTATCCCTTACACTATTATTCTAATTACCCAGATAGATGTCCTCTGTTGACAAGCACCTATAATCACACACCTTAATTAAAATGTAACTGATATACCTGTGGTGACAAAAATACCTCTAGGAAAAAAAAAAGCCTTGAGTATAAAGGAAGCTTACTTTATATTTGCTAATAGACCCTACATCTGCCTTCTTGCACCCTTGCAGCAGAGTTTATCTTGGTGCTCTGCAAGTTAAACAAGTATCTGTACTCAATCATCACAAGGAATTTGGAATAATGCTGCTGTTGTCTTATTAGAAAATAAAACCTGGTTCCAAACCTTACACGCATTTTATTTAGTCACATACATTTGTGCAAAATCAGTCAACAACTGGTGAAACCAAGCAATTCAGTGCAGTGGTATTTTAGAAATGCTTTGCACACGTTAAATACTGACCATCCAGAGAGGACAACTGTGGAGAAGCTGTCCTAGGGCTGTCCAGAATATTCAGGCTGACAAACATCTTTACACCATGGCTGGCCTTTCAGAAAACAGGCTATATACTAACAGCAGTTAACACCTTTCAGGATAAAATAACAAATACTAAAACTCAAAAGTAACATGTATATCTTCCTGGAGTGACATCATCTTGTCAAGGTAGCTGAGGCCGCCCTGAAAGAAAAGTGGTGTGTTACCCATGAACACAGGGAGGTGATGCTTCCCTTCAGCCAAGTTAAGAGCACAACAGGAGCTGTGTTCAGCTCTGTGCTCCCCACTTACTGGAGCAAGTCCCACAAAGGGCCACAAAGATGACTAGGGAACTAGAGCATCCCCCATACAAGGAGGGGTTGGGAGGTGGGACTGTTCAGCCTGGAAAGGGTTCACAGGGGATCTTACCAACATGTACAAATGAAGTGGGGTGGTGGGGACTGAGATAATGGACGCAGACACTTCTCAGTGGTGCCTGGCAAAAGGAAAAGGGACAGTAGGAACAAACTGAAATACAATAAATTCCATTAAAACATAAAAAAACCTTCTTTCTTGCAAGGGTGGCAGCACACACTGTATCCTCAGAAGTCTTTTTCTTCCACGGTAGCCAATCAAATATAGGTAGCTACACTACACAACATTTATCCTTTCAAAAGTATATAATGGTTCCTTAAACTCTACACTTCTCTCTCTTTCCTTGTGACTTCATGTTTGGCTTTTTTTTTTTTCCTCTGTATCCAGGCAGGGTCTTATTTGTGACACTTTCTCAGTAATGTCTCATTCTGAAAATCTCACTAGCAATTAAGATAATATAGAAGAACATAGCTGCTATAAGTCATCATTTTTATCAGTTGATGGTATTTTCTATGGACCTCGATGATGTATCTTAAAGGTACAGCAACAACCAAACTTAATACAAATTTGACAAAAGAGAAAGGTAGATTTTCTTGAAATTAGTGCAGTATACTTTTTATGCAATTTAGCTTTCCCATCAATTTTCAAACTACATTTTAGCTCTCCACTATTGTATGCATCTTTTAAACTGAGAGGATCACATGAGGTGCCTTTTCTACTTCAATTATTCAAATTCAGGATTGAATTATAAACCCCTCAAAAATCAAGAGTAACTTAATACACTAGCAGGAACATTATAAGTTACATTTATGAATATGTAGCCTTATAGTTTGTTTCACTGCACATGTAGGTGTGTACAGATTTTAAATGCTATAAAACACTTGGAATTTAAAAGAAATAGTAATTAGAAAGAAATTACAGAATTTAGCAGCAGAGGTCTGGACAACCGTTTTCTTAAGATTTGTTTCTAAGCCGTCAGAGAAAAAGAGACTGACAGTGCCATCTGTTGGTCGATTTAAATTGGACATCATTTAATGGAGGTTTGTGGTCTAAAGTATTATCTATTATGCTTCATAGCAAGGTTAATCACCTGAATAGTTTTACTAGTGACCTACACTGTACTCAGTTCATAGTAGTGTCTGCAGAGCACAGTGGGGCCACAACACCCTGACAGAGGCGAGGATTGAAGTTCTGCTCAAACACCCATAGTTGACCTTAAGAGACTTTTAAGAATGGATTTTTTTTTTTGATGGAAACACTCGGTATGATACATACTGGGAGACAGTTTTTCAGACTGGGGATTTATTTCCGTTCGAGCGAAGAGCAGAAGGACACTTGGAGTAAATCTTCCTATCTTCCGTACTAACTGTACACAGCTTCAGATGGTTAAATGGTGCACAAAAACTAGGATTGCTACTGGCAATGTGCTCCAGGTGCACACATAGCAGACTCCAGTGGCCAGTGGGGCAAAAAAGGTCTGAACTAATGAGTAGTCATAGAACAGAATCATAGAATCATCTAGGTTGGAAAAGACCTTCAAGATCATCAAGTCCAACCATTAATCCTACCAATTATTAATCCTAACTCCACATGTCTACTGCTAAACCATGACCCTAAGCACCATATCTACACAACTTTTAAACACAGCAAGGGATGGTGATTCAATCACTTCCCTGGGCAGCCTATTCCAGTGC
>VWZK01022253.1:129827-150069 GCA_013396935.1 Baryphthengus martii
TTACAGTGGGAAAAAAAAAAAATCTTCCTAACATCCAACCTAAACCTCCCCTGGCACAACTTGCGGCCATTTCCTCTCGTCCTATCTCTCGCTACTTGGGAGAAGAGATCGGCACTTACCTCTCTACAACCTCCTTTCAGGCAGTTATAGAGAGCAATAAGGTCTCCTCTCAGCCTCCTTTTCTTCAGGCTAAATAGCTCCAATTATCTCAGATACTCCTCATAAGACTTGTTCTCTAGTCTCAATCCTTACAACCATGAAGTCCTTCAGCAGTTTCCCACCTTGCATGATGCAAGACTGCTCTCAAACTACTGAGAGCTCATATGACATCCCAGAGTACTACTTATACTATGTAAAACATCAGATGGCACCTAGGTCACTACAGTTGGCCTCTGATGGGCCATGGTAGGACATACAGAAATGATTGTGTTTTGGCTATTTGCTCCACACCAATTTCCTGTCTCTCTCTTCACACATACCATTATTTCCTATGCCCTATCTCTGTTCATTTTCACACACATTATGTGTCACATTGGCTCTTAGAGGAAATAAATTTTTCTTTTCCTTTGAACAGTTTTGCTAACAACTTTCTCCCAGTCACATTTTTGGCCTTTGCTCCCTATCAAGTAGGTGTTTTCTTTGTAATGAAGTAGCAGGGATTTGGGGTAATGAATTGGCCCATCATGAGGCTTGGCAGAGCACATTCACTTTCCAAAGAGATGTTTTTAATCTTTACAGGGGAGAAAGGTGTGAAGACCTTGGCCACTAAAGGAACATTCACATCCAGCCACCCATGCAGGCTGCTGGCACACTGTCAAAGACATCACATCTCACAAACAGGCAACAACGATTTGATTGCATTTGAGAATGATATACAAGAAAGCCGATTTAACTGACCATAAGAGCTTAAGTCGCTGTCTATGCACAGACTCGTAAACTCAGTGGGTCAGGAAGTATGCAGCATCTCTGGCAACTCTCCAAGCACTCAAACGATGCAAGTGACCCTGTCCCTACTTGAAACAAAGATACAGGAGGTCATTTTCAGCCCAAAGACTAAAACACAATCATTGGAAAATTTTCTTATCTTTCTGAGATATCCAGGACCTTGCCTAACTGGTATAACATGGCCTGCAAGACAAACCCACTTGGGGCACAGGTACCCTGGGCTAGCCATAAAACAGAAATGTGTACAATTTCAGGAAATCCTACACAGCTCAGGAAACCATGAGGAGTAAAGATCTAGTCATTACTTCACCCACATACTATCTGAACACTGCAGACTTGTGGATGTCTTCAGAGACTTTCATTAGACTTCTCCCACCATCCAATTGCCCATCACAAATCGGTTAGCTACTGACCACTGGGAGTGGTGGCTCACAATACTCCATAGGACTACTCTTTCATATACAGGAACAGATTTCTGAGATTGCATCTGATGATTCTCCAGCTCTGGTGCCAGCTCAGAGGAGATAGCACTGACTGTGCCCTTCTACCCTGAAGTCTTGCACACACTCCTGTTTTTCCCACATAACCAGGACTGAGTACGTTGTCCAGGCCCACAGCTTTCTAACAAGTGAGGACATAGTCTCTTGGCAAAGGACTTACAAACCATCAGTGTGCATCAGATAACAGGACACCTAGGATAAAGAGAATAATTTCTTGGGGAGGGGGGCCTTTTCAAAACAGTTGCCAAGGCCTCAGAAGAAAAAAAAACTTCACTCTAGACAATACATCTGTGCTCAGTGGTAAGACTCAGCATTAAAAGGCGGTTGAGTAGTAGGCACTACGATGCCATTTGTAAAGATGCAGGGATAGGTACAGCAAGAATACGAGGAAGAACAGAAATAAAACTTGTTTTGCATGGGCATACAATACACATGCACATACGTACTTCAAGGCAAAAATTTCTCTATGAATTCTCAAATAGGAATTAGAAGATTAAACAGCTAATTAACATGCTGACAGCAGGTAGTAGTAGTAATAGGCTTAGATGGGATGCTGGGCAGCAGCATGAAGACAGAGCAAAGTTATTTTAAAGATTTAATGTTAAGGCCATCACTCTTGAAATACATTTACATATTTAGATTTGCCTTTGGTCACTGCTCACTTTCTCCATGCACAGCTAATTTTCACAGCTAAACCAAAAACAAAGGTGGGGGTGGGGATAATAGGCGAAAGAAACATAATTATGAATCTCACGTTCAATCACAAAAATGAGATTTCTGCTTAAGAACAATGATGTATCAGTGACTATCAGCAGGCTTGCCTATGTATAATGAAGGCCTTCCAGGGAGAGGGAGAGGAAGTCACTCTATAAAACTTTTTCTTGAGAGCATATATTTTGAGTTGAGAATTAAAAACACTGTCATATCTCAGGATTACTTACTCCATACATATATGATCTCTTGCACATGGGACTGTCAATGCACCCTATTGTGACAAAGTATTTACTCTAGATAGTGCAAGAGTAGGACAGCATGTTACACTCCGTAACGACATTTAATCAGATCGTCAAAGGACAAAGAGGACTGTAAAAGTATTTGCATAGTTTCACTGAACTCACTTCACTCTCAATAAAGATCTGACCTTTTACATTTGTCACAGCAAAGACATGATCTGTTACTAAACATTTTTCTTTCTTTAACTTATTTAAATAAGGAATAGCATAACTCCAGGCAGAGAAGGAGCTTTAGGCAATTGACTCTTCCAAAGTGTTTGCAGAGATAATTGGAAAATGTATTGAAAATGCTGCCAGTCACCTTAATAGATGCAAAAAATTCATCTGCTTCCAGAGAGATAGAGATGCTCCTGAGGGACACCAGGAGAGAGCTTCACCGTATTTCATAAGAAGTTTCCATTGGAAATAAATTCCAGGCTACACCAGAGTTTCACTAAACTCCCCTAGATTCCATGTCTGCTCCCAATCATTCTACTGTATCTCCTAAGTATTATAGAATTTTTTTTTTTCTTCTATTACTCAGGAAAGCATTAAAACATAAACACAAACCTCCTCTGAATGAGATCACCAAGAATTTTGTAGTGTGAAAACTTCCCTGTGGTGGAAAAACACAACCACAGCAATCAGTAGAGATGCCTGTATTATTTCACTATGTCTTTACATTTTTTTCCTCTCAGATCTGTGCTGTAGGACTGTTTAAAAATCTCTATTCAATATTCACTTTTACAGTGTCCACAGGACATTTTGTCACCAAGTACAGAAACACAAGTGTTTTCTTACATCTCTGCATATAATGAAACCAGAGATTATGAGAGTCAAATGAAGTTAGAGATATTATCATAGTATTTTGTATTGACTAAGAATTCTGGAAATGTTAAGAGGAATTTTTTTTTCTTTTGAACTTTACACACATAAACATTTTTGAATTTCAAAAAAAATAAAAAGGCTGTTATACACCTACATAAAATGATTGAGCAATTGATCTTTTAAAGATTCACTGCTTCTGCCACACAGCTTGTCTTCACTTACCATTTGGAATTCACTAGCTGATATATTTGGATTAGTCTGGCTAAATACCAAAGAGGAGGAACAAACAATCAAACATATCTTTCATCATTACTGTTATATTTTCCAAAACAAATATTATAAAAAACAGGGAAGGCCATGGATAATTTGCTGACTGAATCCAGCTGAAACTGTAGGAGTTGAAAGCAGTAAAACGGCAGTGTAAAAACTTGCCTAGAATAACTGTTAATTTTCAGGAGAGCAAGTGGCTCACTAGGTATGTAGCAGAGTCCTGACTTAAAAGAGAGTTTTTCTCTAAGCCCTACTGCCAGTTAGCCCAAGCTGCATTCATCAGTAAAAGCAAGCCATGGCACATACTGCTCTTTATTCAGCTTTTTGTAATCCTCTCTCAAGCCTTTGGTGCACATCAAGAAAAGCCGCACATTTATATGCCAGACTGACATATTGTACAGTAAAACACTGGCCTGAGCTGTCATTCTTCATACAAAAAAAATGAAACACAAGATTTACTACTGCCACCCTCAGTGAACTAAAAGGGCAATTGTGACAGCGGGTGGTTAACTATTTTTACTTAGGCCCTATCTAATAAACTCACATAAACCCATTTTGCACATCTGAATCTTCATTACAATGGCACTGAATAACATCGCAGACCAAAACAGGGCTCCAGTGCTTGGGAGCGGAAAACGCTTGGCCGAAGTGATCAAGAATCACCAAAGTTATCAAGGATCACACAAAACCATAGCAAGTAACAGGCTACGTATTTCCTTTCTGACAACAGCACACAAAAAAAACCCCTGCAGACTAACACATTTTTGAGCTCAGACAGAAGCTGCTTGGTTACAAATTAATAGAATGGCAAATGCATACATATATAGAGACCCACAGAGTGCAATCCTCCCTCTCCAATGACAGTTTGAATGCCATCAGTTTAGTTTAAATTTTAATTGGATTTTACTGTAACAAATACCATAGATCGTGTGACAGCATGCGTACATGAGTACTGCTGCCAACACTGATAATAAAATATTATGTCTCTTCACCATTTAGATAATCACAAATCTGCCCTTTTCTTTCAGCCAAACCCCATTCTTAAAATTCAGAATGATAGGTTGTTTTACGCTGATGAAACAGTCAAGATAATTGCAGAAACAGCTCATTTCTCTCACAGATAAAAAAATAAAACAAAACAAACAAACAAAACAAATCACAAAAATATAAAATGATCATCCCTCAACCACAAAATCCTATTTATTATTTCTTAGGACGTTTGCACAAATTCTGGAATGCAGCATTATGACGTTTTGGTTTGGGGTTTTTTTTGACCATGCCATTATATCCTCTTTCATGCAGTGTTTTGAAACATGCATATTAGACATTTCTGTGTTCTATGTAGAATATTTATGGAAGATTTTAACTGCAAGTCATAAATCAGTTAAGAATGGTAGACTGTAATATCAAGAGCCAAAGAACAGCCCCCACAAAATACTATATTCTCAAAGAACTTAATGACACCCCTTTATACAAGATACCAGCCCACCAGAGATGGTAATTTTGTCCTGAAAAAGACTGCTTAGAACACCTATGAGGCTTTTTTATACATTCAAATTCCTCAGTGTGACAGTACAGTCTGTACAGGATAACTGAATAAAATAATTAATTTGGATGCTACCCAGTCATAAACCTGGACCTCGTGCCTTTCGTTATGGAAAGGAGAAACTTTGTTTCATATTCATATATCTGCATTGAAATAATTTTATTTTGCAAAGCTTCTGAAGTTCTCGTTCTTCAAATGCCATACGGATCCTTTACACAAGAGCAATAATTCCCAGATAATATTGGCTGCTTCTATGTCTCTACTTCAGAGTACATATTTTTGTTGTTCACTAAATGCTGAAGTGATATACTCTTCTTTCAGATAACTGTTTACCAAAATTTACACCCAATTGCAAGCTGTCATAACAGTTGCTTGATGCAACTTATATCAATATCAAGGATATTTTGTATGCTAACGAGGAGGTGGGTTTTGGTAATATAATCAGTGGTAAATGGAAGATGATATCACTATACAAAACACTGAATAGGTGGTTAAATTTAGAACTAGTTATGTTTAAAGACTAATGTTTGAAGACTAATGTTTGTTCAAATATAAAATGTTTGGTTTATTTTATGAAATGATTATAGCAAAAGAGAAGTTGCTTTGGGTTGTTTTTTTCTTTTTTATTCATCATATTAAAACTTTCTGGCAGCCAAGTTAATGTCTTAGAAGAGATAAAACTGCAAAGATGTTCTTACATTTTTTCTGACCAAAAGACAAAAGCAAAGAAACTAGAAAGTCAAAGAATTGTGACCTTCCTGTATGTTCTTGAGCTGGAGCCACCAGTAAAACCATTCTATGACATCTTTGAGCCAAAGAAAAGAGACAGTGGTGCTTGAACTGAAGTGGTATTGAAAGAAATGGTCTTCCACCTCCTAAAACCTCTCAATTCAGAAAAATATGTATTCGTCTGAACATGGACATTTCTACAATATGACTAATAACTCAGCAACAATCACGAGATGGAGTTTCTAAAAGCGCGACAGATTAATTTATTCAGCAACAATTTTTATCTATTTTAAGCAAATCGAAGTTCTGGTAAAACTTAAAATGCTAGCCCATAGTCCTGGCACAGACTAGATTGGTCAACCAGTTTCCCCAAGAGAAAGATGTGAATTGACCTTTTTAAAAGGCAAAAAAAATAGTGACGTTTAACTTGAATGCAAACATGTTAATATTGGTTGCTTGTTTTAGCATGAGACTGAGGAGATGGTTTTAAGCAACAAAGTTTAAATACTTTTGTTAGGTTTGCAGGCTGTAATTAAGATCTCTACCTTTTCCCATTGGTGCACTCTATCACTGATAGAAGAGGATTCACTAATGCTTAAATAGACATCCCTTTGCCAACTAGTAAGCTGACCTAGTTACCCTGAATATACTACTACAGAGTATAGTTTGGTCTTATTTTACTTTAGTGAGATTATTCCTTCAGATACATACTTTTTGCACTCATATAAATAGGAGCATTTTAGCATTTGCCAGCTCTGCTTTGCTGAGGTGGTTAAGAACTTTTATAATCACACCTGGGGATGATAGATGTCTACATAGATCTGTTCTTCTTTAGTGTGATGGAAAACACTAAGAATTACCCAGTAAAAAGCTTTGAAACATGGACTGGATAAAAATAGATGACCGTGAACAAGTAACGACAAGCAAACAAGAATACAATAAAACTTAAATGTCACACAAATAGTTTTTGGTGACTATATTTAGTGAAAAAAAGAATCCCCCATTTCTTCCTGCAAGAGTTCTCATTATTCCTGTGCCAGTGTTGCCACCTTTTTAAGAGTACTAAAAACTTTGATATGAAAATCTAGATCCAAAAAGCCAAGTTCAAAAATTTGTTTCTCAATTAGCTATGGAACTTCAAAACAAATTAATTTTAGGATTTTTTTCATTTAGAGAAGAACTTTTAAAAATAAAATATTCACAGAATAAACCTTCACAATTTTCCAGATGTAGTAATTTCTAGAGGATTCACCAAGTAACCAGAGGACAAGATCCTCTTCCAACTTCCACCAAGCTAAATTAGGGCAACTGAAATTAAACTGATTGACAGCGTTGCAACAATGGCATAAATTGCAAGAGGATGTTAATTTTATTGCCTACAGCTTTCAGAAAACTGTAGAGAATACAAGAAAAACAGAATGTGTGAAATGCCTTGCATAATACTTCATCTTCCCACCAGCCAAGGGTGCAATCTTGGCAGTGCTCTGAGGAGTGAGCTGTGCATCATCTATTACACCAGCACTTTAGAAAATCCATACATCTTGAAACATGCAGTATCTCAGACGCTAGCGATTAAAACATATGACTGTTTTGTCCAGGTCTCTGTGGCCATTAAAATGTGCATTTATCTAGGAAGGCTAACTCTAGGCAAATAACACTATTTTAGGCTGGGTGAAGGTCATACAAGGGTTAAGAAAAAGTTTAACAGTCATGTTATACTGGAGCAATCATTGTAATGCCAGTGCTCTGGGCAATGACAATCTGTTAGCTCTTTTCTAAGCCCAGTACAAGCATTTGTAATGCAAATGTTAGTGCACTGAATATATAGCACTGTTTCTACACTCATTCATACCAGGGAGGGGAAAAAAAATCATGTGGCCCCATCCTCCCTCCAGCAGCAGATTGCTCCCTTTAGTTCTTGTTTACTTCCTTGTGTTTTCTCTAATCTAGCTTTAAACATCATTAAGCACAGAGACCGTTGTTCAGGACTGATTATAATATTTGTTAGAGTTGCTCATCTCTCCTTCCCAGCATATAGTGGATTGATGTATTCAGTGAGTAAGTGCGATTCCTCTTTCACATGATTTTTAATGCAGTTTTGTTGAGCTGCATTGGTGGCACCCTGAGTTTAGAGCTCCATAAACAGTCTAACATTTTAGAAAATGGGAACAGGAATAACGGCCAAGTGTTCTGAGAAATTTATGGCTCAGCTGCCTTGAAATCTGTACACCTGGTAAAGTACTTTAAAAAAAACAAACAAACCGGGAAATTGAGTCTCTAACAGAGAGGATCAAGGTTAAAGAACGATGGTATGAAGGAAAATGATTCCTGCTTGACGTTGCCAATCAGCTGGCTGCAAAAAATATACAGGTAATAATATGCACACAGCCCTTTGTGTGTATCACCACTCTATAGCATGGGCTTACAACCACTTTTTGTTTGAAAGTCACATTAATAATTTTACCACTGAAGTGTTGAATACCTCCAAAACCAGTTTAAGCCCACTGCAGAGCTTATTTTTCTGACAGACTTTTCATGGATCTGCTAAAAACAGGACTTAAGTTTGTTGAGGACTCTGTAGAACAAATTGAAAACTATTACATAAGAATATCTAATTTTTTTTTTCCCCTGACGAAACCACTCCAATGACAGCTCATCATGCAAGTGAATGGAAAGATTTTTTTCAGCTTCTCATTGTCCTTGATTAAAATAAACAAACCAACCTTCCAGAAATAAAAGAAGTGAATCTGATTACTTATTGTGTAAGAAATTAGCAAACAGAAATGCATAACAAAGTACATTAACCACATTCAACAATTTAAGCAAGATCTGGTGACCAAAACACAATCAGAAAACTGAATTTCAACTTATTTTTCTATCTCTTCAAATGCACGTGTGAAAACCAAGAACTCACCAAATGTTCAACGAGACAGCCAAGTTCTGCCAAGGTAGACATCTCTGTCAGAGCAGTAGCTATGAAATGGAATTTCAGGGGTTTTTTGCACAAGTGCTGAGATACAGTAGAGTTCATGGCTTCTCATCTCTAGACCTACAGAGACAAGAAGATAGTGATAACTGATGTGACTTAAAATTTATACCTTCCATGACACATATGCTAGCTAAAAGACACAAAAAAAAGGTGTGAAATCATCTACACAGAGGGTGAACTTCCATATAGTTAAGTTGCCTACAAAAGACATGCAGGGAGGGGTAGGGCATACAGTATAGGTAAGGAAGGTGGAAAACTGCTCTTAGACAATCCCCATGTTCAATAGCAGAAGAAATTTTCATGCCAATTTGTGTATTTCTTTATTCATAAAGCAATAGGTCCCTGCAATCCCACTGAATGAGTGGAATCATTGGACTGAGTACTGCATAACAAGCAAAACAGCAATGAATAGTAGAGTTTTACCTGATGCACTAATTTAGTAAGTTTTATTTCAAGCATAGTGATTCTGTGATTAAATGAAGCACTATTTTCCAAATTCTCTTATTTACAATAAATTACACACAGAAGCCTTCTTGGGTTTGTTCAAATTGACCCTCAAGCATGCAACTAAATAAGAATCAGTACCCTTCATCTACCTAGCTATATATCCTGAAAATAAAATTAAAATCATTAACTACCATTCTAAACCATGGGTCAGGGCAAGGCATTTAACTTTGTACTTTAAGAGGTAAAATAGTTGAAGTAGTCAAAAATTACCTCAGAGGAAAAGACATTTTAGGATTGATAGCATATAGCAACTTCCTTTATTGTATTCCTAAAGGCGTAAAGCAATTCCATTTTGAATGGAAATAAACACAATTAATACTTAAAACCAGCAAGGTCCATATTTCTTCCTCAAAGTAATTATTTAAAGACTGTCATTATTTTTTAGGGGAAAAAAAAAAAAAAGATACAATTCTATTTAGCATATCAATGAAATCAGAAGGGAAGCCCAATTGAAGGACTAACTCTCCTTAATGCCCTTATTCTCCCTTCATTATGCTGTCGATGTCCCATGACAACAACATTAATTTGACATGAATGAGTTATGACCCACTGTTTCTTGCACAACTCTCAAGAAGCCCAAGGCAGGGTTTACTACTTTGGGTATTGGGGCCAGAAGGACCATGCATAAAACCAGTGTGGTAGAAGGAGCAATTAAGCTACAGGTTGTTTTGCTGTAAGCAGTTAACCATCTGTGCCTAATAAATTATTTGATTATACAACATTCTATACTTTTGACATCGATTGTAACCATGCATAAAACTAACATTCAGTGAGTTTGTATATTTGCTTGTGTGATTATAACTTTAATTCCTCCCGGCACTCATTAGCTCACCCTGGCAATCTAGTATTAGTGGGTTTCCGTACAAACGGTCAGCATACTCACAGCACCTCAGAAACGTGGACTAATAAAATACAACAGTTCTGAGAAGGAAGTGGGAAACGATTGCCATTCCTATTTGCTGACGAGAAACAGACCTGTACAAGGCCAACCACACAGAGCAGAAATGAATGAGAGTGAAACTGAGGCATGTATTTTACATTTGTGTATATATATACACACACACACACAGAGGTCATATACACATGTAAGTACACTTACACACACAACACAATTCAGTAGAAATAGCCAAGAAATTCCTGAACGAGAAGCCTTATATATATATATTATTTTTTATATATATGTAGGATACCATGGTAATGTACACACTGTTTCTGGCACTTGCACTACTTTACTCAGAGGCTCCCCATCATCTCTATATGCACTGCTTCATGCTTAGGAGCTGTAGTCATGGGCATCACACTTCCCAGTTCCACAATGATTCTGTAGTACCCTGCTTTCTCACAAAGGAGAGGGGAACTTGCTCTGTAGGAAAGGCAGATTATAAGGTCTTGCACAAATTTGAATTAAAAAAAATAACTGTGAAACCGTTTCCAACCATTGCAGATGTGAACAGCTGCCCTCCTGGACCACATCTATTCACTGGAAAATGCTGGCACACGAGTTCTCTTCATAGATGAGACCCATCTTCTCATATGACTACAAAGAACCATGGATGGCTCTAATTGTTCTCTAGCTAAAAGTTTCAGTCCTCCAGTGAGGACCCAGAAACTGTCACGATGAGTTGGACGACCCTCACATCACATGTAACAATCCAGTCAATTAAGCACATCTCAAAAAGATTCAGACAGCAGTTCATAAACTGTTAAGTGGAAGATTATGAATAACAAATAGGTGAATGTAAATTCAGTTCTCCATGGATAATACATGTACAAAAATGCTAATTTTTCAGGCTAAATTATTCACCACGAATGAGTCAATCAGTCCTATTCCCTCACAGACCACTATTTCCAGAAGCTATTTATAAGTGAGACAAAATTAGTGTGATTGTATCATCTATTCTGCACAAGAGGAAAGCACATGATAATCCTCTTTCTATTCCCTTTATTAAGGCATTCTGTGAGCATGAATGGCAACAACAAACACAAGAACCAGCTGTAACTGATACTGCAGTGAGGGCTAAGTTGCAAATTGGTGGATTTGGCTAACATTACAAACATTTGTAGTTCTCACCAGGCACTTAATAACAAAATACCTCATTTATTATGTGATGTAGTCAGCAGAACTCTGAACAAAACAGCCCAGTTCACAATTCTGTCACCATCATGTAAAATACCCATTTTACAGGGACTATTCCTAAAACCAAAATAACTGTAATTCCCAGGAGCAGTTACAACCAGAAAACAGTACTGAAAAAAAGGCACATCACACAGAACTGTTCTTCCCCAGCTTCCCAGCCAGCTGTATTTCCCCCAACCACAGGATCCCCTCCTTCTTGAAGGGGCTTAGCTCTCCTGGGCAGCAGAGAGAAAAAAAAGCATCTGAGTTTCTTTCCCCTCTGCTCTCCAAAAAGCAAATTTTCAGCACACTACAGTTCGCTGTGTGCTACACAAAACAGCAAAACCATAGGTCAGCAAGCCTTCCTTCACAGCAGAATAGCCATGTTCTTATTTCCAGATCCGAAGCAAGTCCCAATAAAAGGACTTTTCAGCTGAAAGAAGGATCAAGCACCTGCATACAAGCTTGCATACAGGTTCATAAGAATTTTGCTGAACTGAGACACCAAACCCACCTGTGGTTCATGCTCTCCAACATTGGACTAAGATCCATAACTGTCACATACACATGGTTGGCACCTATAGCCCTATTAGAATCAAGTTAGCTTAGTGACACTATCTTATAAGCAAACAGTTTCTACATTAGGAACTTCAAGAACTTGATAAAAGAAAAAGAGCCACCATAAAGATACATTTTTTTCAGACACAATTTAAAGGTTAAGCCAGACAAGTCCCCAGAATAGGAATCTAATTAGATCCAAAGGCTTAACCCAGGAGACTTGATGTTGTACGAGCAAAGGACAGACTACTCAACATTGCTTCCATCAGCGACAGCTGAGTATCCCAGAAGGCTACAGACGCTTGCATGCGGATCCTGGCTACCTCGTTTACCAACGAAATATCCCAATTAACTTATAAAGGGATTATCCATATGAATTCTCACTGAAATTAATGTGGCCAAATGGCTTTCCTGGGTTTGTAGACTTGAATCCTCATTTACATGTGGCTGAGCGTGCTCTCACCCCCATTCCTGGAAATGGCACTTTTTACCCTAGCTGTATGGAGTGGTGATGGCACTAAAAGGTTAAGAAAGAAATTGTTAAGCATGATTTAAAAGTAGAGTTTGAACTACTCAAAATAAATGGAATGCCTGTTTAAAGAGTGAAAACAGCACTGGTCTCATCTTTTTTTTCAGTATCAATTCACACAGAGACAACAAAGAGAATATAGATTCAACTAAAATCAAATGAGATTCAAAATTTCGTCCAGAGTTGGTGCCAAAAACAAAGCACACACAAGGGTCTACTGCACTGCACTCTTGCAGGGCATAAACAGGGTCTGCAATAAACTGCTTGATGCTGTCTTCCTGGTCATAAAGCTACAAAAAAAAAAAAAAGGATATGCCATTTTTTTATAACGCTTTAGGGTCCAATGCAATATAAAATATATCTGGCTTTCTGGCAGTATATGCTTTGGGAGCAGACTCCAGTGACTTTGAATTTTATATACACTTTCGTGATACAGGAACTGAACATATTTTTTGCTGGATTGGACCATTAGGTAGCTATAGCTATTCTCAAAGGACAGCATAAGTGACAAGCATTCTGAATACCAGTGAAAATATAAATCATTAACAAAAAGATCAAGATGAGAAATCCTTGATTTGACATTTCCAGTATTAAGAGATATTTTTGTATTTTTTTCATACTTAAAACATGAACTTCTCTAAAAATATTAAAATTACTTTGTCTTCATGTGGATGCAAGAATACCATCGCAACGCCACTAAATAAATGTTTGCTATTTCTCATAGCTATCAAAAGGCTAATAAATATTTTAAAGTATTGAAAAATCTTCATAACCAAGGAAAATTTCTTACCTTCTTTAGGGATAATATCATGCACTTCATTCAGAATAAAATTATTATTAAAGTACTTGCACTTTACCAAGCCTTAAAAACAAAATCCCCTCCATAAAAGTAATCACAAAAACGCTAAAAAATATGCTAAATGCTATAAAACAATAAATAATTGCATACATTAAGGAGCCACCCTTTCACTCTCCCTGTCCTTGCTTTCCTTTTTCTCTATTTTGTTTCTAAAAAGCTTCATTCTTTAGTACAAAACCTCCACTATCCCACTTTTTAGAATAGTTCATAGCTCTGCTTCTCTAGTCCAGGCTTCTTTTTGAAGAATCTGAATTGAAATGTCAGTCTCTGTTTTCCAAGAACTTAGATACTCAGCTCCACAGCACAATGTTTCCAAACCTTCACCCAAGTGCTCCTAATTCCCTGCCTTTCCTAATCAGTATGATCACCGCCACCTTCACCTCCATTATTGAGCCTGATCAGCTGAGTGTCATCTCCAGATCCACACTGTTATAGCTGTATAAACAAAAATAAAACTTACCACTCCCCCTTGTAGAGCAGCTCTGGTAGACCAGCCTTTCCTATCAAGGCACAAAGCTGAAGCTTTAGTCCGGATACTCATTGCTTTGGTGCAACATGAGTGCAACATCTTTCTTCACATCCCTGACGAATCAAACCCAGCTCCTTCAAACTGTTTTGCAAAAGGCCATCTTCTTAGATAATTTCTTTGATCACATTACCCTCGTTCAAGTGCTTCCTTTGGTTATTAATCACAAACAGTGTGTTTCTCTTCAAGGCCTTCCCTGGCCTATCCCAATTTCCACACAACCTCCACACATTCACAGTCCACATTGACTCCTTCCTTCAGTTCTCGTTAACACTAGCTGTTAATGAGCAACCTGTTACCAATTTAGCTTCCAACAACCATCTTTTGTCTTCCCCTTTTGCTACTCATCACTTTTGGAAGGACTTCTTCACAAACAAACACCAAAGGGTTGGGGTTTTTGTTTTTGTTGTTTTTTTTCAAATGCTCAACAGCTTTTTTTACCCTGACAGCAATGTACAGAATGTAAGGCTACATGAGGAAACTTCTAGTTTCTTGGCACTGTCCAGCCTGTTGACATCCACATATTATTTCTGTGGCAATATGTTCTCTGGGGGATGGACTGTCTTTCCCCCCACCCCATTTATAGCATTCCTAACCAAAAGCAGTCACATTCCTAGATAATAGCATAAACCAAATCATGAACAGTAATAATCTTAAACAAAATTTCCTAGGTTTGTAATGCATTATTTTAGAACGATGACTTATAGTGTCTTTTACTTGAAATGAAAATGTACACATGATCTCAAATCTGAACCCATTTAACACAGGTCTAGTATTAAATTTTGATGTGTAGTGAATTCCAGGTAAGTTAAATTTAACGACTTTATCATTAATGCAGCATTTTCCCTGAGCAACATATATTAAATTTTATCTAAGATACACATAGGAAGTGCAAACAATAAGAACATTACTAAAAAGGTCTCCTCTTTAGGATCAAGAGATTTGGATTAAAGGCAAATTATATGAAAACGAGTTATGGAGGCAATATTCAATCAAAATGACTACTATCAGCCACAAACATACAGGACCCTCTAACTACCCAGGGTAATAAGTCTTGTATATTATTGCTGGGAATTCCTTCAAAGCCCAAATCATGTTTAGTTTGCAAAGCTCTCCAATTTATTTTCCATGGTTGGGAGGAATCTGCTGCTAAACTAAAAATACAGTTTTACCCCCCATTATCTCTGCACATAAAGAGTTACAGAGCTCCAGGCTAGAATTAACATGAGATAGGCTATTATGACTGTAAGAACATTTAGCAGTCCCTATTGACTTTGCAGTTTGCAATAATAAATATCCTCCCCATAATCTCACACTCTTTTTTTCTAAACTCGATGCCTTGAGGAGTTCTTGAAGCTTGTGATAAAACGCTAACGGTATTTACCTATTTTGTTACTAGCCTGGATTTCCTTTTCTCCTTGGGCAAAGTCATTTAGAGATACAATATTTGAGAGCAAATATTTTTTAAAAGCATAACCCTTGATTTCATGAATGCCCTACAGAAATACGATGTCCTACCATACTTGATTAATGAAGCAAAACCAAAACTGCTTGTACAAAGTAATAGCACTATTTTGTAATGAGGTATTTGCTCTTTCACCAAGGAAGAACCTTGCAATCAGATGTGAAGGTTATAAAAGATGTAGTCTGCAACTCAGAAGTATCTTACTATCACCAATTAGTGTAATAATTAAAACCAGACTTCCATAAAGAGGGGCTAGACATTTAGAGCGTTTCACAAAGTACTGAACTTCAAGCATATACCAAATGGTGCAAAATACTTATGCTTTATTAGGAAGATGCTGAAAGTGACTGAAACTAAGGTGTCATCTTGCACACACAAATACCTTACTTTGATATGCTGAAAAAGACTTATTTGCCTAGTCTCTCACGTATATTAAAGATGGTTGGGTTTTTTTGTTTCCTTTTTTTCCTGAGAATTGTTCACAAGATCAGTCAGGAGTAAAAAAACCAAGACGGAGACAACATCCTTTACGTGTTCAGAGTTCTAGTTCACTAAAAGCTTTTCAGCAAACTCTAAAGTAATATTTCACATCTAAGAAACTACAGTTTTTCTTTAACTCATTCCTGTCCATTTTTACTTACTCAGCTGTCTGTCAAGTGAATTCAGTGGATTATCAGGCAAAACATGCACGTCACAAAGGCCCCCTCACACAGAAATTTAGTCTCCATTGATGTCACACAGCCCTCACAAGAACAAATTAAATCAAATCATGCTTCCACACCTAAATGTGTATTACCCTCTATTCTGTACACCTTGTATGCTGTAAAGCCTAGATGAGTTGCGGTCTATCAGCAATTGATCGCTTTTGAACAGAGAAAGTAAGAAACAAATTATTCATAAGACCAACTATACACTCTTTCTGCTTCACATACATGCCCAATTCAACTTAAATTGTGAACAGATGGGAAGCAAGACATTCATTCATATTTCAGATTGACCCCGTGACTCAGTATTTTCTTAAATTAAAAATATTTTTTAAAAGCATATTTTTCAAAATATAAACTCTTTACAAGTAGACAATCTATTGATCGTTTTCTAGCTGACTGACTTGATTCCCATTGTAATCTCATTTATTTTGGCATTATTCTTACTTGACAGCAATTCACTTCTGCCATTATTTGTAGACAGGTAAATCTCTTACAAAAATCTCTCTCATAGTCTTACTTTCAGTGTTTCTAAAGGCTATTTCATACCTGTATATTTGTTAGATGTAACTCCCCCTCTCCTTCTATGAATGAGGTATTTTTCAGTTCTAATGAGCCTTCTATGAACGTTCCCAGGAAGCTGTCTAATCTGCAAAGTGAGGACAAGATGTGCTGTACAAAACACTTTTTTGTACTTGTACACATAAATAAGTGACTTCATTTTCAGCAAAGCAGTACCAGAGAGAACAACCAGCATGTTACAGTTGCACTATTTCCATTGCTCTCTCCATCTTCTTGATCGTCTTCTTTAGGGCCTTCTTTGTTTATTTCTATCATTTCTACATCTTTATTCTTCTTCAGAAAATTCCACACACACCTTTTGTGATGACACCAATCCTCCCCTAACTCTTTCTGCTTCACCTTCCCAGCATCTTACATTTTGTGCCCACACAGTGTGTTGCCATCACCTCTCCAGCCTGGAGAGCGCACTCCAATTTCCAAGTATCATTACTAATAAATGCGATTAGAGATAACATCATGACACACACGCAGGCTTCAGCAGAGCCATACATTTAAACTCAGCCATAACATTCAGCCTGTGCCGCAGCGTTTGAGTTGAACTCTGAGCTTCTGTAGGGTCTGAAATTTTCTCTGTGTTCCCCTCTTAACTCAGCTTACCTTCGTGTGACAAGTTATAAGGTCACGTAGCCTTTAGAGCATGATCTCACAAACTCTTACATGTGTAAGTGCCACATCATTTGTATTCAGTGAAGCTCCTGCAGAATAAAGTAAAGCGTTAGCCAGTCCTTGCAGGATTTGGAAGATGGCCTGTTGCTGAGGCCCCAAAGACACTTCTCATAACCTTATTTTCCATGTTAAGAGCTACATATTCCATATAACAATACATTTACACCACTCTTTGATCATTTATCTCAGTCAGGCTGCTGAAATTTTCAACTTACTCACTTCATTCCTTACTACACATGGCCTCATTTCATTTCCTTATATCTGCAGATGAGAAATTACACAGGCCCAAAATAGATCAAACAGAGTACTGAATTTGGGTCATTATCCACAAAGCATCCCAAGATGGTCTGCCTTAGCTTGTCAGCAAAAGTTCACTTCCAGTGTTTCCCTTCCCCTAGAGAGGGAGAGATGGGAGACTAATAACTTTCATTAGACCAGCTGATACAGCCAGAAAGCTTGAAAAGATTTAAAGCATAACCTTGAGAGTTTCTTCAACTCATATGCCTGAAATCTCACCTCTCTTTTTTTTTCCTCCTGGAAGTGTGTCAGAAAAGTAGTTTTCCAAATCAGCCTCTTTATCTACTATTCTAAATAGCAGTACTTGAAACAGCTGATTTGCAAGAGACTCTTCATAGCAGCCATGTCTTCTGAGCACCTGAACATGTTTAACTTTACACAGACTGAACCCTGTCTCCTGGTTTAAATTAATAAACACTTAAATACTCCAATGGACCCATGCTAGAGTAGCTTGTATGTGTATCTTTAAAAAACCCACTATGTTATTCTAAGCACAAGACTGGAACACAGACCAGCTTTCCTGCTGTTCATCTGCCTTTACTATCCAAATTAATTTTTCATTTCAAATTAATACAAGATATCATAAAATTCTTCTGAATCAGTTTTCGTGCCCCACTTTCCTCAATATCTAAAACCCACAAAATACACAGGCCCTGCTTTTGTTTGTTAGTGATATTTGCATACAGTCACTAAGGAAAGGTTATTTATTCATCTGGTTGATTTTTACAGTTTGTCTCCAGCATAAAGGAGTACGGTATTCTTTTTACATTTTCATTTGCAAATAGATCCTAATGCAGGATATTGAGAATCTGAAAGAAACACTGAAGTTTAAGCATTATTCTTTTAACTGCTAAATTAAAGGTCTTCTCTTATCCTATCACTGCTACTAAAAAGATTCAGCTTAAGTATATGACAGCATCCCAGCATTCAGGTTTATAGCACAAAACTTAAGTTCTCTGTCAAACAAACAATAGGTCAGACATACTTTTTTTTATTGCAATTGTGAAGCCTATCACGGACATCTTTGTTTACCTCATCCTAAGTAAATATTCATGAAGAAAAATGCTTTTCTGGTCTCATAGCTAATTAGCACAATTTAAAAGTACCCCATAGCTGAATCACCTGACTTCTCTCTCAAGGAAAGTAGGGAACTGAATCTGAATTACAAGTGCTCTCCTCCCCTTCATCTGTGCATTTTCAAAGCCAGGATTTCAGTTTTGCTTACTAACTCATCTCTGATCTGACCTAACAGACAGCACAGACACATACGAATAAACTCGTAAACTCGTATTTTATTTACCTTATCTCATAGTGCATCACTAAACTTTCATTGTATCTGTGCCATCACACACGATCTGGATTTCAGCCTAGTACAATCAGTGAAAAATAACGGAAAAGCCACATGAAAAACAATGAAAATTTGCTATCTGTAATAAAATTGGTATTTTCAGAAAATCAAGAAATATTGACATCAAATACATAATTTGTACCTTCCTATGTCCACGTACATCTTTATACTGGCATTATAATATTCAAATAGATTGCTTTTCCATGCAAGGTTATAAAACCGTGGTTTATTGGGGTACTGCCACCATAAACTTACAACTCTTCCTCAGGTTAAATTTATATATGGCTATGAAAATGCATTACTACATTCCAGTCACTTGTTTTTCCTTGCAAATTAACATAACCCACCAAGGCTTTAAGGTAAGTGACAGTATATCCAGCTAGTATTCAAACCAGTAATTGTATTTTCTACTGTAGATCCTTTTTTTTATTTTCTAAGGTCATGACATGCACATAGATAATTGGCAATGATGAACCCACAGCTACATTATAAACTACGTTATTAAAAATTAAGGATTGTAATTAGACACTGAAAACGAAGAAAATTATTATCACTTTTTCCATACTCTCACATCTCGTACACCACGGTAGCCGTGAGCCTCAGACAAAGGCTTATCTTGGAACACAAATGTGTTATCAGTTCCCTAGGCACAGCAAGGGCTCAGGACAAGCGTCCAAAGCTGTGATGCTCCTTAAAACAAACAAACAAAAGCACAAACCCCCTCCCAAATAAAACAAATAAAAAAACAACCCCAAAATCTAAAAACCCACGGTGTAGAGCGGTACTCAACACGTATCTCGTTCAGCTTCACTCATGTCCCACAGCTCAGCGCTCTGCAGGTCGCAGGCACAAACTGACCCAACGCGTGTTGAACGGCGCTCGGAGCCGAAATCCCTGCAGCTGCCCACGAGTGACATTGTAGGGGGAGAGGCGGCAAACCCAAAACCCGCAGAATTTAATGAATTTTTAATAATTAAATACACATGGAAAAAAGCTAAATCATTTAGCGATGCGTGGAGCGGGAAGTCACGACGGTCTGGCCCGGCCCTCCCGCTCATCACCGCCGCCACCAGAGGGGCTTCCCCGAGCTGCCCGGGTCCCGGTCCCAAGCAAGTCCCTCGGCACCGCGCCATCACCCAGGACGGCCCCACAGCGCCTCTCCCGAAGGTCGAGGTGCCCAAACCCCTATGCGGAGAGAAGCTGATGCCGTCCCATCCCGCCCAGGGTAGTAACTCCCCGGGGTGGGGGGGCAAGGATGTGAACCCCTGCTGCAACAGCCCCGGCGC
>VWZK01022254.1:0-162094 GCA_013396935.1 Baryphthengus martii
GGGAGAAAACCAGGAGATGCAAACTCCAGCTGTTCAGTTCCAACAGCCCAGGCCTTGAACGGCACAAAGCGAAGCCAGGAGGGCTCTTCCCAGCTTTTCCCTCCTTGCTTTGTCGTGAGCCACGTCCCGCCGGCGTTACTCAGAGCACGGAGACGACTCGGCTTCTGTCCAGGTACCAACACGCGGCTGAAAACGCTTCCATTTGGTGTTACCCTGTTGAAAAAGCAGAAGACGACCGCGAAGAGGCAGCAAAGTCCCGGGGAGCCGGGCGGCGCAGGACTGGCTCGGGCCAGGGCACCATCCCACACCATCCCCGGCCATCAAGGAGAAACCACCTTACTAAAGGCCATAGACAGCGTTGTGGCACTTACTTACTTCTTAGCTACCACTCGGAGGCTGAGTAGAGGATGTCACGTGCTTTGCCACGCCCCGCAAGGAAATGGACCAGAGACCAGATCCCGCTCCCTTCAAATCAGCGGCAACCCCTCCCAAACACCGCTGCAGCCAGTACAGGACCCTTCTAGAACACTCCATCAGCTTCCCGTTCCCGTTTCGGTCCCCACTCTGTTTAGTCCAGTCACCCCCTCAGAAAAAAAAAACATATTCTGGTGCGACTCCAACACAGCCAGCGGCCAGAGCCGAGCATCAGACGGTGTCCGTGAACTTCATGAGTGTGCCAGACACTTCTCCAGAACGGGATACGCAGGAAAGAAAAATATACGCTCCTCGGGTAAACTCTGGGCAAGCTACGTAACACCCGTGGGGACGCTTTGGTTGGAAATGTGGTTTGGGCCTTTCTGTACCGGTTTAGTTTCCGAGCAGGCTGCTTTTCATTACCATTTTAAATAGACATTACCACCATACTTAATAACTTCCATGGCATTTTTACCCTCCGGCAACTTTATTATTTATCCTTAAATTATAATATTTTGCTTTTCTCTGACATCTCTAATAATATGTTTGGGCTGGGTTGGGTTGGGTTTGGGTTTTTTTTCTTTGCTAGAAATGGATGTAATAAAACATCCAGGAGAACCATGTGCTTGTGAAAGAAAAAAAGCAAGGGACCTGAAAGGGAACACCTACCTGGTCAGCAGGAGATCAGAAGTCATGTCCAGCTCCCAGTAACCTGCCTGTCAGCCGGGAATGTTGCTGTAAACTCCAGGCAGTTGCGCTGCCTTCCCACCGATGCCTGAAGCCAGCTGAAGGCTGCGTGTGCACGTGTAGAATTCCTGACGCGTTGCAGTTGTAGAACCCTTTCCATCAGCAGAAGATACTTGTTGCTTGAATAACAAGTGTCCAGGAGTAAATGTCACTTACTTTGAGTTGTCTCCTTGACTCGCTAACACCAGGCGGCACAACAGCCCTTTGCCTTCTGGAGCTCAGCAGCGCTGCTCTGTTCACATCTGGACAGATGGACGCCCACATCAGCTGGAAATGAGATGACAACGGAATCATAGAGGGCTTTGGGTGGGAAAGGACCTTCAAAGGCCATCTAGTCCAACCACCCTGTAGAGAGCACCTTCAGCTAGAGCAGGTTGCTCAGAGCCCCATCCAGCCTCACCTGGAATGTTTCCAGGGATGGGGCTTCTACCACCTCTCTGGGCAACTTGTTCCCGTGATCGTTACAAAAAATACCTTCCTTCTATCTAGTCTGAATCTACCCTCAGCAGCTCACCCAAAATATAAGCCATTCCCTGCTGATCTGTGTTTGTTCGTCAGCTAGAGCCAAGCAGGCGATGTGACCTACATATGCTGGTTATAGATTTCTCACCTGACTGAAATGTGGTGGGTTGGTGACTGTAGCCGCTTCTTCAGGACTCTGGGCTTACTCTATGTCGATATTTCAGCCTGAAGGAACTGGGGCCTAAAATGAGCTCCTCAGCTAAAGCCCTGTGGAAGTTGTAAGGCTGAAGGAAGAAGCCTGGGAATAAGCAGTGGTGGAAGACACACAGAAAAGCAAATTCAGCAGGAAATTGTAGCTCCTCAGCCCTGTGAAAGGAAGAGCATTCACTGAAGCAGCGCAGGGCGACTCTCTTATTTAACTGTATTGGTTGACTGAAGTGGGAATATTCAAAGTAGATTTTTCTCCCATTGAGCAAGCACCAGCTGCTGCATCAGAAAGAAGCACAGGAGAGCTGATACAACTGGTTCCCTTCCCTGCTCTGGCCTCAATGTGGTCTCAGAGCACCCCAAAAAAGGCTGCACTAGGCTCCACCATCTGCTGAAAGATCCCAACGGATGAGAATCGGTGATGGTGACTCCAGTAACATTGACAACACCCATCTCCTCTCCTACCTCGATATAAATTTGGAATGTTTTTCTTATGGCTGTGAGATGTCTTTCAAATCTATCATCAAGAGCATTTTAATATGTGGAAAACCCAGTCACACCATGGCATCTCCAACTCAAAAAACAACTAGTTCTTCTCCTTCTCTGCCACTTCTGCATCAATAAAGCTACTACTGAACCTTTGGCATTTATTCAAAGAGCAGCAAAACTTGTTGGGAGCCAGGAATTATTAAACGATAAAGTGCTAAACAGAATGAATGTGACTAAGTAAGGTCTAAACGAGGTATCAGCAGCTAAAAATACAAACATCGAAAAGAGAAGATTAGAAACAACTGAGTGACATCAAAAACCAGTAGAGCGTTGGTTTCGGAGCCGAAAACCTTTCTAACAAACCCCCTGTGTCAGTGTACAGAAGGGATTCCTAGAGGAAATGCTGGCAGCCCGTTGATGGAGCAGTCAAACTTATGGTACTGCTGGAAATTCAATACAAGACAGAAAAAATATTCAGTGAAAGTCATCTAAGAAGTGCCTGCCATTTCTAACTCCTGCTAGTGCTGGGTGCTGTGGGACTACGAGTTCTGAGCAAGATATAATTAGAAAGCAACACAGGCCTCAGAAGTTATTCCTATTTCAGCTATTTCTAAGGGCACTTTTAATTGGCATTATTCAAATATGAACTCCCCCAGATAGGAGTAACAACACAGTCTTCAACTCTCTCGTAAATCATTCCAAGTCTCTCAGTGAGAGATTAGTTTGGTACGAGCTCGTTATCTCCTGTTGGCCATTTAAAATAAAAAGAGAGCGACTTTGGTAGATTCTGAGCTAAAACTTCTTGAAACCAGTTTGCAGTGAAAATGAGAGAGAGAGAAGTAGCTCCACAACAGAAAGACTGTTGGAAGGGAAAGCTTCTGTGTGTTCAGAAAACTCTGAGCACTGACAAATATGTATATATGTGTGGGTGTGTGCGTGTATATATATATATATATATATGTCCATAAACACCTCAGAAGAGAAGGCAGAACCACCCTGAGGGCTGGTGTTCTGGCTGCAGAAGTGGGCTGCAGCCACGAGCAGAGCGCTGCTTTTGGATCCCACTCACATTTAAAACAGCTCTTCCTCGTGACCGAACACAATTCATCAAGGGTGTCTGACTCTGTCACCGGTTTCTATACTTCATCAAAATACACCATTCTTCCATTAGTCACCTGCATCAAAAGGATAATAACACCTAAAACAAATTCCTTATTTTCCAGAGAGCTCACTGTTAGACAATTCTTAGTATGACTACTCAGGATGCAGTGACTTTGAGCAATGACTTTCTCTTATCACGTATTTGTGAAGCAAAATTGTTTCCTGATGTAAATTAATAGCAGTGGCTTGTAGGAAGCATAAAACCCCTGCGTGTATGTTACTATGAAACATGCTAGCAAAGCATTTATTTTATTAAGCCACAAAAAGCCCCTGCAAGATGCACTGAATGACTAACAGCAAGGTGAGGAGAGGGGAAAAGAAAGCCTGTCTCCTACTCAGCCCAGAAAGCTTAACGCCGCCGAAATTTCAGACTCCCGGCACGTACCATTTTGCAGAGAGGAAACAACAACGCACGAGGCCGGTGAGCCTGCCTTCTGTTTCATACCCCATTGGAATTTAATTACCAGATTGGTTGATGTTCTCTAAAGATCTGAAAATAGACACGTACCACACAGCAGCGTTGCGCGCGGTACCGGCTCCAAACAGCGTGCACCACCGAAGGACGTACAACTCTTTGCGTTTTCAGTAGATGTCCAAACCTCTAACAGCTTGAAATAAAGGCTCCCTTTGTGGCTTTACTGGCAGCAGACAAAGTTCTTGCACTTTCAAAGCAGGCTGTGAAATTTCTGACGGAGAGGAATGGGCGTTGACAGACCTGCTGGAGTCATCAAGGAAAGCTGAAGACCGTACTTCTCCTGCTTCGGGCATTTGTCAACACAACAGAGTCGCAAGGAACAAAATGCAGTTCTTTTCCCTAATTTGTTTTTCCTTTCACTGGGGGAATAAGGTTCCCTTCTGAACATCATTTGTTCTGAAAAGGATCTCTCAAGCAAACTAAAGAGGCCTGTCACCTGCAGCTTCATGCTACTGTAGTATAGTATTTTTGGTATGATATTGGTAGTATAGGTGATAGCTCCTTCTCAAGGTTGAAAAAACAGGTATATACACGAAAAAAACATACAGCCTTTGCATTAGGTTCAGGCAGCATTTTTAGGAAATCTCTGAATTTCTAAATATAAAACCCTAATGGTTTAAATGTTTAGTTCATACAGGCTTCCAGCTGTCTCAGCACCCCAGGAGTTTGGAAATTGTGTCTACGTACGGGCAGGTGGGAGTCACACCTATCCACAGGAGCTGCATCCTCCACGACTGACATGCCTCTGTCTTCCTTTTCATGGGTAGGCTTCAGAACTTGAGGAAACACAGGCTGAGTCTCTCTCCCGTCTTCCCTTTCCCAAAGACGCCGCTCTTTGCTCTACTACCTTGTTAAGTGCCACAAATAGCTCCTACAGAAACAATGAGAATTTGATTACGATGCAACCAAGGAACATGAATCAGCATCATTCACCCCACAGCAGCACAGCACCTCAGAATGAAAACCACAAGGGGAATCTGAAAAGTGACAATTTGGGCTCCAGATTAAAAAAAAAGAATTAAAAAATCTTGAAATTTCAAGGAGATTATGCCTGAACTTTAGGTTTAATTAATCAGCGAGGCAATTATAACATGCAAATATTGTTTTCAGCTCCAGACCTAAGTGTCTCCAGACTATCTGAAGCTGTTATTTAGGTTAAGGTATGCTTCTAATAATAACTCATGCATTGCAAATGTAAAGGATTAGAAAATGACAGGAGAAATAAGCACCTATGAAAGAGGAGTTCTCGGTATTCTTCCTACCATAACGAGGCACAATATTCTTACATCAAAGTGGGCTCTTTGATTCAGTGGTGTCAAGTACAGCAGAAATGCCACTAACCAGGCACATTTATCGATAAAAATCAGCTGTTTGCATTGATCCCTTTTTACAGTAGATAGCTGCCAGCATGCAAAGTGAGGTCAAAGTTAACAGGGGGGCAATGATGCCTGTATTCATGTCCTCCACTCACTTAAAAGATCAGCACATTTCCACTTCACCGCATTTAAAATATAAATGAATTTCACGAATTGGATTGAAATCCATGAGTAATTAAAAAAAAAAACCAACCTGTGAGTCAAACGCCATTAGCACTGTATTAGAAAACTGGACTTGGACTATCACTGCTTTGGTAACAGCAAAAAATGGGCCTGTAATTGAGACAGGATAGATAGCTGGGAAGGAAAATAATGAAGTTGCCCAGGGTGAATTTGAAGCAGCAAAGTCTTTCAACTAAAGCCAAATAATTGGAAAGTTTTAGCTAAGAAATAATGGGAAAATGAACAGAAGACTACCATAGAAATAGCTTGTGTGGGCTTAGATAAAAAATAGAGCAATTGAGACTTGAAGACAGCATTGGCAGCGATTAGAAAAGTAGAGACACAAAATTAGAGAATATGACAAAACGTTATGCAAAGATGTTGCCCTCTTTGAAGTCATCGTTTTCTATGGAGTCGTTCAGAAAATAAGGAATGAGCTGGAAAAGGGAGTGAAGAAATGAGAGGGCACCTCGGCAAAGGCGATCTCCCTTCAACGAGGAGCAAATTGTCTCCGGATTAGTGGTGCTGGGGTGTCTAATGGGTAG
This sequence comes from Baryphthengus martii, assembly GCA_013396935.1. NCBI lineage: Eukaryota > Metazoa > Chordata > Aves > Coraciiformes > Momotidae > Baryphthengus > Baryphthengus martii. Next base: position 6,039 of record VWZK01022254.1, read on the forward strand.
AGACTCGTATTCCTCTGCAACTCTCCGTTGCAACCACCGTCTCAAGCAATTTCCCTAACATTCAGAAGAAATGGGCACATGACTAAATTCTTCTCCTCTTACTTTTGTCAAGACGTATTTCTGAGAAAGCAAGAGTACACCTCTGGGACAGTATGTGTGGCATCTCTAAGCTTCTTACTGGGATCTGGAGGTTTCATTCACTCTGTCATCACCACCGTTTTACTTGTCACATCACAATCTTTCAGCTGGTTAAATTCTGGAAACAAACTGGGTAAGAGAAACAGAATCATGTAAGCAAAATATTGTTCTGTAATTGGCAACTATTCTTGTAAACAGTTCACACTGATTTCAACGCCAAACTTGCATGAGCCTTATAGCCCAGGGGGCTCGGCTGTAGGCCCACTGGCTCTGTTTCATCCAGCCTCTGATCTGAGTGGGACGCAAAGATGGCTTCTTTCCCTCGGTAAGCATTCTTTATTCGGGAGAAAATCATCATCTGCTGTGAGAGAAAACAGCTTCAGAGATTTCCCATTCTTTGCTTCCTAAAGTTCTTGCTCAGCTCGGTGGGAAGATGCTCCAGATGCCCCCTTTTCTGGGTACCCTTCACCAGTAAGACTGAAGTGGCCTGGGGCTGTAGCTCTGTCCTGTACCTACCATCTCACACTCCCCCAGGCAAGGTGTACGAACCACAGCTTTGTTTTCGCAGTCCCGCTAGGACTGGTGTGTACGTGCATGCACAGCAAGTTATCAGAGGAATAGAGGAGGTAGGTACACTTCCGCAGACAGCTCTTCTGCTGAAGTTCTCACTAAATGTATCAGAGAAGGAAAAACCTCCACTCTGATGTCCCCTCCTTGCGTTCTTCCACAAAGACAACCTAGAAACTGGAAGAACATGAAGGCCAGCATTTAGAAGACTGCAACAGCGCTGGTACGTTATGAGTGATGAGAACAGCACACCTAACCTCCTCATAAGGTATAGTTACAGAAGCGAGATTCTTTTTAATCAGCTAATCCCACTGGTTCCAATTTTCTGCAGATCATCCAGTCTTTACTTAATTTTTCCTTTTCTTCAAAATTTATTTTCTATGAATAGGTGCAGATGTGCTTGCAGAGGGATTTTTCATCAATATACGCTGTTAACTCACAACTAAAAAGTTGTCAAGAGCACTGTATTATTTTTAATAGATGATCCTTTCATCAAAGACATATTTAAAACCATCAGCGACTCCCATGACAAAGTAGATATAATATATATATATAATAGAAATATCCTTTCCTACAAAAGTTAGGGAAGATCTCAGATAAAAGATTATAAACCTTTAGCTTGATAATATACATATACATCAGCATCTTATAGTACCTGTTTAGTCAGTGTTAAAATTGATTGAAGATGGCTACTAATAACCACATCATTTGCTCCTCTCTCTCCTCTCTGCTTTTTCAAATAACCTTTAAATCTTTAATATAAGATTTTTTTCTTTCGCTCTTTCTACCCCAAGGTTAAAGCTTTTTTATTTCCATCCAGTAGCTGAAGATGGAGTTCTGAAATAAGCAGTGGTGGTTGCAAGGTTTGCAGCAAGGTTGGATGAACAATTAAGATAATGGTGGGACTATCCAGCTGAATAATCATTTAGATAATGATTGCTGTCTTGTACCATTGTATGAGGTATTGAATAAAAGGAAAATCAAAAGGAATTCCCTTTGAATAGATGTTTGGCACGGCTGAGTGCTGCAGCAGCATATCTGAATCATAAAGGATGCTCACTAAGACAAAAGCAGTATTCTTTGCTAGAGGAGGATTTAATTTGTTGCTTTTTTTTTTTCCCTCCTCCAGATTTATATTTCAAATAGAAAGTGTTGCTTTCTCGGATGCCCAGGTATTGTTTGAAAGGACACGTTCCAAAAGAAAAAAAGAAAAAAATTGGTTTTACCTTTGTTCTGCCAGAGCACAGAGGTAGAAACAGGCTGCAGAGAGGCTGTACTTGGGGAGCCTCTACAGGAGGAACCAATCTTTGTGCTGATTCTCTCCAAGGTAACAAATAATGGCTCGAGGCAGAAGGAATATGGGCTATAAGCTGTGTTTGATGACTTGGCTATCTGCGTGTACAGGCTTCCCAGGGCAGTTACAATACTATTTCATCCCTGGATCTGAAGTTGTTCCAGTAGATTTACATCCTCTGAGAAGTGGGACTCCAGACACCTTAACTACACCTTTTTCTCAGGGAGCCAGACTCTAACCTTTGAGGTTCACTTACAGCTGCTGTGAGTCACGGAGGTGTAACAGTCACCAATGTAGTGGGATCCTGATCTGTTTATTACTGTGGCACCGCCTCTTGCAACCCAACATTCTCTCCGTTAGATTTGTAGATTTCTATTACTTGGAATAAGTTTTGGCCTATATTATTTATTAAACTGACCTTAGTTTGTGGCTTGGTTTTGGTAGTTTTGGTTTTGTTTTATAAGAGTTTACTCATCAAATTCCAGGAATATCCTCAATACAGGAGGTTCAAATCTCTTGTGGTTTAAAGCTCTGCTATTTTGGACCGGAGGGGGGAAAAAATGCATTGTTTTGCTTCAGGCTCCAGGAGAACCAAGCCTTCCCTTTTTGCCAGCCTTAATGAGGCAGCAGTCCATCCCCAAAGCCCAAATGACATTTTTCTGAAATAGTTCAGGCAGAATATATTGAACATGCTTCCCTTGCAATATAGTTGCTAACAGAAGTAAATATTTCAAATGACCTTTGCCAGGCCCTTTGTTTACCAGGGGTATTAATTAAAATTCCATGTAAAAGTCCATAAGGATTACCTGAGAGCCAGAAATAACATCCCTCTGACAAAACTGGGTGTCATTTAACTGACAGTACAAGCTATTTGTGACCTGTCAACTTTTTCATTAGTCAATCTAAACACTCGGTATTCTTGGCTTAAAACTCTAGACAGAATTATAAACCTCTAGTTTAGCAGCAACAATTTTCCATTTCACTCAGCACGATGCAAACCATCGCGTATTCTGAAAGGGCTTAGATACCTGCTTTGGCTGGCTGATACTGTGTTCTTCGTGGCCCTAAGCAAGATTAAAAGAAAAATCACTTACACCAAATGATCTATCCAGCTAAGTTTGATTTTTCAATTATTTCAGAAGTGCAATCATTAGCATTTGTCTACAACCTTATGATTTTGGATGAGACAGGTAAACCCTACATGTCGGAAAATACGCAATCCTTTTGACTGTGAGAGGTGTGTTCTGCTATTCCACAAAGCAATAACTTAAGCTCAGCATCCTACCTTTACTATTTCAGTGGCATTGAGGGTGGAGAAGACAAAATAGTTGCGGGTATCTCTGGGTTTTCATGCCCCAGGTTAGAATACATTAAAATGTACTCTTCTGTCATTTGGAAGTGGTCTGACTTGGAAATAGCAAAGAAAGCCAAATTGAGTGACATTTGTCTCTAGAGGCAGGGAAACGTATGCAATGCAATATAAGCTCTTTCATCCCTTCCTCTGATGAGCCTTCCTTACCTAGAAGTACCGGAGACTGTCACTGTAGCCATGTATTGGCTGAAGCTCCATCCTACAAGTCTCAAAACCAAGGTTCCTTTGCTATGCTACGTGTGGCCCCAGGTCACATCGGTCTAGAAAGTTGGCATTTCCATGTTTGTCTACAAAGTTTGGGAATTTAGGGTACAGGAAAGTGCATACCTGTCATCACCGCAGTCTTAAATGAGACCTTTGGCATCCCTTGCTCGTGTCACGTGGCAGACTTGCCCCGCTGGACTCTGCAGAGCAGCTTCTGGAAAAAGGAAGGATGATCCTGTATAAACTTCATTAAGATCTCTATTTAATTCTGCATTTCCAACAAAGTTTTAAACTCACAACAGACAGAAGCAGATAGTAAGCTGAACACTTCATCTAATTCATTAATCCAATGTTTTACATTTTTATTTGAAAAGGAGTGTCAAAGCACACTAAAATTGGATATAAAGAAAACAGAGGGTAAAAACAAAAGCTTAGAGAGACAGATAAGCTACTCCGAGATAGGAAGAAATGCAAATCTCCTGCGAATACATGGGAGAGAGAAACATACTGGAGAATTTAAATTACTAACTGAACCTAATTTCTTTTGTTATCACTCTCAATAAGCAAAGAGGTTTTTTGTTTCTCTTCCCCTTCATGTATTTATGGAATACTCTTTGTGGCAATTTAGAGATGCTTATATGTTCTTCCGAGAAGTCTGAATCATTGGCCTCTTTACAATTACCCAGTTTATACGAGAGCAGAAGATTGAATCAGACCTCCACAGTAGGGAGGGACAAATGGAGTTTTCTGCTAAACTGATGCCTTGTTCAATCTTGTCGCAATGAAATTATGATTAAGCCATAGCAAAGAGGAGCTATATGTGTATAGGGACCGTTATTCTACATAAACACAACTATAACTCGCTATATTTTATTTTGTTCACAACTATAATAAAAACGTTCTCCTGGATGACAGCTTGGATCCAATAAGGAGATAATTGGGGATAGGTGCTAATGTCTTGTCAAAGTTATAGAGATTCTTTTTGAAAAAGACATCTGGTTTAAGTGCTCAATGCCAACGGAATCCTTATAACCAAAGGCAATAATTGCTTGCTGCTGATGTGTATCCATGAATAATTGAAGGACTTGCCTTTCTCTATCCTTACTCTGGCTCCCGGGATTGAAGGGACTCAGGCTTTGCATTTATTAAATAGATCTAATCTTGTTTTTATTTAATTTCCATTTTTATTGCATTTCTGTTCTCTGTTCTCATTCATGTTAATATTCTTCCCTTCTTGTTGCACGCAAAACAAAAAGGTGCCCGAAAGCATGTCTTGTTTCTAGTGCTCGCATTTCTTTAAGAAACACGACTTGGTGGAGTTTCTGGGGAATCTGTATCTGATATATCTGTAGAAGAGCCCTTCCAATGACAAAAAGGCATTTACAACAAATCATAATAGCGAGTAGAGTTTCCCTTTCTTCTAAAAGAGTCCTCAAAACAAGCCCTTGTCTTACATTTCACAGTATTTTTATTTTTTTATTTAGTCAAGAAACTGCAATTATGATAAGTTAAGCTTCCTTGTCTTTATGCAGACTTGAATGTGCTACAGGCTGGCTGATGTTTTCCCTATGTTTATTAAATCCAATGACCAAAGAGCTACATTTATTCTTGAGAGATATCCTTATCGAAACCTCTGCATGTGAATTTTAAAAGAGCATTTTACCTTATCAGTCAAGCAACACAGTCATTTTTCACATTGAAGATAAAAGAAAGAGCCTGAAGACAATTTTATTTATACACACAACCAACCACACACACACACACATATATATGCAAAATACAGGAATGTTATCTTTTATATCTCTTTCGGCTCTGACAAGGGTTGTTAACAGGTAGACTTCATGGCTAACTATGAATGCCAGCAGTGGAAGGAATTCCACCCTTTTCTAAGCACACAGTACTAAACAAACAACTACTTATGTGGCACTTGCTCCTGCTTCCCTTTAACTCGGAATCAAAAGTGTCAAGAGGAAGAATATTATATTTATTATATTCTTTTTAAAAAAATATACACAGTGATACACGCTTCTTCAGCCATTGACCGCTGCTAAATGCAATTTAATAGGCTAAATGAATGCCACGTGCAAAATTTATACGTGTCCTTACAGTTCTTTAAGAATATGCTATACATTATTTAAAGAAGAGTAATGTTAGATCTTTGCTAGCCATTCAGAATGAAGGTTTAATTATCTAGCACTAGAAAATAGCTGAATATGCCAAGATTCACTCTTTTCGAGCAGTAACCTAGGAAAAGTATTCCACCTTAATTTTTAAGGCTTAGCGTACTTTTGCAAGTACTCATCACTGCCATAGAAATACAGGAAAGAAAAAGCTCTGAAGTATAAATGGATTAAGGCTGAAAAAACAGGTTTCTATCTCCAACTCATCTCCTCTTTTCATCTTATAAATTACCGGTTCCACATAGAAGAAACAGATGTGCAATTCCTAGTTAAAGAGAGATGAAATAAATATTTGAGATCTTTCCTCTGTTCCCATGCAATTTGCTGGTGAAAACAGAAGCTACTTCACTAGCTCTAGAATTACCAGTAAGCTTCTAGTGGCTACTTGGTTAAATACTCAGCAGAGTCGTTTCTAAAGGAGATATTCAAAAGGATCTGTGCTCAAAATCATGTGTAATGTCATGGTTGGGGCATTCACTTGTAGTATTGGACCACATGGTTCAAATCTCTGCTTACGGCCCGGTAGGAAAGGGATATCAAAATATCAGCTGAGTATTGCGGCGTGTGGGTAGAGGGGTGACATTGGCTTCTCTCTCTTTTCTGAGGAGCGATGGGAGCCACTTACACATCTAACTGCATGCAGGAGAGCCATCTGAGATTTGCACAGATACAGCTACTGCAGAATAACAGAAAAATTCAATGTTCATATCCCTGATCAGAGAGAGCCATAACGGCATGAAAAAGAAATAAACTACCTTGCGTTCACCAAATTTATCACAGGAAAAGGGCACGCACATGGAAGTCTATAAAAAAAAATCAGCTGCTTTAGTACATCGGCAGCATGTTACCTCCCAGTAACTCCTTATATCTGAAAGCCTTCCTTACTTTCCTGGGTAGGATTTAAGCCACAGCCTCTCCTTAAGGTCTTTAGAGGCTATCTCAGATATCTCTTTGCTTAATGCAATCGAGATTTTTATTAAGCCCACTGGGCCTGCAAGTATAATTTTCTTCTTGCTTTGCACAGGAGAGCCCAGGTCCCTTACAGAGAGATGTGCTCATGACACAGGGTCTTTGTGAGCAGTCAGTGCCGTGCCTGCTTCTGGAGCGGTGCAGGGAGACTCTGGAAGGTTAACCTGTCCCACAGACACCCCAACCAGCCTATTCTCACCCTGCTCACCACGCCTACGTAAAGACATTCGGCCACCTGCGCTGAAAGCGCGGAGTGGAAACACAACACGTCAACAAAAGTAGGAAACAATATTTTTGATGGAGCTTGTTTTGATCGGGGCTACGGCCTTGTCTTGCAGATCTGGAGCCTGTTGATAAGAGCAGTCTGTCCTTGGGCTTAAAACTGAAGACATGACATTTTTGTTAATGCTTTTAATCTCATTAGGTATCTGCCCAGAAGTTTTTCTACAGCAAAGTGAGTCAGAGAGTAGAATGGTTATGGATTTTTTGTTAACTTGCTAGAATTTTTCCCCAGCTTTGGAGCATTCACAGTTACCAAAATGAAACAGCTTATACTCTGCAAAGCCCTGTAAGCCCAGCATAACTCACAATGTGAGGCAATTCCAGCTGATTCAATAACGTGAAGGCTACTTTCAATTTGTTCGGATGGTGCGCACACCGCTTTCTAGAGAAGAATAGCTTGACAATTTGGGTTATTTCAATGGACTGTTCACATTCAACTAAGTTGTCACCATCTGTTCCACCTTACACTTACAAATGCAAGCAAACATTGTTCACAGTTTCAGTTGGGGTGCATTCCTTTTCCCGCATAGTGTAAGCCAGACATCTGTTTTCTGCTGGAGAATATAGACCCAAATGGGGAAAATGTTCTTCTTCTGATACCACAAATATTTGAGAAGCCCACAGTAGCTTTCAGATTATAATGTGGTGTTTGTGATGAGCACCAGATAAAGTATCAAGTGTATAAATAATGTTTGAGAGCACTAGTCCCCTTTGACAGTCTCACCTGTGTTCCTGACTCTCTACTTGTGTGTCCAATAGAACGTAAAATCCACTAGTGAGGAAAAACGACTGACATGCAAAAAGCCTCGACGACTGTGATATATTCTCCCTGCCTTTTCTAATATTGTAGTTTATTTTTTAAAAACTCGAAAATATCTCACCATGCTGAGAATCAAAACAATGCTCATTCTCTTTCTAGGATTATGGATGTTTAAAGAACTAACTTCAAAGCACCAGTCCAAGCAGATCTCAGCTCTTTCTGCACCAAGGAAGCTGTTGTATAGCAGAATCAGCATCTGTGCAAATTGAGACACTTTCTTCTCTAAAGAAGCTCCTCTTTCAGGCCTTCTTTTAAAATACCCAAAATGAGCTGTCACGAGGAAGCCCAAGAGGATTTTCCTGTTTGTATTTTTTTTTTTTCTTTCCCTTGCCAATGCATAGTATTAACCTCTAGCTCACTCTGCTTGCAAAAGGCAGCCTTGCAAAATGATAGGTCAGGGTCACGCAGGAGTTACACTTACTGAACTGTCAATATTCAACTGTTAATTAGTTGCTAATGTTGCAATCCACCCCGACAATATTTCACCAACAGAAACTCCCCTCTTTCAACATTCCCGACAATCTTATTTCCTTGACACATTGAGACCAGAGCAATGAAGTCTGTTATTATTTCTGTCTTTATTTCTTCACTCAAAGATTTCCTTTGAGACAGTGAGGTGATGGGTAGTAGGAGACAAAGCCTCTCATCTGTAGCATTCCAGTTTGAAGACAGACAGGGCTGCTAGTAACCAGAAATCTATTATTCTCTATCTCCAGATTTTAGCACGTCTTGCAGCGCACAGACATTTCTAGTAGAACGAGTTTATCACAAAACCCCAGCAACTGCCACCTATCCTAGGCAGCCTACCTCTGCCAGGCTACAGAACTCACTGCCTTGCCAGCATTACAGGTTGCAGACAAGAAAAGATTGTGAGGGCCCTTTCTCCGTTAGACTTCGGCCTATTTCTAGAGTATAACAATTGCAGCTGGTCAACAAGTATAAAAGGTCTCAACAGAATAGTTTTTCTATTTGGTGATAAAAACTAGAGTAGCATTCTGGGGAAGAGTTTTCAGTGGCTATGACAAAATTTTCTGTGGGGAAAAAAACCCCAAACCATTAGATTTTAATTCATGTAGTCATTTTCATATGTTCTCTTTAAAATCTTGGTTTGGATGCTGGGAGTTGAGACACAACGTTGTTTAGCCTTGTTTATAAATTGCAGTAGAGTGATGAGTTATTCAGGAGAGTAAAGCAAACCATCCTGCATTATCCCATGGGACACTTGCACAACTGGTGAAATGAGAGACATCCCTGCATAGTTCTACCTACTGATTCCCAGGGCTCCAGGAATAAACTTCATAGTTCTTCTGAGTTTATCAGAGAAGACGACAAAAATGTATAAGGACAGTTCAGTCTCCTGCAGCAGAATTCAAAAAAGGCTTAGACTAATAATGAACATTAGAATACTTTTCTGAAAGAGCTAACAGGATGGATTAAGTCATTAATCAGGCATTTTGGTAGTTAGGGATAAGTGGAAGGGCCAAATTTTCATGGCTAAGCTCTTGAGAGTGTGTGTTTCATAGCCAGGACTTGATTTGCAGAGCGACCGGGTACACACAAAGCTATTGAAGACATTTAGGTGATGCACGAGGTTGATATTTTTGCATATTTTTCAGCCCAAACAGTTACATAAAGAGTCTAGAACATTTCTTAAAAAGTGAACAAGGTGCCTTGTCCTAAACAAAACAGAGAAGAGGAAGAGAATCGGGCAAGTGTGACAGCTCCATCTTTTTAGAGGAGACGACATGCTGAAGACATCCCAATTCTCACAATAATCAAGATACAAAGTTTATGCATGAATAGGTGTGTTCACCACCGTGTCCTAAGCAGTTTCATTTTTTTTGTTCACTCCACTTCAACCTCTAATTTATATTGGAAACATTTTTCTGTATTTCCTACTACAAACTGCTGTATAAGTGAAGATCTTTGAGACACCAATTGTATTTTCACCGATGGGGGACTAAAGCAATCTCAGTGACTAAGAGAGCTAGGCACAGCTTCACCACACCTAACCCTAAGTGCCCTCCTATTGTCCATGCCATAATCTTCCCGATACAAGTGCTATAATTGTATTAATCCAGAGAAGCTGGCACTCTCAATTATCTAAACTCTTGGCAGGGAGTCCTAAGGAGATGGGCTTAAGTTTCACCTCCTAAGAAGGAAAGGGCTGCAGGAAGGCTTTGATAGCAGAAATTTTAAGAACTTTATCTCAGACTGTGCAAGCGCATGCTCCTAGAAGTGGAGGCCTGCTTTAAACAAACAATAGGAGGATTTGAAGCTTGGTTTCTCGTTCTCTGCATGGAAGCTATAAACACCAGGTTGTAAGTAAGAAAGAAGGGAAATACATAGCACGTTTCCTCCTCCTTTCCCCTGTGTTCAGTATGAAATCTCACCTGGCTTTCTGTTCTAAGAGTATTCATTTGATCAGTCTTTGCAGGTGTTATAGGGAAGGGAAAATTTCATTTCTGAATCATGCTGGAGATTAAACACCACGCTGCTCACTAAAGAAAAAACTTACGTGTTGGCTCGGAGGACAACTACTGAGATATCCTAGTTGGTGGACAAGTAGCGACGGCGAAGGCTTTGGATTTAGTCATTAAAAAACCTCAGTCGAGCTTTGTGCACTCTACAGTTACAAGAATATTCACGAGCCACAATTACAGGTAGTGGTTTCTGCAGTTCTGCAGTATCCTTCATGTGTGTACTTCAAAAGGAGTCAACAGGGGTTTCTCTTGTAACCGGTCTCTGTGTTGCTGAATGCTGATGAGGTTATTCCCCACGCACCAACAGCGGCTTTCTCTGCATTTCTAGACTTGCTTAAAATGATTATGTAAAGTGATTTGGACCTCTGTCTGGTGAGATGCATTTCTGAAATGCATTTCATTCGTCACAATACGTTTTGATAAATACTGTAAGATCTACCCCAAAATTATGGTAACAAAAGCTTTAGGAAAGTGAAGGCAGAAGGTTGTAGTGGCCTAGATTGGACATATCCTGATGGAAAGGGAACAAAGAGGTTACTTGCTAGTGGGTTTGCAGTAATTTATAATGTTGGCTGGTTTTACCCTAGTCCCATGAAGCATATCACAGAAACTCTTCCCCTGTGTAGCTCTACTGATTATCTTTTTGACTATTCTTTGCAACTTGATTCTGGAAAGACATCAAGGAATTTTCACATTGTGATCCAAATAGCCCCACTGGCACACTCGTGCTCAGAAACAAATGAAAAATACAGGTCTTTCCAGGAGCATAATATGAGTGAATAGAGACTTCCAAGCCTGAATTAAAGATCTTCAGTCACAATAGAGAAAGTCAGTAGGTGACAAGAAAGTAACTTTTTTTTTCCTTGAAATTTTCCTTCTCTAACTCTAAAAATAACGTGAACAGAAATTCAGATTTTGTTCACATAGATCTGTGACTGAGGATTGATAACTTTCAAAAGAGCTCACAACCACCACCGTTCCTTGGATACTTATATATATTCTTTTAGCCATAGTTATGTTAAGAAGAGAATAGAAGCAAAAAAAAGAAAGCTTGAAGAATTTTGGTGACATCATTTGCAGCCGCTACAACTTGGCACATGAAGACTTTTCATTTATTCTTTTGGCCTGTCCAGAGTGAGCACTTTCCAAACTTTAATAGCTCGATTTTAGTTAAGAATTCCGTATCTTGTTCTGGTTGCTGGCGACTTTGCAGTGTTTCAGATTTCAAATCGCTTATCTCCTCCTTAACCTTTAATTTACAGACTTGATTACTTTTTAAAGTAGTAGAATTAAAGTATATTTTCAACAGTTCAGCTTATCTTGACTAATGCCATTTTTGAGTGCTCTGCCTCTCCATACCAGGTAGTATTTTTATTCTTATTCTGTATTTTGTACTTCAGATATAATTCTGTACAGTCCCTGCACCATAACTCTGAAGTGATTAAAACCAAAATCCAACCGTATTCACTTAGGGAAAAAAAAAAGGTACATTTTTAGAATGAAGATTAGTTACGTACTATCTACCACGCCAGTGGGGGTAAGTCAAAAAAGACCTAAAAGTTAAAGGGGGAAAAGGCCTTTTTTTGTCCCCAACATGAAAGGCCAGAGCCATACATTTTTGTGTGCTGAGACTCAGGGTCATCTGAAGCTCAGGGCTTAATGAATTGCCGTTAGTCAAGCTAAAATCCCAGCTACTACCAAAATCCACCCCAAACTGTAAGGCTCAGTCTCTCTTCATTGTTCACGTGAACATTCTTTATGTTGCTTCCTTATGCAATGGTTAGTCCTTAAACTGACTTCTTTGTTCATTCATCAATCAAATGACCCTTTCTTGAAGGGAAACCAGTACATAACTGGTGGATCTGACTGTGCCACTTTTAGCTAGAAGTCATTTTGCCTGTACATACACACAAGCCTCAGATACATCTGTGAGAGGCAATAAAATCAGAGATATAAATTTATCAAGTTAGATTTAAATAAATGCACGTATAGTATCAACGAACAGTAATTGCAATATACAGCTACACGCACAAACACAATTAGACACAGAGACTTCAGGGTATAAATATTCTACTTGCTTACTCAGGAAGCACTGCTTTCAATGAACGTCAAATAATAGCACATTTGTTTTGCACGTGCAATTATGGTATGAGTTTTGCTTCTCTGGCTCCCAAATAACCAGGCTTTGTTCAACATCACAAGTCAAATTGCATCCATATATATAATCTTGGCCTAATACAGAATTTATGATTAATTGATAAACTTTTGAACACCAATTTATGGACCTGCGACCTTTGCTTTTAGATTTGTATCCCTTTGCACTAAAAGTTATGTGAGAAAACTTGATGTGCCATATACTAGAGGACACATGGATTCTGTTCTGGTTTTAGCATATGAACCCCAGGGAATAACATACTCTGTTCTGCACAGGGGACTCAATGTGCACCATTTTCTTGAGCCCAAACAGTCCTCTGCACCTACAGAAGAGAGGTCAAGGGGTCGGGCTTTGCAGCACTCTTTGTCAGTACCTGCAATGTGCGTTATCAGTCTTAATTACGGCAAATGGGGAAAAAAAAAAGTCCAATGGGTTTTAAACTTCATTTTCCCTATGTTCTTGATTTCAAAGCCACTGATTGTACAGCATTATATTAAATCCAACTGAGCTAGTGTCATAACCACATCGTTACAGGCATGTTGCCACCATGAAGAAAATATCAACAATTGCATACTGAAGTCAGTTAATGAGGAGAAGGAAGACAAACTCTGCTTCATTTTACAAGATATTTAGAAATCAAATCAGCTGCATGGGTACAACTGTATTTTGCAGGCAAAGGAAATAAATATGTTGTCCATATGAATATTAAATCAGATTAGGAGTAGTTTAAGAGTACATTCCCAGAAACACTAACTCCAATAACGCATCTGTACCTTATTTTTTTTTACATGTATAATGCAATGAATTTGAGAAAATATGTCCATCCCACACCATGATCATCTTAGAAAGGTCAAGAGTCTCATTCAGAGTGGATTTGGGCCCAATGTAAATCCAATTTCAAGGAGTAGTATGATTTTAAATTAAAAACTGGCTGAATTCAGCAGTCTTCTCATTGCTATAAAACCATCATTTTGTTGCCTTCCGTCACTGGCTTAATTTGGAAGCCTGTGAAGAATAAAGAAGTCCAAAAAGGGGAGCAGATAGAATAGTGAATCTAATTTAACAAACTGGGAATATCACAAATGCAACAGCTTCTGTTTGCTCCCTCCCATCTCCCAAAATGTTTAAAAAGAGGGAACGGCAGTTCACCGACCTTGAAAAGCTGTCCCCTGGATGTCACCCAGAGAAAAAGGGAATTTTGCTGAATTCAAAGATAACCTAATATCTGGGGCAAGGCTCAAGCATCCTGCAGACCTGCTGGCTTGAGTTTTCATTGTGGGTTTTTATTCTTACGAATAAATTATTCCTGTACATTTCTTCAAACTTTTTAGTAGTGACAGGCCTGAGCTGTGAAGTCAGAATTGTGAATAAGACCTGAAACTCATCTCATATTCATTTCAAATAAGAGTCTTACTACTGCATTCAGTTACCAAATAGATGTGAAATTACTGAAAGAAAGAACAGAACCAAGCGCTTCCTGGGCTTACCTCAACAGATGAAACACATGCAGCCAGCAGCAGTAAGCCACTGTGCTTCCTAATTCTACCTCATTTTGTCTTGCTCTAGCCCTTTCTAAAGACAAGCACAAAACAATCTCATTTCTCTTCGCAAAACACCGAGTCCGCTTGAAACCACAGTGCCAACTCACGCCAGTAGAGGAAATCACACTGCTCTTCTTGTGAATACCTTTTAACTTACACTGCCACAAAATAACCAGCAGGACTTGCTTCAAAACCATATTTTCCCCTCTGTCTACTTTCAGTAAGAATTACTCACAGTACTTTTAGGGAAGCGATAATGTGACATTTGCACTTCAATATGAAAGGTACCAGAAACACCCGTATGAAAAGATTAGGCAGTTGGCTTTACTCCTTCAGAGTGACAGAAATGATCATTTCTTGTACGCAGCAACTTGATGGGACTAAACTGTGTGCGGAAGCAATATCCTGTGAAACGCAAACACCTTTCTGCATCGTGCTTTGCAGAAGAGAACCTCTGTCTGTCCCTCCTGCGACAACGAACGCTATAAGCATCATCATTGCAAAGAGAGCATTTTGTCAGCTCCAGCTCCACGGGAAAACACAGAATGTATTGAGGAAACTTTGAGAAAAGCCAGGGGAATAGTCATGCAATTACTGCAGTTCACAGACATGTTTAAGCTGTACGGTGCTACAATCAGTTGCCACCCTAGAGCCTGCTGCACGGCTGTCGGAAGGAGTTGGGTTGGAAATACAGCCCACACGCCTGCCTTGCTCTGCCAAAGATCAGTCAGAGTAATGAGAGTGGAAAATGAAAACTCAGAACAGAGCCCTTAATGTGCTGACTCTACTCTTCCCAGATTGGTTTTCACTGAGCTCTTGCTCTTACCTTCTGTGATTGTTTGAAGGGAAAAGTAAAAAGAAAAAAAAAAAAAAGGCACCTTTCCAATTAGATTCAAACATTTGGATTGTCCTAACACATTGCAAGAGAAAAGTGATATTTAAAAAATTGATTAGGGAGATCTGACAGGCTCAATCAAATGTAATATAGCCTAGTATAAAATAAAGACAAACTTTGAAACAGCACAAGATGGAGATGTATCAGAAAAGCAACCAAAGGAGCCAACGCTCCACGGGAGGCTACTATGGCAACGAGCTCTTCTGGGTTTTTGAGCCCCGCAGCACTCATGTCCCTTGGGAGCCCGCACCATGCTGGATGCAACAATTATATCTGATCCAGAAATCAGCAGGAGCAGCAGACGGGATTTCAAGCCCAGCATCTCAGCCTGCACAGTACTGAGCTAGGATATGGTAAAAAAAAAGAAAAATGGCAGCAGAGCAGAAGCTCTCTAGAACCTCTCGTCACTCAAGGTTTTATTTAAAACTCACTGATTTTATCTGCAGCTTTTAATTGCCTCTTTTAAACTTTAGAACAACTGCAGCGATAGCGTTGGGAGCTAGGGATGACCCTAACAATGAGATTGAGTTTATTTTAGATGTCCTCACTTGTAGCCATCTGCATTTTTGCTAGTCAAGTACACACACGAGAGTCAGCGGAGAGAAATGAGCATTTCTGGAGCACAACTCATCTGCTTGTATTTACATATTCACTCCATGAAGAAATGAATCATGCTCCATAAGTAGCTTTTTCATTCCTCTGACTTGAAAAGAAATTTAGACAATTAGTTCAGCTGTTGATAATAATAGATATATCAGCATTACATGACGCAAATCCTACCCCAGCACTTCATTTTCACACCTTTTTGCCTGTAGGTTACTTTCTTCCTTCCTCCAGATAACACTCAGAGCGTTTTTTCCTGCTAGGCATTCCTGTACTGTACAGGAATGAACTTCTTGGTTCCCCTATCACACACACACACAAGTTTCCAGTCCTGCTACTTCTAGCCTCTGTTTTCACATTTGCTTGCACTCTCATCTCTTCCTCAGTGTTATTCTGGTTGCTAGCTTCTCTGCAACAGTTTGAAACTGAGTACGGAAAAACAAAAAAAAATAGAGGGTTTATTTCAAATAGCAAAGCTCAAAAGGCATTTAAGGATTTTATATCATCCAGAAATCCCTTGCACTGTGGTCAGTGCTGCGTTTCCTTTACATTTCATAAAAGAGAATGAAGCTGCATTGGTTACTGTCTTTTGATTGTAGACGAAGATAACAAGCGATGCATAAGATTAATGTATATTCATGAGTAGAATTAGAGCTGTGCATGAAAGCACTACATTAGGGCTTGGTAATCAACATCTACTTTATTTTTTTTTTTTTATTTTAAAGTTAGCACAGTCACTAATCAAAGATAATTACACCACTGCCATTTGAAATGTTTATCAGGAGTTCTGTAGGAGGAAGAACAAGAAGTGCAAATTCTTCTCTACAGTGACACGCAGTACTAACTAAAGCTGGGCCAACAACACTGCAGTTTGGCTGCACAGAGCTTATTTGTAGAGTTTTGGCATGGAAAGAATAATTGTAGAGAAGTAATATTTTGTTTCTGAGTTCAGCCTTCTACCTAAGAATCACAAGATGATAGTACCTATTACTAAAATATCACTATCTACAATATGAAGTACAGAAGCATCAAAACCCCTCTCAATGGCAAAACTGAGGCACGGAGTACAGTAAGATCCCAAAGTACAACAGAGCAGTGCAAAATCAAGGGCAGCATTCAGATCCCCTTGTTTTCACTCCTCAGATTTAAATAACCTTCTGAAAATAAGAAGAAAAAGAATCATTTCCATTCCTTCCAAACCACGGAGGAACAGGACAGCGATGTTCTGATTTTGGACTATTACATACTGACCGTATAAGTAAGCTCTAAAGAGGACAGTTAAACAATACTTCATTTTAAAATGCAAAATACACAAATTCTATGGAGGATATGGTGTTTAAAGCCATTTTCTAAATGTGGATTTGGTTTAGATAACATTTAAGACTGCACGGATTTTGGGGGCAACTTCTTTACAAACCTCGTCTTCTCATCTTTCTTCACCTATCTGAGAAACCTCACAACTCAAAAACCTCACAATGTTTCACTTGTCGGTATTTTTTTTTTGTTAGAATACCAGTCCCACATTCTCTTCTTTATTAGCATTTTCATTAGCCTGTTATACTCTGATTCTTTGACAGGAAGACAAAGAGAAAGTAACCCTTTTACCTCCCATCCTTTCTCCTGATACTACGTGTAATGTAAGGAGACCATTTTTATTGTGGTAGACCTGTGATATAAAGGTAGAACTGAGGTCATACTTCTTGTATGCAATAAGTTATCCCATAATATTGACCTTAGGATGATGCCAGGAGCATTTACAAAGTCCTAAGCCTTCCCCTTCCTGAGTCATGTGGCACTGGGGGTGAAAGAGGAGGTGGGGAAGCGCAGAGGCTGTTGGAGAGCACAGAAGTCAAACACATTTCCATTCTTGGTTCCCAAAAGCTACAAAAGCGTGATTCATTCAAGCACCTCAAGACCTCATCAATAATTTGCCTGTTATCCATAAGCTAAGGTTAAAGTTTTATGACTACCATAAAACTATTGCAAAATAACTTAATCACTTAGTCCTAGAGTCAGGTCCAAAAGTTTGCTGGTTTCTGGGGTCACAAGAAGGTACACAAACACGATTGTTCTACTGGTACTTTGCTGCACCTCGTTTTAAAATCCCATTTTCAAAGAAATCCCAGAAATGTGTTCATTCTGATTGGAAAAGACATTACACTTCAAGACTAATTTTTAGGCATGCCGAGCACCACCTGACTGTCAGTAATTGAGGGGGAATGACTGGTACGCAATAGGAAAAAAAATCAGAATCTTCCAGTGTTAACCATCATCTCTCATCTTCATATTTAAGGCAAACTTTGCTTGCTAAATAATTTTATAGACTCCTGAGTACATTTCAAGTGTCGTGAGATAATAGAGGAGCACCAGCCTGAGTACAGAACTGCCAGAATCATAGCAATTCCATCGTACAAGCCAGTTTTAGCAATGCATCGCTTTGCTCTTTCAAAGGTTTTTATGTATTGTGAAGGTGGATATATGTTTGCTCATGATTGAGAATTATTTAACTTGGCTTACTAAATGAGCCAAAACTTTGTTGTAGTCCTTTTTTTTTTACCTTTTTAAATTGAGAATGCAATAATTTTCTATTTGTGTGTGTAGAGAATGGAATGGGAATGTGCAAATATAATAGATGAAAATTGTAAACATTTAATATTGCCTATTCTACCTGAAAATCTTAAACTTATATAAGCATTGAGATGGGATATACCGCTTTTAAAGAGCTCTCCTCCCAGCCATTAACGCTGAGACAGTTTTGTCCCCCTAAAACCATCAGACCGGGAGCTATTCATGAGAGCTGTTCGGTACTGAAGAATGTCATTATGGTTTTATTGGCACAGCCCTGAGGCTTCTTGCATCACCTGGGCTTCTGTAAAATTCTGCTTCAAGTCCTGGCAGAGCTGCCTCCGTCCTTTAGCCTTCTGGAGCAGTAAAATAAGTTCCATGCAATTTACTCGGGAAGGATCATTCAGGAAAGATCCTAAAACCAAGATGCTATCAACAATCTGTGAATGGTAATGATCTTCTGGTACTTTTCAGAATGGTCCTGTTTGAACACCCAGCAATAAAATTCATTTGTGAGAACTGTGCTCCTGCTCCAGTGCCTGACTTCACTTCCCATTCTGTGATTCTTCTTTTACTAGCAATTCAGACTCCAATAAAATCCCAATGAAAGCCGCAGCACGAAGTTTCTTGGAAAACGTAACGTGCCGCTTAGGTTTCCTTTCAGAATTCTCAGACCTTAACTCTTTTTGTTCTGATCGTTAACAAGGAACTGCAGGGTTAACACATCGCCTTGGAAATCCATGGCTCCATCCAGGGAAAGCTCAAGGTCTGTTCACGGGCACAACGTGCTCCGTCATCTGCCTGACGGGCATCCAGATGGGTGCCTGGGGAACAGCCTGCACTGGACCTGCTCTGACGGCAGAGGTGAGCGGCTGCCGCGGCTGCCTCGGCTGCCAGGGCCACGGACCTCGCTCTGCCATCCACAGAGGGTTATGTTACCGGAGGGGCTCTGCTTTGGAGGGTCCCTGGCTCTCCAGACAGCAGTTTGGACTTAAAAGTAGCCCTCACAAATCAAGGTTAAGCATCCTTCTGAGTCAACGTTTTTAAGCAAATTTTCAATATGTGCTAATGTGGAGGATTGACAGAGGAGTCCATCATCCTATTGTAGCAAGGACTAAGAGGCATCTGTGTATCAACCGGTTGCCATATGGTAGCAATGGAGCTAGGCCAGGTTCTTCTGCCAAGGCCAGCAGAGAGATCTCCGCAACAGAAAGGCTCTAGCAGAAGGCAATGTAGCATTGCAGCCATTACAAAGTCCTGCACACCCGAGGCCTGCACAGAACCCACGCTGGCTCAAAAGTGGCTAACGCTTACTGGGAAACGAACGCAGACGATCCATCAAAGAGTTGAGAAATTAGTGAAGGGTTACAAGGGAGATAGCACAGATAGCAAGGGAGATAGTCCCTCTTCTCTGTGCCTCCCCACACTGCTTTTTAGGATTGATAGCTTCTCTACCACATTTCGGAAAACACTTGGAGCCAGCCAGGGATACAACCGTACTATTTCCCAAAGAATGTGCAATTAAAACACAATCAGGAATCACTGTTCAAACTCAAATAATTCTTAAAAATGCTTAATACGAAGCTCAAATTCATACAGCCCTCATTTTGAGGTCTGAAAGGCTGTGACTGCTTGAAAAATTACTAACAGAGAAAGTTTGTTTGAACAGCAGGTTGATATCAGCAATTCTCTGGGCGTAAGCTCCTTTATGTCTTAGATAAGGCCTCAGCTTTGTTAGTCCATAGCTAAGGAGGTGGTGATGAGCACTGCAAAAAGATAGGAGAAACAGTCCTGAACTCAACTGCCGAGTAATAAACACATCAACATGCCACTTATAAGCAGAAATTACTGCAATCTCAGTGTTTGAAAATTAATGATGGGGGGAGGTGACACATGCACAGCATTCACTGAAAGCTGTGTAGGCTTTTTATTGGCAGTATCCACCCATTTATGCTGAAAGTTCATATCCCTCATATACATGACAATTAGAATCCATTAACTGGGAGGGGGACAGAAGAATTTTCCTGAATTGTGACAGCACACTGCGGGGGGTTGAAGGGGGGAATACACCATTTATTTGTTTTCTAAGAACAAAACCTCCCATTTCCATGAAAATGGGCTTAATTTTTTTTTTTTCCTTTTTTTAAATTAAATCATTAAAGCTGTGTATTCAGAATCACACTATTCAGGATTTAATAGTACAGCTGCTCTGTGAATCTTCACATCTCGAAAAGACTAAAGCAGCTGCCTGTGAAAAACCAGAGTGGTGACCCACAAATGGGACCATGCCGTTGATAGCCTCTGAGTAGGCTGGTTAACCTCATGGAGAGCCCTGAGGTGGTGACAGACCATGAACAACTGTATCTCCTGAAGCTGTGCAACCTCAGAGTGATGCGTAAAGCATCAGGAGATGCTGTGTGACATCCTGCTGGGAAGGGGGAGGAGAAGAACGGCGTGTAGCATCTCAGGAATACTGGGCTGAGAGACAGCAGGTCTTGATTTCTGGGTACACTGCAACTTCATTAAGTCAACACCCCAGCTTTTTCGGTTTCGTAGTGGGAGTAGGAAGAATAATTACTTTAATGATTAATTACATATTTAATTGTGCTAATTAATACTGCATTCTAAACGAAAATATTCCCCAAAGATTGACATTTCAAGGCAAGAGTTTAACTGGCTCACGTCAAGTACACTGCTAACCTTCAGTGTGCAGACTTCTACATGGATCCTCATTAATTAGCAATGGCAGCAAAGCTTTTGCATCTTCTCTGTCTCGCCAGCTGGGCAGGAGAGAAGTGAAGTTGATGGGCTGGAGGAAGCTCCGATCAATCATGCAGATTTTCTCACATCACTTGCATGATGGTTAGGCCTCAGTCAAAAACGAGGTATCGGAGCCTAGTCAGTGTTGAATTTCTTTTAAAAGTAGTGCAGGATCACGTGCATACAACTAAAAGCAGTTGTGAGCCAGGGAACAAAATGCAGAACCAATCCAACTTGCTTAAAAACTGAAAGGCTTTTTGCCAGATCTAATATGCCATTTATGATGATACAGCGATACAACCCTCGTGTAATAATTACTGCTAATTTTGTGCACCTCCTGGAGTAATTTAGGTTGTATCGCTATCAAACATTTCCAAAGTTTCCACAGTCTCATAGAAACTACACTCACTGATAAATTTCTGGTTAGCTTACTATGCATTTCAAAGTGCAGCGAGCTGTTTCCATTTAGCCATTTTAATTATGCAAGGCCATAAGCTGCTTTATGAATTACATTATAAAAAGCATTTTCATTCTTATATTGCAATTTCGCAGTGAATGTGAAATCAAATGAGGATGCTGGGGTTTGAAGTCAGATTAGCAGAAATACACACATCTTTAAGAGAGATACCATCACCAGGGCCAAAAGCTGCAAGAAGGAACAACTCCTTGGAGTTGACAACGCCAGCAGTAAATTCAGACACTGTTTGAAAAGGTGTTTACTTCCTTGGCATCTGAAAGACAAAGGTTTGTGGCTGTCTGTATGGCTGCTTCCTTACTCACACCCCCAAAAATCCTTCATTCACCATCTCTTCCACGCACAGCCTAAAAAAAAAAAAATCATGTCCTGGTTCTCTCTTGAATGAAAAAGTTTGCTGCCTTTTGTGTGACATCTTCTTCTGATCAACTAGGGTCAGGAGAGCACAGAGATGAGGAGTGAACAGAATTACCAAAGCAATGTTCTCGTCACTGAAAGGAGGGGAGCTTCTCAGAGAAGAGATGCAGAGAGGACAAGAGTATCATTGTGAATGCAGAACAGCTGTAATGACAAGATCTATTAAAGCTCCTCTTGGGACAGGAAAACCTCGCACAGAGAATCCGCAACAGTCTCCCACAAGTGAGGCGTGACATCTTCACTACTCTGAATAAAATGCTTAAGTTTTTTTCTGTTGTAAAAGTCTTACATTTTCTGAGGATAATTCTCCACACCTGTCATCCTAGCTTCTGGCAGCAAAGTCAAAAGATTCTCAGAACACTACATCAGAACACATTAAAGGAAGGAAATAGTATTAAGAAAATGCCCAGCAATAGCAGTGTCTGAAAACTGCAATTAAAAAGGAAATCGGTGTGAAACAGAAACATACAATGGTGCATTTTGATTCTCATGCCAAGTACCTGGAGTTAGGTTGCGACCACCTATCAGGAAAACTGTGCCTAAAACCTCATAACTTGATAGTTACTTACAGAATTACAAAGACTCAAGGTGGGTAAAACCAGAGGATAAATTCCTAAATTTTCAGTGGCAAAAGTGAGGCAGAAGAGCTCCTCCCACCATCATATCCTTCAAAAGTGAGAACAGCAGAAGAGAGCGCTTTGATCGAGGAGGGAAGAGATGGGAGAGGAAGACTAGATAACTATTTTTTGAGGGCTATTACCTTTCTTTGGATAATTAAGACTTTCTCTAATCCTTCTACACACAGTAATCTCTTAAAGCTATTTTAAAGCAGCAGTTTATGTAGATGCTGGGAATGAGCAGGCGTGTTGGCCTTGTTGCAAAACAGGACTAAGAATGACTGATACGAAGCAATATAGCCCATGGTGTTTCTGGGACTTAACGGTAACAGAGATGGGCAGGATGAAGCCTAAGGATTTCTTTCCATTCTCCCTTCTTTCCATTCTTCCTCCTAGTTTGTGGAAGCACAAAATAATGATCATCTTATATGAAAGGACAAAAGGAAAACAAAGACGATTCTTTATTCCAAAGCACCAACTTTCCTCCTCAAGCAGGCGCTATGTTAATCGATTCCGTTTGCTTTGACCTTTCAGGAGGAAATAGTCTTATTTTGCTACAACATTTATCACTGGGCCAAAATGTCAGCACTGTAGATGGTATTTTTTAACAGCACTTGTTACAATGGCTTGCATGTAATTCTGGAAATGGAGCTTCTGACATGCTGGTAGATATGGTATCTCCTCCAGAAGGAGCACAAATAAAATGGAATATCACAATCACTTTTCCCCAGTATACAGACTCACAACTTGATTAGGAAAAAGGTCAGGGAAGATTGTTATTGCTAAATATATTCTGTCTACGAAGGCAATAAAGGTGGCAGCAAGAAAGGCTAAATAGGTTTTCTTTACCAGCACTGGGGCTCTGACAACTTCCCTGCCTTTTGTTTTTTTTTTTCTTACACTTTGTACTGATTTGTTCAATAATCTGAATGGCTGCATTCATCTGAAACATGGTCATTATTAAGACTGCTTTCTTCCTTTCACGAGTTCCACTCCGTAATGCCACCTTTCAATTCGTTTTTGAAAGTCGATATCACAGTGAATTAGTACCCTGAGTGTTTTGACTATAACAATAAAGACCTCATCAACCAAAAGAAGCATTTTCCCATGTTAGCAGTCATCTTGCATACCACTTAATGAGGCACAAATATTATTCTGACCGACAAAACACTTCTCTCTTGTGATTTAGCAGTAAAAAGTCGATGTTTTCTATATATATGGTTAGGTGTTTTTTGTGGGTTTGTTACCATCAAGTAGCCTTGCCACTATACCGGTGATGTTCAGTGTTTCACTTAAAAGTCAAGACTAAAGAAAGAATATGAAGAAAAAACTGCTGTGAAGATGTAAAGTATGTCATTTGTCTTACTGGAAATAAGCAAGGAAAGAGGTACAGAAGCTGGGGACGGTGAAGGAGATATCAGACAGACTGTTGCTCTCCCCATGTGAATGAATAATGATAGTTATTGTTGTTATTAAAAAGTTTTACATTAATTTGGTGGGTTATTCTAAATTTATAATCCTGTAATGGATTATAACCACCACATTATTACTATTATGACCATTTCTTGAAGCGAGTGTAATACTGGAGCCCACTTCCACTAACGTGACACTAGTTGGACAAACGTGAATCAGATACGTCAGGTTTAACCATTTTTAGTCAGTTCCTCATGTCTGAAGTTAGGTCAAACCCAATGGTTTACAGACTCACTGCCAGGTTATATTTGCAGTCATGTCTTTTCAACATCAAGTACAATGTCGACTGTGCTAAAAGATATTAGATATAAGCCCTACAAACCTAAGTTCTACAAGACATAAACCTATTTTGAAGTCTCCTGCATTTCACCTCTTCCCTGGGTAGAGCATTCAATGAATCATCTAAAGATTAAAATCTACTTTCAGGCTATTAGAGGCCTGGTGACCGAGTAAGAGAAAAAAAAAAAAAGAATGAAAATAGGTGAAGTTAGTATCATAGGTTGTGACCTCCCCACTCAGAGAGTACCAATAGAGAAATTAAAGTTATTTAAACACTTTTGCCTGTATAAGGATAATCTTCATTTCACTATTGTCTTCAGGTTACACTCTCAGTAAGAACATGTTTTAATCAATAAAGCTTCAGAGTTACCAAGTAGGATGATAATAAGATTCAGTAGCATCTGCTTTTCTCAGGGTCCAGGAGCGTACTAAAGAAAGTCTCCCTGTGCATGCACAGATTGTCCCTGCTCCTCATCCCCACACCCACTGGGGCTGCTGTGACTTTATTAGGATGCCAACCAAGTCTTTTGGCTACCAAGGTGTTCGTAGCGGGGCTGGAGCTTCTTTGCAGAAGTTAATAGTTCCGATCGTGCACGTTAATGGTTCCTAGTAAATTGATATGTTATTATTGCTTAATTTTGGTAAACATTCTTACAGGAAAGTAGTCTCTCAATTGCAGCCCATCTAAAATAAGCTCATTTATGCTAATGTCTTTCTCCTTGACACTCAGTAAATTCTTCCTAATGCATTAATTATGACTCCAGATAGACCAATGATTATTTTATATATGCTAATTAGGAATCATTTTATTCAGTCTGCCACACACATCAGTAAACAAGTGGAATGAATTCCCCACGGAGAGGATAAAAAGACAATGATTTTCCTTCCAATGCAGCTTAAAGAATTTACCCCACAATCAAGATGTAATTAGAGAAGAAATAAGGAGTCAGAAAATATGCTTTCAGGTGTGAGAGGCACCAAGAACATGTTCTTCCTCAATGATACAATAAACCCGATTCTCAGCTAAGTCAGCCTTAGCTAGAAACTCTTTCTTAGCTAATGAGTTTTTACTATATATGATTAAGAAGTGTAACCTCCTTCTACAAAGTAAATAAAAATTACAATCACATTAGTTCCATTTGTAGTAGAACAAATTTATATGGAAAAAAAAAAAAAAAGTAATTTCAGCCCTGGGTTTGGAAAAGATACGCGGGTGAAGAAGATGGCGTGACACATTACTCTCATTTCTACTCACTGAATGTCAAGGTTAAAATACAGTGAAGAAAACTTTTTGTCCCTAATACTTATGATCCTTAGCACTAGTAACGCCCACAATTCTAAAAGTGAATCAAGTACACCTCTTCTTCATGACTTCTGTATAAACACTAGAGGCTATCTCCATAAAAACCTAATTTCAGGCTTGGAACCGACTGAAGAGAAATGTAAACAAAAAGATAAAAAATAACTTCACAGGGATATAGATTGTTAAGCACAAACTCCTAGATCTTTATAATACAAATGATAATATAACATAGCATGAAAGCTGGCAATATTTATGTGCCAGTCACATCCCGATATATGCATTCAAGTTTATATTTGGTGAAAAATTTATTGTGTGGATATGACGATTTTTTACTTTATTTTACTCTTCAGGTCTTAAGACAAGTTAACTCATTTTATGCGGTTACACACTCAGGACCTAGAGTCTTGCCAGGTACTTTCTGAAAACATGAATAATAATATAGATGACTCTGCAACTTGAATTTAACTATCAATTTTGATGTATGAACCAATCTACAAACTAATTTGTTCTTCCAAAATCAGATATTTCTATGTTTGAAGGTTGATTGGCTAAACTGGATGAATTTATCCAATAGCAGCTTATACAACTCGAAAACCAGCATCAAGTCGTTAGCGAACAGGCCAAAAATGGTTCAGAATCAGAGACTCATTCTGAATGAATATACTATTAGGGCTATGGCATTTTTGTATAAGCTCTCTTTCAATCATCAGTATAGGTCTATGATTTTAAAAAAAAAAAAAAAAAAAAAAAGAGGAAAAAGAGCAGCTGCCTGAAAGAAATTTGCACCTAATAGTATCAAGAAGGTTATCACCTCAAAAGTGGGCTGAATGGCTGCAGGGACCCCTGCGCCTACAATGTCCTCAAAGCGAGGACATGTTGCCTACATGGAAGGAAAGTGTGAATTTTTACCTGAATTATTCTAGAATCCAGGAGTGCTGGAATGAAATCTGAATTTCTGGAATCTGAAGTAGTGAATTTCATCCTAAAGAGATCCAAAATAATATCAGTCCTATAACTAATACTGTCAGAAATATTTTTGGGTGTTACTTTCACTGAAGAAAATTAAACTACCTTTCTTTAGGCAGAAGAATATAAATTTATAGTGACTACAAATTAATGTAGTTCACGTCCTTATGAATATGCTGGTTCTGGATCTTATGTAGAGCAGCAGTGACCGCTCTATAAAAACTTTCAAACTCATCTTGCATATAAATGCAGTGTATAAATTGTTTTGTTTTTTGGGGGGAGTTTGTTGTTAAAAAATTAACTTTGAGAATTTGAAGAAAACTTTTGATTAACTAAGACACAGATAATACAGTACTGAAGATCTGCCATTAAAAGCAAAAGTCCTTGTGTGAATTTGTCCCTCTATATTCACACTCCTGTCACCACGTCTTGTTTCAAGCGAGGCACCGCCGTACCCTAAGGGTCAGCAGGTACACAGAGTTATTCTTAAAGGAGGAAAAAAAGGCTGAACTCTGCTAACAACTCTCTGAAACATTAAGGGAAAAAAGTCTAGGAATATTAAAATAAACATCAGTCAGCTTAGACAGATAATCCTTAACTGTCCACTTAGATTACTCAACCATTCGAACACCTTGGAGATAAAGGCTGCTTACAGGCTAGTTAAACTACACTACAGTTCTGAGAAATGCAGGATAGATAAATTTGGAAAGCAAGTACTTCGAAAAAACCACTAGAAAACTGTAAATTTTAATTTAATTCATGTACTTTTGTGTATGGGGGCTGATATTTGGTTGAGTGGTTGCTAGAGTTTATGAAAAAGGTAATGAAAGATCAGATGGATACTGTTCAAGAGCATTAGCCATAATGATCTCATTGTAAGCTATTAGCAGTTTTAAATATATAAATATATAGCTGCTAATGGGATATGTGTTTATGACAACATAGCGAGATTATTTTGCCACTAATGACTTTTTAAAGAGAAGAAACTGAAATCCCAAGTCATCTGCACACTGCACTATTTAAAAGGGAGGCCATTCCCTTAATGTTAATTTAAACAAAGTAATGAAGAGTAAAGTTAAACTAAGTTACATCCAACATATTGAAAACTGATTAAACAATAACGACGGTCCCTTGCTGGCAGTGCAGCAGTAGCATGCTTCACTTCTCTTTCGATACACCATCTTAATATCCAGATAGATCTATCTCACAAATGTCAAATGAAGCCCTGTGGAAATCAAGATTCCTACTGAGTTTTAGTATACAGAAGTAGGGGAAATTTCAATGAACTAATTTTTTTGTCCTCCATGGAAATCAAAAGCTACAGGAAACCTTCATAATTCTGTTTACATCTTCAGCAACCATCCTCTCAGTAGCAAATGGTTTCCATGGTTTTTGTTCATTTTTGAAACTTTTACTTATTTTCGAAACAAAGGAATCAAAGCAAAAAAAAAAAAAGAAGTTAGGTAATCACCTTGTTTACACCTATTTAATGCCACACATAGGAGTTACTGACTTCAAGGAAAGTAGCACTGTCCCAGTAGGCTTCATAATGCTGTATGGACACGAGATTTTCACCAATACAGTTAGGCCTGCAAGCACGAAGGCATCTGCTTGGAAGAACAGTAAGAGTGTAGAAGATACTTTGCTACTAACTCCACTATCCTCCGCAGCATTTCACATCTCCGAGAGCTGTGGTATTCACTTGAGTTTGCTTTCTGTGCTTCTAATACACCAGGATGAAAACAGCACAATACCACATAAGGCGGGTTGGAGTCTCCTCAGTTAGGCAAAGAATACAGAGATATTAATAAAATCAACCAGACAAAGCCTTTTGAGTGCAAGTCCTCTGAAAAGTCAATGTGAATGCAGGTTCCAGCCCCAGATGGCATTTCAAAAACACTGACAAAACAGTGTCATCTCAAAGTCTCACACCTCACTCCTACACGTATAAGACTAAATTTGCTACCGGTGTTCTATTTGCAACTGGTATTGAGCACTGTTCTACTTTTGATGTGTTTGATGTGAATACAAACAAAGAAGAAATTGAATTCTTGGTCAAAATTTGCATTTCTATTCTAACATCCAACCTAGCTTCTTTCATTTGTTTATGCAAATTCTTGTTCGTCACTCCTAGTGTTTCCAAGAAAACGATATCACTGTGCTCTTTGTAATATTACAGAGGGATAGCATCTGGGAAGCATCATCTGAAAATGCCTTGCTACATTCCAGGTTACATTTGTTTAAAAGCACAGAATTTATTTTCAAGCCGCTTGGGATTTGCACACTTGCCTGGGGGTGGGGGAGCAGTGCTAAGGGGAGAAGAGGATGGAGTAAAAGCTAGACACTTAATTTTCAAATCTGGGACTAATATTCTTTTCCATTGGAGACAAAACCTACTCTCTGGACAAGGCTGACATCAATTATGTGAGAATTTTCAGAGCATTTAATGTAATGGATGATAGTTTTAATTACTTAAATACATAATTGCCTCACAACTAATCCCAATCATGATTGTGGTTTGTTTTTTTTTTGTTGTGGTGGTTCATTTTTTTTAATCAGTAGCAGAGACAAAATGAATATTCAAGTATTATAGTTTATTTAACAAAACCAACTAGGGTCTATTGGTAATTGCATTATGTGCTGTTTATTGAGAATTTTAAAACCACGTAAGAGCTTAAAAGACATGGATTTAACAGGGATTTGGCATACTGAGAGTATTGTAGCTTATCAAGTTCATGGTATTAAATAAATCTGCTACTTACAGCAGTGCCCAGCTCAAAAAAGTCAACACAAGCGTAAGGCCACAGGAAACAAACGGAAAGGAGAAGAATTGCTTTCCTGAGGATTTTAGCTGTGACAGAGAATCCTTGCTATTCTCCATCCATTGCCAAAGTTGGTGTTTCTGCATGACATTTCACATTCTATGAAATCCCAAAGCATGACACTGTAACCTCGAAAAACATCTTGCACTTGATTCACAAAATATCCGAGTACTTGAAATGCAAGTGGAAATACAAAAGTCAGTGGAAGTAACAATGGAAAACTTCACGCCAAACTCTACACATTTTGTTCAGTTCCATATATTCAGTACATAGACTATCTGATGTTGGGCTCCCGTATGGGTGTTCCTCATGGCACAGTTTACAGAGTTATTCTGCAGCTAGAAGATTGCTTAAGTTGTTAATAATACTTTCACCCAGTTACTCTGCCTGAAATTGCACTGTGTTCAGTGAAGACTAAACACTTCTTCAGAAGTTCCGAATTTTAAACACTGGAAGGGTTCCTGATTACTCAGAAGGAAAAACAAAACAACCCCAAATGTTATCTTCAGAAATGGCAAGAAGGAACACCAAGTGAACAACAAGCCTGTCAGACAAGTATTACAGAATGTCAGGGACTGAAAATCATTGAGTCCAAGAATCCTGTCAGAGCAGGATCACCCAGGGCAGGCCACACAGGAACAGATTCAGGTGGGTTTGGAAAGCCTCTAGAGAAGGAGACTCCACAGCCTCTCTGGGCAGCCTGTTCCAGGCTCCGTCACCCTCACAGCAAAGAATTTTCTCCCCATGTTGAGGCAGAACTTGCTGTGTTCCAGTTTGTGCCCATTGCTCCTCATCCTATCCCAGGGCACCACTGGAAAGAGACTGGTCGCTTCTCCTTGACACCCATCCTTCAGGTCTTTGTAAACATGAATAAGATCCCCTCTCAGTCTTCTCTTCTCCACATTAAACAGCCCCAGGTCTCTCAGTCTTTCCTCGTAAGAGAGGTGTTCCAGTCCCTTAAGCATTTTCTGTAGTCCTCCCTTGGACTCTTTCTAGTATTTCCCAGTCCCTCTTGAACTGGGGAGACCAGAACTGGACACAATACTCCAGATTTGGTCTCTGTGGGCAGAGTAGAGGGGGAGGAGAACCTCCCTCAGCCTGCTAGACACATTTCTTTATGCACGCTGGGACACCATCAGCCTTCTTGGCCACAAGGGCATAATGCAGGCTCATGGATAACTTTTTTGTCCACCAGGACTCCAAGGTCCTTCTCCACAGAGCTGCTTTCCAAGAGGTCAACCTCTAACCTGTACTGGCTGAAGAAGGTAACTGGAGACAGGCAGCATGGATTTACTAGGAGCAACTTGTGCCTGGCCAAGCTGATTGGGATGAAAGAACTTGCTTTGTGAGTGAGAACGGAACACTGGCCGGCAGTTACCTTGACTGGAGGAACAGGCTGAAAACAATATTATGAAATTAAATAATGAAAAGTACAAGCGAAATATTGTCTAATTAGGACAGTACATTGTCCAGTCGTGCCAGGGCAAGCAAAACATGCCCAATTGAAGGCCGTGGGGCTGGTTAAGTGGCTGGAGCACGTGAGGTACAGTGAGAGGGCTCAGTTTGTTTGGCCTTAAGAAGAAAAGGCTAAGAGGGTATCTAATTGGAGTCATCTGCTGCCTTAAAGAGGATTATACAGACAAGGCTGGGACAGACTCTTCTCAGAAGCACACACTGAATAGACAAGAGGCAGTATCTACAAGGTATAGCATAGGGAATCCAACCAGATATAAGCCAAAATATTTTCAGTCAGAGAGGTGAAGAGCTAGTTGCCCTCTCTGCCACTGGAGATATTTAAAATCTGACCAGGACATGGCCCTGAGCAGCTTGTTCTAATTTCAAAGTTCATCCTGCTTTGATTGAGAGGTTGGACTGGACCACCCTCAGAGCTCCCCTCCAGCCCAAGTTATGAATACAAAAATTCATAAAAAGTTGCTATGCAGAAATAATGCGGTACAGGAGCAAAGAACACAAAAAAAACCCCAAAAAGCAAGACGATCTCTCCTTCGCACCTAGGCTCCACTAAATTCTGGGAAAGACGGGATTACCAGGGCTGATCTTTGCATGTCTGGCCNCAGCAAGACAATCTCTCTTTCGCACCTAGGCTTTTACCAGGGCTGATCTTTGCATGTCTGGCCAGAAGCTTCGTCTACAGAGGAAAAGATTGACAGGGTGGAGATGATGTTGGAGGACCAGTGGAGCTCAGTATGGTTTAGTCAACTAAACTCATTCGCAACATACATCTTATACTGAGGTAAGAGAGTCCTGCACTAAGGCATCCTTCTGGCACCTTCCTCAGACAGTTCCTGGCAGAATCCAAGCCTCTCTTCAGCTATAATCTTTGGCTTTCCATGAATAGCACAAACACACTTTGATCTAAAGTGAGAGCTTGACTCATGTAAAAGTGTCAGATGATCAGTTAAGAATATCTCTCTATGAAGGATCACGGATCTTGAGAAATATCTAGAGATCAAAGTCATATACTACAATTCTGTTGTGCTAGAAGCTCTGCAAATGAAAAATCACAAGATTCTTGGTATTATAAAAATAAATTAGAAATATGCACAGGTAGCACTAGAGAAAATTCACTTCTGTGGATTGTTTAGTAAGATGTTTATAAAGTATGCCTTTATAAATAAAACATTTTAGTTTAAGTCAAAAGGAGATATCGGGGATGGGGAGAACGCAAAGTAATCCTAAGCAAAGGACTGTAGGAAGAGTGAACTTTTTACCTCCACATTTAAAGCTGATTGGTTTAGGAAAGAACTCAATAGAAGAGTTAAACCACACTGCTTAAACACACTCATTATTTCACCTATTTATGGTAGTTGGAATCAAATGCCTTCTGTTGGTGAGGACATAATCAGAGATGCAATGACACCCTCCTCTCAGCCTACCACTCGGCCAGTCACAAGCTGCTGTGTCTCAGCCTCTTACAATATCCAGCATCAGGACTTCGCTGTTCCGTTAAATTTATACTATTATATCTTACATGTTTCTTTAACCCTACCTACTGACACTGTGTTGTTATATTTAATGATCAGTTTAGTAAAGCGGCTTTTTAAAAATCTGTTCTTTGGATTTCCCCCCTAGGAACTGGTTTCACCACTTATAGTTGGGAGTCAAGAAGATACTGCTTGACCAAGAAAGTTGACCTTTCTTGGCTGAACAGTCTCACTGGAAAAGGAAAAGGAATGAAAACAAACCTGACATGATTATTAACCAAAATGAGTGAGAATGGAGTTCCATGGTATCCGTGTACAACAGTAAGAGCATTCAGCATTCACAGAGAAAGAAAGAAAAAAAGTAAACACGCAGCAAAATATTATATACCATATAGAGCAAAATCAAAAGCACGCTGATTAGAAAGAGACTGCAGCAGACTGCAATCAAAGTTTTGATCTGGGTTTTTTCCTCCTTTGGCTGTTTCAAAGGCTTCTTGATTCTCCAACACAATATTAGAAAATTTAACAAAGGGAAGTTGAATGAGCGTGAGGAATTTTGGAGTTGCTCTTTACCTTCTCTATCATTACAGTTCCCAGAATTTCAGGCAAATTCATCCAGCTTGAATACATCTTGGCTGAAATGCTGCGTGTTTACAAATCACCAAAATGTACTTCTCTGAACAGAGTGCCTTCGGAAAAAAAAAAAGAAAAGTATAAATCCTCCTACTTCCATACAGATTGGAAAACCCGAAAGAAAATTAGCACAACATACAGAACTAATTCTAGTCATTCATGTCTTTCACGCGTGTTAGTTGAGCATTCCCATTGCTCCACACCTGCCTCTATAATCACCACAAAGTATGACTGGAACATCAGACTGTGTTTTCTGTGATTAGAAGGTAATTAGTTTTAATTTGTTGTTAATGATAAAAACCAGCAATGGGGGTTTGTTTAAAACTCTGAATATTTTTTATTTATTTTTTTTTGCTGTGAATTTTAGTAAGTCCCATTTTTTATGATGACATAAGACTACTATTCCTGATTACATTACCCCTTCTTGTTCATATGGGCATTAATCTTTCACGGATAACGTGGCCTGCTTCTAATGAAAGCTTTAAGCCTCAGACTAAAAGCACTCGATTGAAGTTCTTTAGAAATAGTGTCTCATTGAAACTGCATAGGAGGTTGGTTAAATACCTCGCTGTCCAAATGACTTACGAAAATTAATGGACCCAATTGAAGTAAAAACCTCCATGTTCTTTTCTTGTAACAAAATAAGGACAACCTAAATGTAAAAAATTGCCAAGGAGATTATATAAGCAATCAGCTGCTAACAAAGCTTTTCTAAGTGAGCCAATATATCAACATTATTCAGAATTCAGGCTTTATTCAGGCTTCATTGGGAAGAGCAATTACACTAGGGAAAAACAGTAGAATTTTCTCTCCTGTTAATTAAAGGGTAGTAGTAGATTTTTGGAGGTTGTTATAAAGCTACTGAGATATTAAGATTAGGTCTTTTCAGAACTGGAAATGAAAAATCAGGAAAACGCAGATTCTTCTCCTTCACGTCTCACATATCTGGATGTTGTTTTCCACACTGGTGGAACAGTGTCAGCTTCTGAAGTGGGTTCTGCATGCCAAGCACGTGTCTAAACAGGCCTGGAGCGAGATCATTTCACCACATTTCACATTGCTTTTCAGTCACAAAAGGTACCCATCACCTGACTGAAAGATGACTGGAAAAAATCTCATCAGGACAGCAAGCTTGATGTAGACTTCCTTTACACTATGTATTTTGGGGAGCAAAATATATCTTTGTATTTATTCCATTTGCAGTGCAATGGAGCTCCACCTGTGATCCATTGATCCCACTGGACTACAAATAACAACTGGATGAACTTCTGGATTCCAAGCTGTGGAATACTTTGCAAAAGAGCTTGCTTTCACCTTCCAAATGTCATAAGGAAACCAAGAATTTTATCCTTAAGTTTTCCTCCATTGAAATGTGTTGGTAGAAAAGGTAACTTTTAAAGTAAACCTGGCGTTGCGTCAAGTAAAAATTCTGAACATTCCTTCCTTTCTTGAAAGAAAGTGTTGCTACGTTTAAAATGTTACATTTTCTCCAACAGCCCATTTCTAATGTGAAAATTAATATGCCCTGCCTGAGAACCTCTGCAATAATACTGAATGCATTAAAAATTGCTGCTTCTATTTGATACTGATCGGCTGGCTTTTAAAGTTATAAAATGGCCATCCACAATTGCATTTTATTGATTTACTTTTTTAATCACATTTTGCATGACAAGATTAATTTCCAAATGATTATCTAGTTAGCAAACATTTTAGCTAATTATAAGATTTGAAAAATCTTTCATAAGAAGATGGGGAAAAGTGAAAGAAGGACTTCAAAACTGTGTAGTTTTGTGTTAGCTGCCAGAACTGTGGCAATACTGGATTGATTTTAAAAGCCCCATCAAAGCATGCAAAAAAGCATCACAACGGTTGAAACAAGCACACAAATCCCCGCTTTTTTTATCACAATTACTTAAGAAAAATTATATTTTGGTCAAAAGTAATTACAGCCTTTATGGTTTTCTAAGAGAAAAATGAAAGAACTAGTCTAATAACTTCATCTTGATTTGATTCTATTTTTTTTTTGGAAAAACAAATACTTATGAAAAAATTACTAGCTAGAAGGTATTGGGGTAGATCTCTCTGTAGTTATTTATATTAATCTACCACAATTTTTGATGCAAGCAAACTGGAGAAAAAATAATTAAGAATAGGAATTTTGTAGCATGATATACATTCCCTTATTCCTTACAAATTAAAGAAACCCAAATCACAAACCCAACACAAACCAAAACAAACCAACAACTACAATGTGAAAATGTACAATCGTGGTAGGAAATCCAGCTTCTTCTGTTATCAAGGAAGATGAGACTTTGTGACAAGAAAAAGCAAGTGATATATTATTATGCTCGCTGCCTCCTTCTTTATATAGATTTATAGCTAGACTGGCACCTTTCCATGACTGCTCTGGAGATACAAGCTCCAGCTGAGAGTTGACCTGGTCTCAAGGAATGTTATAGGAGCTTCTGTCCAGTTCCAACATTAAACCAAACCCAGCAGTGCAATTTACTACCCAGCACCAACGGGCTGGGGCTGAACAAGTTTTTTACTGCGTCTTGTCAACCAGTTCTTTGTTAAATGTTGTGTCATTGCCTTTAAAATCGAGGAAAAATAAACAGTAAAAAGATAAATGTTTTTAAAAGTACTTCTCAAAGAAACCTTCATGCTGGCATGATAATTTCAGGAAAGTACTGGGAAATACTTTCCAGTTTTTTAATTGTTGAGCCCACCGAATTGCTAAGCAACAGGAAGACCCGGGCCAGGTAAATCCAGCAAGGAACCAGCAGAAGATGTGCCTGTCGCATGCTGCCTCTGAGGGGGTACTGAAAAAATACACGCTTTCTACACGTGTGGGCTGCTGAGCATGCCTCCCCTACCGTCATGGTTTGTCTGGAGCCCAGAGGCACAGCGGTGCCTCTAACCGCTGCTGCTGCTAAGGTGGGCCGTGCCATGTGTGAGCCCAGCCGCTGAAGGACTGCACATCTTTAGTCGTGCTTCCTTTGTCCACTTTGTTGGCAAAAGGATGACTCCCGTTTGACTGCTTCATCACCTGCAGACTGTGCTGACGGATGAGGGAGCCCAGCTTAACTACCCCATCTAGTGCTGCGACCAAGCTGTAATAGACATTTGGTGGAGGGCTCGGCCAATCCCTGTCCAGCCCCTCTACACTCTGAAGACCTTCATTTAGGGCTCTCGGCATATTCCTCTTCTGGAATAGATCTCAAGATCTTTGCTAAGGTCTGCTGCTGAGCACAGGTTTAGGCCCGAGCCGCATCAGTGCACAATGAACGTACAGGATGACTTCGGGCTTGAACAAAGGCTCAGGATGGCACTCAAATGTAAACTACACCAGACTTCAGAGGCATAAATGAACTCTTCAACAGTATGTGGAGGAGAAGCAATCAATCTGGATGTTCAGCAGCCGTTCACTGAATCAAATATCCAGAGAGGGTTTGAAGTACAACATCTGAGATTTTGTAAATGAGGAGAGCACAACATCTACTTGCAAACGCCAGTGAATCATCCCCATCCCTTTGATTACATCAGATACTTTAGGAATGTTTCAAGTCTGAGGCTCACAGAAGTGGAACTACTTTTTACAAGAACAAGAGAAATAATCTCAGTGTTATTTTTTGCTGTGTTGTACCAAATCACTTTAAACGGCACAGAGCTTTTTCATGCTTAATCCTCTATAAATTTTCTCATGCTTTGATTTATTTCAGCAAAATCTGTTCTGTGATAATACTGTTTATTAAT
This sequence comes from Baryphthengus martii, assembly GCA_013396935.1. Classification (NCBI taxonomy): domain Eukaryota; kingdom Metazoa; phylum Chordata; class Aves; order Coraciiformes; family Momotidae; genus Baryphthengus; species Baryphthengus martii. The sequence goes on from VWZK01022254.1 coordinate 42,553, forward strand.
TTTTTTCGCTTTTATAAAACCAGTTTTAGTGTACTCATTTACTTCAGAGCCTTGCAAAGTAAATTACTAAACAAATTAAATATCTCTCTCAGTATCTGATCTACTTTGGAGTTGTCCACAGTATGGCATTAACTGAAGCGACCTACTTGAGAGATAACTCCTTATTAGATAGTAATGAGGGAGAAAGGCCTCCCCACAGAATAAGAACAGTATAGTCTTTGGAGGTTTGTCTTTCTGTTTGGTGATTCAATTTGTACTGTACTCATCCATGAGACATACTGAGATTTTAAGGGATATGCCCTACTGTGTAGGGTGCCATGGAAAATTGTTCACAGGTGCAGTCTAGTATCAGACTTCAATACTTTTTTTGGCATATTCTGGAATAATATGTCTAAATTCTTCCAGCACATGTAAGAAACAGCAGATTGTGTACAAAGAGTATAGCTCCTTTGCCACCCAGGAACGCCCCCCAAAAGCCCAGGGGATAGTTTGATAAGAAACTATGTACTATTCATCTGTTTTGTAAGATGGGAAACTAGCACTTCAATTCAGACTGCCCAGTTTCTATCTGATGTCACATGCTTTTTGTTTATTACTAATACCATCTCTTCAACAAATGTCATAAGGCACAGAGCAAGGCGGCACTCAGCCCACCTGGATTTGGATTAAACAATAAATATAACACAGAAACCATAAATCCCATTTGTAGGATACACAGGAGACCAACCACACTGCGCTCAGGCAATGAGCCCACTTCCAAACCGTAGAATTCAAATAGTGAGAACAACTGCGAGATGCTCTCCCAGCAACCCTCCCTTATTCACCCACAAAGGAACAGGAGAGCAGGGTTGGTACTAAGGAAAAAGTCCGACAGCCAGGAAAACTCTCACCTGGCCCTTCCAAGAGACTTCAATACACTATCCCAAAAACACAAGCAACCAAAATTCATCATCATGAAACAAATAGAGACCCTGCTTCCAAGAAGGAGCAAATCTGTTGCAGCAGTGTGGAAGAATGATTACAGAGGTGTAGTGCAAGAAGTTATGAAGACCATGGTAGCCTGACACAGCCCATTACGCACAGAAGGCATCAGAGGCTACTAGACGCCAAGGCCATAGGTGGACAGCCACACTCCATCTATCAAATAGATTCACAAAGCAGTAGCCAAAAACCAGGATTCCTAAGCAGAGCAGGACACTGTATGGTCAGAAGCAGGTGTAGAACAGCAGTTCAGGGACAACAGTTGAGTGATCATCATGCTCAGAGCGCTGCAAGTACCAACCAAAACTGAATGCTGCTGCCCAGTGACAGACACCTACCACATGGACAGAGACACAACAAGCAAGCTCACAAAAATCCTAGCCATCAAGTACATCAGCACAAAGAAGCAGCCTCCCCCCGCCCCAACCCTAACCAAACCAAAATCCAAACCAAAGAGTGAAGCTGGTGTAACAGAAGCTGTGGAGTTCCGTGGCTCGTACTTGTGGGTGGGTTAAATAATGATTGCACCTCAGGACCTGCTTTTTTATTATTACCCACTCTGTTGTAAAGGACCCTGACTCACAGATAGGGAGGGTGCCAGGTTGGATGATGAGGAGATTGCCACTGCAGGGCACATAGCAATGTAGATGCAACTAGAAAGGAAAAACGAGAAATCTCCCAGAAAGAAATACAGTCACAGTACTGAGAAAATCCTTCATCCAGCTTGAGAATACAGATGAGAAGTTGGACGCTTGCTCAAAAGCCAGCAGAGTGGAAGGACAATGAAGCCACAGAGGATAGAGCGGTCCAGCAGCAGACTAAGCCTTTGCAATCCCTTACAATAGAACCCTCTGGAAAAAGCAACCAAGTAAATATTAGGAGAAAGAAAGCAACTGTGCTTGCATTTAAAACAAAGAGGTCATAACCAGAGTGGAATTTGGAGGGGGTAGCACAGTAGGAAAGAGTTTGGAACAGGCACCATGAAGTCCATCTGCTGCCATTAGGTTTGACTGCTAGCTGCTGTTGACTAATTTATAAAAAGTTTCATCATTAAGTAGCTAGTTTAGATTTAGATACCCGCAGTCCTCTCAGTTTATTGTCTAACGTGAAAAGCACAGGGCAGCAGACACGAACAGAAATGTTATGTTCCCTACAGCTCACCAAATGAAATGCCTTTCAATTCCAGGTTTTAATCTACAGTCTTCCTTCCAGGTGGTGGCAAGGCCCGGATCCAAGGTACAGTATGGCTTGCACCAGATGTCGGCACTCGTGCAGGCCTGATTTTGGCAAGCAGGGGGAGAGACAGAGCATGAGCTGCTGTGGCAGCCGTTCTGGTGTTGGCTTGGAGCCTTGAGAGCACGGCAGCATTTCATGAGCACATCAGGCCAGAGTCCTTCCCTGTCGTTATACGTTCTTTAAAGCAAAGCAAGTCTCTGGTTGTTACAGGGTGGTGAAGTACACTTTAAACAATGAAATGAGCGTTGCCGAGACAGAAATGCGCAGAAATGCTTGAATTTGCACAGAGTCTGAGGCTAGATCTCTGCTTGCCTGCGCATGGTGCGCCGCAGCCTCTATTCCTTCAGACGGGCAGTGGTTTAAATAGCAGTGACCGTATTGTAATCACAAGTATTTCTAATTTTGGCTTCGATTCAGCACAGTGCTGAGTTAAGATATAACTTAACTTAGTTTTGTTGTAGAAATATTCAAGCAATTCTATAAACTGCAAAGCGCTGGCCTATCAAAACACCCATGAAACGAAGCTTAGCGACACGAGCTGAGCTGAACCCAGGACAAGTGCCGATGTTTAAATTAGCAGCATCGTGCAAAAAGCAGCTATGGATTACAAGCTGAAGTGAGCAAATTCAATTGCTAAGCATAGATCATGGGCTGGTTTATTATTTGGCTATTCTCTCGAGCGGTTTGGATTGAATAGAGCAACTTCAATTCAGCAAGTGCTGACATGAAGCCAGATAGTATTCCACTGCTTACAGAAGCATGTGAAAAAGCAAGTAAAAAAAAAAAAAATCATAAAATGAAGACCTGAACTATTGTTCCTCTAAGTCAGAACTGAGAGTGGGGAGGGTAAGAAATGAAGGACTAGCTGCTATGGATGGAAGGGATAGAGATTTAAATAAAGGCATTTTATTGACACATGGCAGGGTCAGTTGACAAGGCATGCCTGAAGCCAGGCTAAACATCCAGGACGTATGCTAACAAGGCAGGAGGACATAATTTGCTGGTCTCTCAAATTTTGTTACTATAATCCTTTGCTAAGTCTCATTGGTAGATATATATTGGTAGCCTTATAACTCTAATTTAATAGGATTATGTGGGGATCGGATCTCTAGAAAAAATGTGGAAGAGAATTAGGATACTTCTAAGAGAAATCCTCACCTAATGTATCCTAGTCAGAAGAACAGACACATACCCTCTTACAGACATGCTAAAAGGCATTACGCTGGGACTGATACGGCACTGGTCCAGGAAGACAAATCTTTTCCTATTACTGGACATGCTTTGCTTTTTAATCATTTGTCAGGGGAGAAGAGCCAGAGGTCTGAATACAGAAGGAGGCATGGAGCAGACTGGAGTCTTGTTTGGCTCACTGGTCATGGATTAGCTACCTGAGGTGAAAAAAAAGAACTTTAAAGAAGAGATGATGTAATGTTACTAACACCAGTTCTATTTCCAGGTGCATCAGAGTATCGCCTCAAATTAAGTCAGCAATATGGCTCCATATTTACCCTGGTGTAATTTGCAGCAGAAACTTGTATCATTGGCTTTGTTGCCAGGGAAACCGACTGCTAGAAAAGTGGTGAGCTTTAGGATGAATATTCTCTGTCGTGGGCAAAACTGAAGGGGATCAGGGAAATCAACAGGAAAGAACAAAAGCCATGCCTGTGTGCTGGGTGTAGGGGTAGGTCTGTACGTGTGTGTGCAAACACACGCTGTGATGCACCAACTCGATCCTAGCAGCTGGATCTCTGTACTAGCAAATTCTTTCTACCAGTGAAATTAGAGAAGTCTTTGATCTGTGGTTCCAAGCAAAGGGCAAACAAATTAATTGCCAACTCAGGCATTTTCCACACACTGTTCGGTGCTTTCTGCAAAAGGCACAACAAGCTCAGCCATCTGAAAAGGGAATATACACAGGTTGCAGAAGGCAGTTTATGAACAGATGGTTTGGCTGCTGCGTGTAGCCTATCCAAAAGCAATGGACACCTCCCATGCAATTTATTTCCGTATGAATTTGGCAAGAATTGGCCTCACTACATCCTTTAGAAATCAGTTCTCTCAGGTGAAGAATCCAGGCCTTCTCTTTGTGGTCTTTACTGAACTGGCAGCCATGCCTAGAGCTGTCAATTCTTATGTTCACAAGGGCAGATTTCTTTAAATCTTTAATATGGCCACAGTGTCTCAGAACAAAGGATCACCTAACCCAGGATCCTGTCTGTACCCGGTGCCAAAAGAGGGTGCCGGGGAAGGATTTCAGAACAAGCCGATGGTGCTGTATTACTTTCCAAGCGCTTTCACTATTTCCAGATCAAGATATCATCCCTACAGACAGAGAAACCCTCCATGGATTTCTCTTTTCTGAAACTCTCTAGCTGCCTCTGGAGCTTTCCAGCTACCTTCCTCTGATGGCATCAATATAGGCATGAAAGAATTTATACTGACACCGCTAGTGAAAAGGATTGACAAGTAGCAGCTCTTCAGCTGCTAAAACCAGAATATGAAAAGAAGTTGATTTAAATAGATTTCTATCACATACAATTGAAAGGCAATCAAGGGTTCTGAACAACAATAACAATTCTTTTAAAATGACTATTAAAAGTCAAGCTCAGCTTTAGCTGTCTGAAAGTTACATGTCTAATCTAAATTATTATTATTTCTTTATGCTTTATCGATCGAGAGGAATATTTATAGCAAGGCAACTTACTCCAGAAGACAACTGAAATCCACTCTGGGATAATGGTGTTGGACTAGATGACCTTTAAAGGTCCCTTCCGACCCAAAACACTCCATGATTCTATGACAGGTGGTTTCTGAAAGTGCCTAGGAAATTATCAGGAGCAGATCTGTTCTTACAGCAACTCTTTTACTATTTGCTTCTTTCATTTTAAAAAAATACAATAAAATTCTTAATTACCTAACATAATTCTGTTTATAAGAAAATTCCAATTTTTTTTCCTACTACATCGTTCCTTAAAACATCGATGGAGGAGTTTTAAAAAAGCTATAGAGAATAAGCCACTGCTACAGCGGAAGGGTGAAGTTCCAACAAACCTCACATAATCAATATTTATTTTGTGGCTAACAGAAATGTCTGACATCAGGGTTTTTCTTTAGAAGAAAGATTACCTTTAGTTACTATCAGAGAGATTATATGTCCCTAGAAGCCCAGTGCTGGCGTAATGTTTATGATGCCTTCGCACTTATATGGTTTTCCTTGAGTAATGGTACAGAGCAGCTGGCTTTCCAGAGATATGATACAATCTTCTGCTATTTAATTGAGCACCTGAACATGGTGGAACATTCAGGAGACTCTAGGATCTACATTCTAGACTCCAGGATCTACATACTTAGACACTGCAGTGGATTTTCCTAGAAAGGCTTTTATTTCTTATTATATTTTATTTTATTTCTTAACTTCTCTCTTCTCCTTGACAAATATTTGCAACTCGTTACAGCAATTTTGCAACTGGCCACATTATATCTGAATGTAAATTTTTGCTCAAAACCAGAATCCTGGTTACTTCATACTAGAAGTAACTAGCTCAGCAGTTAGGTTAATACATTAGGGTATAAACTCTGGGTTTTTTTTTTCATCTTTCAGAACTGTGAATGCGAAAGAAAATGTCTGAAAATAAATCTTTCTTTCATATATAGAATCATTTCATCAGACAGGGACAAATGTGTCAAAGTGCGCAATGTACGAATCACCTAAGTACATGGAAGACTCAAGGTTGCTTTGGTTTTATTCACCAAAGAGACTTTCAGTCAAATACATACCTGAAAAATTTAGTTTATGCTTTCTATTCACTCCTATACTTGTAGCAATACAATGGTTGCTACATACATCTTAAAAAAAAATTTGTTGCTTAACACTGAAAAGCACAGAAATTGGAATGACTGTCTGTCTGTATGTATTCTTATTTTAAACATTCTGTTATTTAATAGTGTTTATGTTGAAAACAGACTATCTTATGAAACAGCAGGAAAACCACCACCACTACAAAATTAAACAAAATATTATATCATAAGTGATAATCTACAAACTTACTATAACAAACAAACATATGTCTGTATGGCAAAAAAACCCAACCTACACCTGTAGTAACTACAGCAGCGGATGCCGTTCAAAATGCAGTTACACAATTTTAAATTAAGATTTACTTTCCTGAAGCCAGTGTAATCCTGCTGACAAACTGACCTGAGACAGGCATTCAGCTGGCCCCTCAATCTGTCTGGATGCTTCTGTACCGTTGGCCTGGTTTTCCTCCCATGCACTAGGTCCCACAGACCAGATTCAACGTTTGCACGTCAGTTCCCAGGTGCCAAGCGGGAGCAAAGAAATCAGTGAACCGACTGAGTACACAGGGATGTGGCACATCATGGGTGAAGATGGCCCCAGGTTCTCCACTTTCCCCAGAGCAGATCTTCAGCAGCTACACCACAGGGGCGAAGCTGGAGAGAAACAACTGGTTCTTCAGTCAACTCTAGCCCTCCTCTCTCTAGTGGTTGTCCATTTCTCTCCCAGCTGCCATCCTCCAGGCTCTCCCATTCTAGATGGCAGCAGAAACGCAGATGGGTGACCTCAGGCCCTCACCTCTCCTTCCAGATTAGGAAGGTTTGGTAATACTAGATGGTCACTGCACCATTGCAGCTAGACCTCCACTCCTCCCAACCGGCCAGTAACGTGCACCAAGCTCAACATTAAGATCCCATGAGAGGTTCTTACAGTACTAAATAGGTTTACAGGATAATTATTTTATTTGCAGGCATGAACTGGGAAGATATTTTAATTGCATTTATATAACCCTAACCAAGTGCTGAATTTGAACTGACAGACTGCTCAAGGCTTTTCTTGGCTGCACTTTCAGTACCCACATCAGACCAGATTCCTCTATCTCCCTCATCTTTTTACACCTTGGATTCTTCACTTCTGGTCTTGTTCCCCAAAAAGCTCACTAACTTCTCTTTCCTGATCCAAAACAGAGCTGCAGAGAGAACTACCTACTCCATACATCAGTTGTCTCCTAAGTTCGCTCCTTTTCCATGCTGGTGCTTTGTCTTCTGAAATCATTCAGAATTATTACCTGAAGATAGATTTCTTCATCTCTTTGCCCCAGAAACCATTCAATTTTCAAAATGAACTCAGACATACACCTCATCAAAATCCATATTTTCTGAGATACTGAGAGAGATTTTAGGAAAACACCAGAAGACGTTTTAGAGAATAGAAAAAAGAGACACGAAACAAGCTATGATACCTTCAATCTGAAAATTATGTAATTTTGTACATTGTGAAATGTAAAAATTGTAAAAAGCTTCAGAAAGCTGGAACACAAAAAATACCTGCCAAACAGTATTTTCCTTTAAAATTGCGTCTGTTTTATTTTCATATCTTACTATAGACCACGCCTGAAGACTTTTGCTTATAGGCACATAAGAAATATTCCCAAAGATACTCTTTGGGCATATATTATTTGGTCATGTGATTATGCAAATTACTTAGGAATTATCAGAATGACAGAGAACACACTTAAGTTTTGGAAAAAGAAATATGCATCTGCAATGATCCGAGTTATATATCATTTAAGATACATCAGCATCTAAGCAGGTACTAAGCAAGAACCATTTCCCGTGATTCCACCAAATATGTGTTAGTGTCAGGTTAATCTGTCTACTGATGTTTAATCTTCAGTGTTTTTACAATCTCTAAACACAAACTGCAGACAACCCTTGTAGAAACCAAACACTCACAGGAAGTGTTCGACATTACTATCTGTTTATAGCACAAAATAAATTCAGTAAATCTTAAAGGGTGCTTAACGTTTTGTGAAGTCACTCAAAAAAAGAATTGGTTTATCCTGTATCTTCCAGAAAGTGTTTATTTTTTTAGTAAAAGAAAAGAAACAAACTACTGAAAACCAAGAGTTTTATGAGAAAATTGAGTTTTGATTTAAAAAAATATGTGAAAGATAATCGAGCAATTAGAACTCTATTTTCAAGTAACTGTTATAAAATGTTTCCCTAATATTCTCTTTTGTTGAGCCATGAAAAACAACAGATCCTAACCACAGTGAATCAGAGTTGTAGTCTAGATCCCACACGCAAGACAAGAAAAGAAACAACTGTTGCTCTACTATCAGTGGCACTTTTTTTAAGGTGTACAAACAATCATAAATATAAATTACGACTTTTTCATATTCATCACACCCAACATCATGAAGACGACCAGCGATTCATTATATTGCATCTATTTTCAGGCACTGAGGGAATGAAGCCTTTGAGCAGTTCGTATCACAGCTGGAAAGGTGGGGCAGGAAGGATTCCTCCCAAACTGAAAATCAGAAAGCCATCTGATGTTTTAAAACTTAATATCACAGCCATAAAAATGTTAAGTAAGATGCTTAAGAATTTACTACATGGGATGTGACTAGTACCTGATTTAGAAGTCATTCACACACACCTCTGCGACAATCCTAATGATCCCAGCCCTGTAAAAGCACGCGGCGCTTATACCGCTCCGGCCTCAAACTGAATAATTCCTTTACTTAATGAGAACCTCATACTGTTACCTTGGGGAATTGTAAAAGTCAACACTAAACGATCCATTTTATCTGTAATTCTGAAAGTACCAGTCAGGATTAAACCGTAATCATGACTTGTTATTAGATCAGTATATTTCTGACTAATGCCTGGCTGCAGGAGGATTTATCACAAGTTCAGTTACATCTAATGCTTTCCCACTTGGATTGCTCCCTGCAGAGCTAATCGGGTCTCAATGGAAGTTTATGGGAAATTCAGTTACTAAAGTGACAGATATACAAGTCTCATCTGTCTCTCCTTTCTGACCTGTATTTTTTTTTTCTGCTTTTCCTCAAAAGGTTTCCTTCTGCACCAATTTTGGTTTGTATCGTTTTCATTTTGTTCCTCTTTTTTCCCCCTCTTAACTATCATTGTTTCATTTTCTAAGCTAGCTAGTTCACTGTAGCACAAAGCTGAGGCAGGTCGTAGTTACACCATACACAAGAAGAATATTCTCTTTTTTTCAGGTGTCCACTTAATTCCCTGAGAAAGTATCTTTTTTATAATGACTCAAAGCAAAGAAACTGAGCTGCCCTGGGAGAGGGCCATCTTTCCAGGGGCAATGATACACACGTACTCCCATAAAGGCTCAGAACAGGAACCAGGAGCTGCTGGTTTCTAAATTGATGAACAGTGCAAGCAACTGTCAGAAAACATTGTGAAAGACCAGACAGGATATAGCCTTGAAAAATAAGCATCCTTATTGTACCTATATGGTCATCCTTGCGTGTTTTGGATGACTACAGTTGAATAAATGAATGAGCAGGCAGCTGGGACAATTTTCCCTGATACTGCAATTTGTATGATGTTGAATTTTTATAGACTGCACATTCAAGAAGGCCTGCGAAAAAAAAATAGGCATTCAGTTATAAAAGCCTCAGTATTCAAAATACATTTGAAATATATAGCTACACTTCTGCCTGCTGTAAATCAGTGCCTCTCTGCTCTTTGAAGTTCAGCTATATTTCATCCAGCTGAGGATGATTATGAATCAGGTTACAGACTGTCCCAACACACTGGCTAGCAAGGGTGCTACTATCAGTGATCTAGATCTAAAAAGGTGAATTATTAGGACCCAGAATCATGATCAGGCCTAATATTAAAGTATCCTATTTTCTGCTCTCCAGCAGTACGATGAAGTTAGAAGCGGGTACCTCAGCATATCAAAATGTATCCTATCTCTAGTGAGATTAACTTGCTACTGATGCTGTACATGGAAATGCTAAACCTTGCCATGAATCCTCAAATACTAGGGATTAAGTTTTCTCAGCTAGGTTTAATAGATGTGATACCTTCTCACTCCAATATTAACAGATCAAATATGTAAAATACGTAACAGAAAAGGAGCAAACCAAAAGGAGCAGGCTGCCAAAACTAAATCAGAGAACTAGCATTTTTAAGTTTGTAGACGATGTGGGGTTTTGCTGTTTAGAATTTGTTTTATAAAGATGGAAGATGGGAGAGACTGGAAGAATTGATAGATGGAGTCTATCTTCCCAGCAAAATCAATCGGCATCTATGTGCCAAATATATAGCCTTGTCCATGTGTTACCACCAGTCCACCTGCCGCACAAGCTGTAAACCACCGAGTACAATAACACACTTCTCCTGCTACAAGCACTTTGCAACACAGATCAAGATCTGGATTAGCTACTTCACATTGGCATCTCTGGATCTAGAATAGTATTTATGAAGAAACTTAATGAGCGTTGCCTTTTTAATGACTTTATTGTAGCGAGACAAGCGTCCAAACGGGGAAACCAGGAGAGCACTAGCAACAACTCAAATCCCTGCTGACAGCCTCAACAGAAAAGTTGTGATTAGCTCAGGTCCCTCAGGACAGATGAAGGTGTATTAGCAGAACAACGTGAGGGAAACGAGCACTGCTGGTGATGACCTTACTGAATTCATGAAGTGAAAATTTCAGTCTCCAGATCTTTCTGCCTCATCATTTTGAAGCAACGGTAAACAGTCTTGCTTTCAAAGTAACTACAATTTTAGAATGGAGGAAATAATCAGGAAATTCCTTTTCTAGTTTTTAATGGTTGTTTCCACCTTCCTCCCTTTCTCTTCATAGAATCCACAGCACATGGGAATTTCTGCAATTAACAAGCAGAAGTGTATCACAGCACAGAATTAAGATTAAAAAGATACACAAATGCAGAAATATTAAACAAAATGGCATGTAGTAGTTTCATCAGTTATGCTATTTTAAAAGAGAATAAATGGGAAAAGTCCCTGAAAAGACTCTTCTCTCTTTAGCATATTAGATTTGCATATGTAGTGATCCATTTCAGAGTTGAACCATCAAGCCCTAGGAGACTAATTTAGCCAATAGAATGTTATAATCAACCATATCAAATGCTCAGATCCTTAGAGACTGTAGTCTGAAACCGTAAGTATTCATATGAATTTTTCTGTCATACATCCTCACAGAACTAGGGGGGCTGGGGGAGAGGGGAAGTACACTGAAACAGAGCAAGGCAGAAGTTGTGCTTCTCTCCTACAGCTGGATTCTTCCAGAAGGACTCAGGAGTCCTTTAAGCCATTATTTTTCATTAGATGAGGCACTGGTGTTATCCAAAAGTTAATAGCAGGAATATGTCTGTGTGACAAAGCAAATATAGCTTGAATTCCATAGCAGTTAATATCAGAAATAGTTTGTAATAGAGTGCATGCCTGACATGCACAAATCACAACACGGTATAGAAATGTGTTACTGTGGTCTTCTTTTAATAGAACAAAACCTCTATTATCTGGTACTATCTCTCTCTCTTTCCAGATTAGATTTCAGTAAATAAATGGAAGCTTCAGAAGAGTTGCAAAAAAAAAAAAAATCCCCCAAGAACAAAAAAAAACCCAAGAAATCAACACCCCCTCAAACAAGCTGTAGCCTGGTCTGACTAGTGTAGGTAATCATGCTTGTGTTGTTCAAATTGCCCCTTGAGATCAGGCATATGCTAATAACCTATTTAAACAGTCTCACAGCTCAGCAGGCTCCTTTTTTTGGGGTCAATATGTATGTTTTCAATACAACTCTAAATATCTGACAGGCCCCTGAAATGAGGGTTAAACCAGGATGGTTTTATAAACCAAAGCTCTAAAGCCCCCATCAAGAGCTGTGGCCATCAGCTGACAGAGCTGATGCGGTTTTTCATCCCTACCTTACATCCCCTCCAAAATGATGCTGTCCTTTCTTTGCCTTCTGGGACACAAGGACATAATTTCTAGTTCCTATAAACTGAAACTTCTGAGTGGTGATGTGTTTAATGGGTGTTTTCTTCTTTTTGCTCTTAGGAGGTAGGTTGTTTCTAGTGGCTTCCGTTTCTTCATACGATGGTAATAACCAGCAATCTCCTTCAGCAGCACTGACTCTGGCTCAGGTGAGAGCATTATTTTGGAGAATATATTAAAATTTATTATGATATCACTTTGTTAAATGATTATATGTCCTGCCGAAAAAAACACCAATAAAAATCAACCTCGAAAAATCCAAACAGCCCCAGAACTTTCAAAGTGTCATGAAATCTTTCTTTGGCAGCCTAATAGGAGTTATAAAATAGTTGCTCATTAGCATGTCAGTGTATAAATATTTGTATATGTAATGTGTACATGCGGTTTTCAAGCGTTTCTTCCTTTCCAAAAGCAAGTTCTTCCAACAGTTTTAAACGGCACCATTTTCTCAACAAAGACCCACAAAAGAACTTCTGCTTACCTTATACTGAGAAAAAACAATTTCACACTAGCCTGGCATGCAAAAGCAATTTCAGACATATGTTAGAGAAGGAAAAATAGGAGGAATTTCTCATTTGGGGTGAAAAGGAGGAAACATTAAAAACTGGAAGTCTGATTTGTGAGCTGTTTGAAGTGCCTCAGAGGCTTACAGTGTTTCAGGAGTTATCAGCAAAGATATATTAGCAAGCAGAGAGCAGCTGACCTATTGAAAGATGCATTGCAGTTACTTCTATCCCATCACTTTTGTTTTATTATAGAACTCAACTCTCATAAGGATTATTCTCCCCTGTAAACATCTCATTTCATAGACAGTAGACTGCCCATATTTGCAAGCAGAGCAATCATCCCAGAAGACTGTTATGGTAAAGCTATGGAATTTACAAATCCAAAAAGCAATTAAAGACAAGAAATTATGAGAACTTTAAATAGGCTAAAGAGAACAGGTTGAATATAGACTTCTGGAGAGAGAAAGCAAGCACATCTCCATGAGTCCTGAGAAGATTTTTTGCTGAAAAAACACCCACAAACCCAGAAAACCCATAAACCAAACATCACGGGAAAAAAAAGGCCTGTTAAGTTCTTTATTTTGCATGAAATCTATTCTACCTTGCAGTCATATTAAGTCATGTTCATCACAGAACTAACTCTGGAAATAAAGTATTGGAATATGCTACAGTGCAGAATATAGGGTTTTCAACTCATTCACAAATAACATTCTGTGATACAACACTAATTTTTTGCCATATGAAGTGACTAAGAAGATCGTACATAATTTGTATTGTATACTGCTGTATGTACTGAGCCGTTTGTAGCTATTTTATCAATTAAAAGTATGAGGATCAAAGGTCATTTGTAGAGTTATTATGAATGCAGCATCCCTCTTTGGAGAGGGGAGGAATCAATTTTGGGTTTTGTCATCTAGTGCTTCTCATTAGCTTATGATCGTGCTGTCATAGAAGTGCAAGTGTTATTCAGGAGGAAGAAAAAAAAAAAAAGAAGAAGAAATATCCACTCTCTCACTTATTGTGCATTATATGTGTTCTGTGGTGCCCAAAGGTGCCAGCCAAGATTGAAAGCTAATTGTGCTTGGAGCTGTAAAAACATGAAATGAGAGAGCATTACTGACAATAACCTCAACAGGAGATTACGTCTGGGTCTGCTTTGGGGCGGTCGGCAGGACTGAATCTTGAGGAGATTAAATGAGATGGATGCCAGAGACTGCTGTAATGAGACAGCAAACCACTTCCAGGTGTAAGGCATACAAGGCAAAGGAATAAAGGATGAAAAAGGTTCAAGGTGAAAACTGATCAGGCTTTTCTGGGCTTTCACACCGAGGGATAAGGAATAGGAACCTGGCAATAAGTCTACCATCAAGCAGGACTTACCTGAAAGAAGTCAAGGAAGCAATTTGGAGGCAGATGCATCAACACAGGTAAAGAAAATTATTTAAGGAGCTGAGTGACGTGTATTTCAAGAAGTTTACAATGGAATAATAGACAGGACAAAATATAACCCTATCCCAGTTAGACAATACTTTTGCTTCTAACAAGCAAGCTCACTCTCAATCTGGCTTTTTATGCATGGCTACTATCCAGACATGCAGATGAGCCCTGTCTCTTCTATGCTGTTATAACTCAGTACCTAGTAATTGGCCACAGAATTTAGAGAGCAGTTGGTTAAAAACCTTACTCTGCTTCTTTAGAATAGAGAATGTCATTGGCAGCAGCATCCTGAAGTATCCTGCTTGGCTGGTATCTTTAATTAACAAAGTTAAGTACCTTACAACATTAGTCCAGGATAAAATTAGTCAAGAAAATCTAACAGAAGGGAAGTCTTATCTACGATTCTTGAATAATAGAGGGGCAATTGCAGCAATTAAAATCCACTGAAACTTTACTGTCATGAGCAGACAGTTACTACATTTATGAACATAGACGTGATCATTCAAACCATATGGACAAAAATCTCTAGCAAAACTCTATTTAATTTACACTTACTGATTATTCTTAGAAGCTTTTAAATACCTTCTGTATTGATTTGCACATCATTAATTTTCACTGAAGTAGTTTAGATGAACACAATAATCAGAAAAGATTTTTTGTTTTGGAGAAGATTGTCTTCCTTTGTGTTTTAAGGTTACAGAGTTCCAGATGAATCATAGCCAACTCTATCTTTCATGTGTCTGGATACGGAGTCAAAAATAGCAAGGAAAGGAGGAGTTTACATGAGATTTGACACTCCTAAGGAAGGATCAGCGTTGGACTACATTGACCTTAAGCTTCATTATGAAATCTTGTTCAACTCCTATCTGCCTTCCTGTAATACTATAAATTCCCGAGTGTTACCCTAAGGCACTTGCTCTCTCAAGGCTGTAAAACTATTTAAATTGTTAGACAGGAGGTCAAGCTTTGAGACAGCTTCTTCCCTCACCCACCCTTTTCTGAAGCATGCTTCAGGAACCGTACAGAACAATCCCAGTTTCCTGCTTCCATCTTCCAACCCTATGTAGTCTCTGAAGGGGAAACAGCACATCACAGATCACCACTTCTGCTTTGCACAGGCTGGCCTCGCTTGGCTGCCATCGTACGGCTGGCTTTGGTCCAAAGACAAAATCTGCCATGCTACCTGGCATCAAAACACGGCGGGTGAGCTCAAGTTTGACCCTAAATATTAGTGTAGACTCACTGTGTGCTCCAGATGGCCAATTAATTTGTTTTACTTGGTTTTCTGTTACGTGTGGCAGCGTTTGTTGCTGTTTGTAGAAGCGTAGTACCAGCACAGTAGTTTGCAGAGCTTGTTTCAACTCACGGGTTACAAACGGGCAAGCAGCAGGTTGATGTTGTAAGAGAATTTTCTGGCATCAAAGCCCGTTTGACCATCAGCCACTGAAGTTCTCTGAAAGGACACAACTGGCCTTTGCAAAAGGTTTAAAAGGCCAAGAAGCCAGCAACAAAGGCGTTTAATAGACAGAGCAGTGCAGCTGATTTGCAGGTAGGGGTAGCATCCTTTTGCCTTTTACCTTAACTAGGAAGGAAAAATTTTAACAGAGAAGAAAAGCACAAGAGCTAATAAGAGTAGAGACTTCACTGTACAAACTGGGGACGGGAAGGATCTTGAGGTTTTCTTGATCAAAAACTCACATGGTCCTGTCACGTTATACATCCAGAGAAAAAAACAATTTCAACATACACCTGAAGGCAGATTTTGAGCAACAACAGTCACTACTCTAACGGTTAATGATATGTAGCTCTCAGATTGTGAATATTAACACTTGTGCCTTTGCAGTAAAACAACTGCTCACTGAACTAGGTGACTATAAATTTCATTTTTATTTGCTTGCGGCTATTCACTAAAACCCAGAACACGTGTATGACGTCTCATGTCAAATATCTAGAGCAAGACAGATTTTTAAGAGAGGCCAAAACTAAGGACCTCAAATCTGAAATTCCCTGATGTTTCTTTAAATAGTCTAGCCTTAAAATGCAACTATGCAAAGCTACAAATGCATGAAATTAATTGAAGCCACCAGTGCTCAGCTAACAGAGAATTTGGCTTAGGCATGCTTACTAGGAACATAAATCTATAAGGCATAGTCAAAGAGCACAATTAATTTAATCAAAAACATAATGTTAAATAAAGCATTGGGTTACTTATTTTTAGTTTAAAGAAAATAAATTTTGAAAAATGCCTCAGCTTGCTTTGGATTTGCTTTTTAAGCATAAAGTCCTACAAACAACAGTCTAGCAGTCTCAGCACCTCAGCTCCAGATGGAAACAAAAAAAAAAGTTCTTTTCTGCACTAACTGGTTTATATATAATTATGTCATAAATGAAAGGATAAGCTCTCCAAGTGTGGATCTTTCTTAAATTGGATGTTAATAAGAAACTGCTAGGGTAAAACAGCAGTGATGTATTACATAGCATAGAATTACTCAGAAAAGGTGAGTCCACGGAATGAGGTACACAGCACAGACACAAACCATTAAGAAGAGTTGTGGCAGTAATTCCACTAGTTTCAGCTGAGCTGAGTCTACTTAATTCCACTGATACCTTTGAGAAAAATGGAAAGAATAGAAGTCTGGACTTTTCTGATAGTTTGCAACAAGGGGAAAGAGGTAGAACACCCAAGAGACTGCTCATGATGAAGGAAGTTTAAAGAAAAAAGTTTTATGAGGAAGACTAAACTACCAGAGTTACCTGAGCATTTCTCTCTCAATTTGTTACCCTGGCCAAAGTAAAGCAATAGCTAGAGACCACACATTCCTCAAATAAAATTGTGCTTCTCTTTATGCCCTGTTTTCCTTAGAACTACCTCTGTGTCTGAGGTACAGATAAAACACTGCAATACGCTCATAGCCTTACCAATTAACAGAGTTACAAATCATATACCATTTTGAGTCACCTGGTTACCATCACTGAAAATCTGCACTTACTGCTGCTAATTCACAGAAGAAAAGCATTTATTTTAGTAGTAATACTCCTAGTCTATTATTAAAGAGAAGAATAATTCTGTCCCCTAAACCCCTATGATATAGATATTGGACTTGAAAAGCAGGGCATTAATTGTTATCAAGTGCTACTATGCCCTAATATAAACTGTACAATCTCAGATGATGTCATTTACCTGGCAAATCACTGCAGCTCTCTGTGGATTGATCAAATGTCAGCAAAGTGCTCTCTTCTCTACCTCTATTAATTAAAGATGGCCAACAGTTTAAAAAGAAAGTAGCACTTTAATATGCATATAATTATTAATGATATAAAGCTATTATTAACTATATAAAGGTTCAAATTATGTAGTCTACCTGCTCAAGCACTGAAAACACAGGAAAAAAGTGAACCCTATCATTTGACTCACTGAGATGCTGTGCAAGCTTTACTGAAATAGTCTGGCAATTTTCAAAGTCCTTCTTCCAGTGAACGCAACTATTTTCACAGCTATTGCTGTCAAAGTCTGCTTGGGCAGGTAATTTCCTTAAATGAATTAGTATTTTCTTTGGACATAATGTAATAAAAGAGAAGCCAGAAGAAGCTCACAGCAGCACGGAGCAACAAAGAGAGATAAAACAAAAAAAGAACAAAACCCACAATACCTGAAGCCTCCAAGAAAAGGAACAGAATCTAGACTACATCATAAAATATTTACCGGAAGGAACCACAAAAGTATCATCAGCTGACTTTTACTCAGGCTTAATACCAGACAATATTACTAGTCAAAGAAAGGAGATTGCTGGATAAATTTTACTTATGTGAATAGTCCTCCTTAGATCAGTCAGAGCTCTTTTCAGTAAGATGAGTAGCTTTTGTTGTAAGCATATTAACACTCTTAAAGGATCAGTATGTGAAATTCTGCTATATTGAATAATTCCAATGAAACACAAACAGTCTTCCCATAGTGTTCCCAGAGATCATACAGCCTCCACTTACTACCACTTACTTACTTTCCCCCTCTATTCCCTACACTTTTCAGTTACTTCATGTTACACTACTCACTGTTCCATTCATAACTGGCCTTCTCCGTATTGTCTGCTCGCTACTAATGTCAGCTTTGAGTCTTGTGTGGTACTGAATGGTCAAAGAGAAGTCAGGGAGCCTTATAAATACATAGAATCACTTCTCTTAAATGGAGAGGAAATAACATATAAAATTACAAGGTTGTTTTGGCACAATTGGTCATCCAGGGCGTCCAATTCCAATGCCAGGAGCAGACCACATACATTTACTGTGCTGCTTCTGAAGTAAGAACTCTAAGAAGTTGTTCAGACATAGAAATTCAGATGGTTGGAAGGCAGAAGTGAACTCCTAACACCACCCAGAACCAAATGACTTCAAGACCCCTCCTTTTTTATGATCCTGACCAAGATCCACAGTGAGAAAAGAATTTAAAAGAAACTTTAGAATGGACGATACTTGTCCATCTCCAGTTGATGTCAACCGGAACACCCTGCTAAACCTGCTGTGTGCTCTGAGATGTCTCTGTGCCGGAAGGAATCCTGGGCTGGCCCCAAAACTCACAGGCACAAGTGTAGCACAGGAACTACTTTCCTCAGCTGCCCATAGAAAGCTGTGGGTCAAGGCCAAGGAAACATCCTGGTTTATATGAAAGGCATTCATTGTTGAAGAGATCATTACATTCCTGCAAGCAGGTTCAGTGAAAGGCATGCAATATCCTCCTGCTGCCTACTCCCCCTTCCCTGCCAAAGCTTACTGCCCAACCTGGTACGTGTTCAAATGTGCCTTACAAGTGTGAGGAGGAGTAAAGACAACCAGCACAGCTGGTTTCATGTTGTTAGCTTTACCATTATCAGTGATTATGGAGACATTCATCTTACAGGCATTGATTATCTGCAAATAACCTGCAATTTGTGTATGAGTTCCATGAATGCACTTGCTTTTATTCATACCCATAATATCAGAGTTCATATCTCACTGGGCTCATCAGTTTGACTTCATTCTGCTTCAGTCATTGAGTACCAGTGGTCTCTTTTCTAGAAGGTCTACCGACCTCCTAGATCCTTGGGGCATGAATAAAAGTCACTGTGAATATAAATTAAGGAAGTAATTGGCAGTAAAACATCCAGACTTCAATTGTCAGCCACTCTCTTCTGTCCTTTCAAGGGAAATTTGCACTGCTCTTGGAAGGAGAAGGGTTAGTGGTAGTCTGTGGCTATCAATCACCCTCTGCTTAGTTCAGTATTTCATCAAAGTTCTCCTGATTTTTCTATAATCTTAGAAGGCAACGCTTGCAAATTTGTCACGGAGCGGGAATCCTAAGTCTGTCTATCAAAGTAGCTATAGGTCCATTTCTGCAACATTAGACCCTTCTCCCCTCTAATAATATGTTCTGTCCTCAGGCTTCTACAAATTCCCTCTGTATATAGCACTGGCATAACAAGCCTTGCCTGAAACACTACATCTTTTCACCATACTGGAACTTGTGATAACTTTATGTCTTCCGTGGAACAGGTGGCCTGAAAACAAAGACAGACCTATTATTTCAAAATAGAGAAGAAAAAATGTGAGCAAGACCACCTGCTCATGGTCAACCACGATTATGAACCACTCTCCATTCCACAACAGGCAGTGTAAACACAAGTTCATCCAGCTTTTTTTTTTTTTTTTTGCAGACCATACATGGCATAAGATTTTGGATAATGCCAGCCCATTTATATTCTGTGAGCACACGATGTAACAGAGAGACAGACATTATGTCAGGTAACACTGACAAATGTCACGCTTAATGAAAGTTTTGGTTTTCTTCTGGCTTTTCAAGTGGTTGGTTGGGTTTTTTTTGCCTCTTGACTTAATGGACTTCAGCATAGCTGTTTTGTACTGCTTTACATTTGTACAGTAACACACTCTGAAAACGGAATGGCCAGTTTTTCTGCCATTGATCTCCTGCTGTCTCCCTTAAAGAGATTCCTCAACATAATGAACTGGCAGGTGAAAGTTTTACTAGAACTGATGACAAGAAAAAAAGTAGATACGTTGTACAGATAAATTCCTTTACTCAGCACAAACCAGAATTTCACCATGAACAACTTCCTAGAAATTGCAGCAGTCCTCCCTTTTCGGCCTTTTTACTATATAGAAAACTAAATGACAAGTGAAAGACAGGGTGAAAAAGTACCTCATGCTTTCTTACAGGTGCTATTAAACCAAAAGCAAGAATGGCATTTCCAATTGCTTAAAAAATCAGCAATTTTGGAGGGTATTATAAGTGCATTACAGACCTGATGTTTATATTCACGGGAAATTAAAATTTGTAAACTCAGTTGTTCACAGACTCCAACGCTTGTACAAGTCTGTGACCAGAATATAACCCTATAACACACCCAAAACCCCAAGTATCAAATATTCATAAAAACCTATTTTTATTTTTAAACATATCAAGAATTATTCAATATTGCAAGCTGTAATTTAATCTAATGAAAATATCCCCGCTTCTGGTCAATTCATAGGCTGAGGAAAAAAGCAAAACTCATTAACATTGCTATTCTTTTTATAATTTGTATCATGTAGTCTTTAGCCTTTATTTTGAAAATATAAACGGTG
This sequence comes from Baryphthengus martii, assembly GCA_013396935.1. Classification (NCBI taxonomy): domain Eukaryota; kingdom Metazoa; phylum Chordata; class Aves; order Coraciiformes; family Momotidae; genus Baryphthengus; species Baryphthengus martii. Next base: position 63,138 of record VWZK01022254.1, read on the forward strand.
GTGTTTCATTGTTAGGAAATAAACTGGCGATAACTCAATAGAAACTTGCACAGAGTTGCAAGACGGTGAGTTCCTCCAGACTAACTGGCTTCGCTTGCGCAGCTATAAATTAAATAGACTCCAAAGCAGCGTAAACCAGACCTTCCTTTTCCCCTTAGTATTCCTGTAGAATAGTAGTTGGTACGCCAGATACATTTGTCACTGGTACAGTAAGAAAATAAGGACAAGCAAAAGTTATAAAAATCAAGTTAATAACTTTTTTCCTATGACAGGTCCATCAGATTTGGAATCCATTTCATTCACATTTTAGCGATGATTAAACTTTTTATTCTACTGAATTGCTCATGTAATCTGTCAAAAATTTTGTGGACACCAATAACCTATCATCACAAAGGTGCAGTAATTAAAGGCCTTGTTTTGATAGAATTGTTACAAACCTGGCATGCTGCAAAAGGGAGAAAAGCAATTTACTTGCAATCTAGACGTTAAATACCTTCTCACAGACTAGAACACACATCACTACTTTATTGTGAGGTGTAATTTTACATATTTCTATAATGGCAACACACAATACAATTAATCTATTTCAGACAGCAAGAGAAGAAAGAAAGAAAAAAAAAAAATCACAAGAATAGTCAGTCCTTTCCTGTCAGGACTAAAATGTTGCTACTCAGAGTAAATAGATGCTATTACACATTGAGAGATTTATTCATCAGCATTACACAGTGAGGGCAGATTGTATTAATCCAGACAAAACAAGCGAGGCTGCCAGCGTTACTGTTTTGCTGAAGAAATATGTAAGAAAAAAAGGCTTAAATTTTATTTACTTAATCTAGTTTTGGGGGAAAATATGAGCACATTGCTATACAGCAAAGTTTTGAGAATTCTAATATGAAGTGAGGATATGAACTCCCTGCAGAGTTTTGCAAGTTATTAAAGTAACACAGAATAAATGTTTTTTTCCATATCAGGAATTCTTGTAACTGCTAGACAGTGAACTCAGGCACAAATTCTAATTTCTGAGGTTATATTGTTCTATCTGTCTGGTAATAATTTTCTGCACTTTATTTACACTTTAAGGAATTACCTCAGCTCAGCTATGAGAAGTGAACTGAAAAGTATAATAAGATCTCATATAATTCAAGTTGCTGTTCAAAATTGCAGACTGGACAGCAAAGGATTATCTGAAACTTGCTCCCCAAGTTTATTTCCAGTTGGCATACAATCCAGAAGATACAATAAAACATAATAAGGAACAAGGCTGAAGAACCACATCAAGATGCAGTTTCATGAAAGATTAAGAGGTTATGAAGATGCAGGGTTTATTAAGGACTTGGGATAATAAATGGAATTGTTCACAAACAAAAACAATCCATCAAAAGTGAGTTTCAATCTCAACTGCATTTCAGTGGAGCCCAGCTCTCGTGTGTAACGCTGATGAATACATCAATATTTTCAATTTTGATTATAGTGGGAACAGAAAGCTATAAACTACGTTAGGAGGGGGCTCAGCACCTTGTAAAGCTGCACCTGTCATTTTTGGGCATAACCTTATTACAGACTAGCCTTTAGTTAATAGGTTCTCTCCTAGACAGATTAGATTTTGGCTTGTTTGAATACAATTAAAAATCTAGTAGCAAAATGAAACCCAGCGCCGCAGTAATTGCCTGATACGAGCATCGGCCAAGGATTCAGCCTGGCTGCATGACCCAGGGGCTGCAAGGTTCGTGCAGACACATCATTTGGGATCAATGTTTTTACCAGGAGAGCAACTATGTTTCTCACACAGTGTTCCTGAAGATAGTACTACATTTTCATTACACATTCCCCTCTCTCTGACATCCTCGGTGCGTAGCTGGCAAGGGAGACCTGTTAAATCAATGCTCTTAAAAATAGCAAAACCATAGCAATTTGCAAAGAATGTCAGTAAGAAAGAACAAGAAACTCAGCTAAGCATTCACATTTGCAAACAGCCTAACACCTGCTTCTAAAAGACAGAGATGTTTTAATAATTAATATATGCTAAGGAAGTTAAATATATATATATATGTATCTCCTAGGCTGGTTCATACTGAAACACTGTTTAAAAAGTTTATTCTGTTTTCAATTGTTTAAGTGTGGCTTAGTGTACTAAGCTATTTAAAAAAACCTATAGTCTCATTACTCCAGTAGCCCAAGAAGTAGCTGACATCATTTCCTGACCATATGCAGGGTGCTTAGCCCATGGAAGTCAGATATCCTCGGTGCAGTGCAGTTAAACTAAAAGGATGGAGGTTAAAACCCGTTGTTTTCTCCTCTGTAAAGTACTTCTGCCTCCAGTAGCCCCTGAGTTTCCAGGGCATGATAGGGGAGAGTCGCCAGAGTTAAATGGTCCTGCGAAGTCCTCTCCGTCCAGCGTTCTGGCTGCTTAAACAGGCAACCTGCAGATTGAGGACTTTGAGAAGGTCGTAAGGGTGACTCAGACGTTTTGGTGAACCATCTAGATACCGTTTCTCAGCAACTCTGTTAAGCCTCCACTTTAACAACATTGTGTCCGTGAGAAAGATAAAATTAATAAGCCCCAAGAGCTTAATAAATGAGTTCTAGGAGGATATGCTGCCGTCGCGCAGGCCCAGGTCCTCCAGTCAGCTTTCTTTTTGCTCAAACTTTATTCAGTCAAATTCCCAGGGGCAAACTCTGGAGCGGAAACTCATCTGTCTGTCACATTGCACTTGACAGTCCTTGACTTAACCACTTCCACTGGCTTCTGTTGGAAAGCTAATACCGCTTCTCGGTGCAAAGACAGGGATTGTCAACAAAAGAACCAGAGCGCCGTACAAGCTGTAATGCACCTGACAGTTTGGTGAACTTTTATTCTCCAAAGTGGAGAATTTGTGAAAGGACAAAACAGAAAGGAAAAAAAAATCTAAGTTGCAAGAATTCTGTGGCTAGTACAGAACTTGTTAGAAATAGAACTTGGATTAGGAGAAATTGTCCTCTTAGGCCAGATCAAGGAAAACCTACAACTGCTCCTACATGAAGTACTGGTTTTAACTTCTGGGAAAAAAAAAAAGCACAAGATATCCAACATCTTTGGTACACTTCTTTAATTTTTTCTTAAATCCACCCCCTCCTTTGTTTCTGCCTATAAACCATCCATGAAAACAATTTCTACTTATTACTACATCTGCAGCCATCACAACAGGGAGATGTGCTGCTGAGCAGGGAGTGAACACAGTAGAAATATCTTGTTACAACCTTTTGCAAACACTGTATTTCACTTTCCCATCACACCTTCTGTATTTGCTTTTTTATTTTCTTGTAATAAAATTATTTAATTGTATTTGCTAGCAGGAAATTGTGCCATATTACGATGATACATTGTGAATGTTTTGCATTTTAATGCCAGCAAATGGAATTATTGATAGCAATGCTGATCAAGGATTCTGAGAGTAGGGAAATGCTGAGCCAACTGATCTTACCATAGTCTAGTGAGGTCTGACACTCTATTGTGCCTCTCTATGGTTTCATTACCAGTAATAAATTGCTGGGACTGTGTAAATAGCACTTGTCAATAGGGTTTGGGGTCCTTGGTAAATCTGAAGGATTTGAGCTATGCAATTTCATGTTAGTCATATTTGCTAACGTGGTATTTGTAAATCTTTGTGAAAGCTTGGGCAAAAGGCCCATAGTAAGCAAGCTGTATTTTATTTACGTATTTTCAACAGTATTGTACTTGAGAAAAGCATAATTCTTCTGACATGGCACAAAAGTAACCTTATAAATAAAGACAGCCAAAGTAGCCCTTCTGCTCTACACGATACCGACAAGGCCTTGCCTGAAGTCCTGGGTCGGGACTGGGACATCTCACTTTAAAAGATATGTGAAACTACTTTAGAAAAAAAAAAAAAAAAATCCATGGACCAGCACCAAAAATAATCAAAATTCTAGAAGAGATGGAAAACACACAAGATAAAAAAAAGTAAAACCTTCAGTCTAGTCTAGAGTATAGATGACTGAGGAGACTGTGCCAACTTTGTTGACACAAAGAGGAAGGGACTAAACCGTTCCCTGTATTCATCTGGAAAAGGCCAAAAAGTGGTGGACATAAATTGATGCTGACTCTTGAATTACATGCTAAAATAAAGTCTTCTTAGCCAAAAACATAGGTAATAGTTTAAATATTTCATGGAGAACGGAGATGGATTCTAGCACTAGAGGTTTGGAACAAAACACAGTGCCATGGAGTGTTAGTGTACAGCTGAGGAAGGACGGGCTAGATTCTCATAGTCCTTGCACAGTCACTTTTTCCTCGATTGTGATTCAGTAACAGGAACATTTAAAATGAGATTAGCCAGTGAAGGTAGGTTTGGGACCTCAGCAGTGTAACTCTGCTTCCTTGAAGAGAAGAAAAGGACTAACAGAAGTAGGACTCGAATAGGACAGCAGCACAAAGGTGAAGGCACAGCAGTTTCTTTTTTCTATGCGGACAAAGCAGATTCGTCGTCACGAATACGACTGAATGCCTTGCACCAAAAATTATTTACTAAATTATTGCTTTGGATTATTTGATATAGCTATTACCCAAAAGTCTTCACAGCGGTCCCCCAGAACCGCAAGAGCGCACTCATAAGCAGAAATAATTAGCACTGATTCTGGGCCTTATACACATCCAAAGTGGCAGTGACAAGTGACATAAGCTTCCTTTCCAGGAGGAGGCCAGAAATTATTTTCTTCTCTAACACTCCTCAGCCAGAGTAGCAGCAGACAGCAGCTCAAACCTCCTTGCTTTGTGGGTTTCATGGCAGCAGACATCAAAATGACAATTGATTTTCTAGACAGAAGAGTCATAAAACTTTTGAAGTACAGATAGATTTAATCTACTACATTTCTTGGAAAAATCAGTGAGCATACTTAAAGCTGTTTGATTATTCAGACACTATCTTTGGCAAATCCTTGGTTCATTTTCTACCCTTTTTTCTTTATCTCTGTTTCTTTAATTACAACTTGTCTGGTGCATATCCTTCACCGACAGCAATTAAAACAAGTCTATAACTGCTTTTGTTATCTCTTCCTTCAGGATCTCTTTTCAATTCTTGCATTCAGTTGAGGTCAGACTAATGACACTGTATTTGTTCAGATCACTATTTTACAGTACCGCACAAGGTTAGACATGATATGGATTAGAAATAGAACTAAAAATAAACATGAGGAAATACAGTGGGTAGAGCTCAAAGGGAAATATCTGGCTGCAATTGAATCATAGAATGTTAGGGGTTGGAAGGGACCTCGAGAGATCATCTAGGCCAGCCCCGACTAAGTACTGGATTTGTAAGACAATAAATCTTCATTCTTGGTCCTGAAACAAGAAGGAGGAATGTCCTAACAGAATTTAGAGATTATAAGCAGGTAAGAGGTATTGCCAGTCTCCAAGAGATTTAATATATTGCACTACAACATTCTGAAATAGAAATTCTGTTTAAACGTACAAAGTGCAAGATCGACTCCTGGGCAAAAAACCTGGGCTTATAAACTGAGAACTCATCAACCTGAAATGACTGAGGAAGAGAATGACTGTTAAATAATCAAAAAACACAAAGAAATGCAAAAGTGGCTCTAAAGACTAAACATAAAGCGCTGTCCTTTTAGAATAGCATGTCCTACCTATTACTTTTCTATCACTGATGCTTCTACAGTAAAGAGAAGACACTATTTAGTAGAGCTGGAAACAGTACAACTCAAGCAATCATGAGATTTCACCTAGAATACTGTTTCACAAGTATACTTGTTTCAGTCCATCTAAGGCCCTGCTTAGATTGGGAGGGTAATTGAAAGCCTGCTTGGGAGCAGAACCTAAAAAAGACTGATCTGATTAATCAATGAAACTGGACACTAAGGGGCAATACCTATACTTCCTTAAACATATTTCTATCAGTCTAAGTGTAAACGGGTACAGAACATTCATAATAAAGTTCAATATGAATTAGACTAAGTTTCTTAATTTTAGGTGTCGTCTGATGATGAGAGCCTTCTAGCAGAGGGGGATATGGGAGACCCTGAGAACATACTAATTTCAAAAAGAAAGAAAACAGAAATCTAATTTAAAGGTATGGCAGTCAGCAGACTAGGAGTAAGCTCAAGGGTGAACTCAGCATCACAACCTATCCCTCAGGGGAAATTGGTAACCTTGGTAGAATGAGACCACCTACTTTTGGGGGGTGGGGAGGAGTCAAAAAACATGATACAGTAAGGAAGCCAGTAGGAAATCCAAAGGAGCAAGAAAAGAAAGTTAATCTAAGTACATTAAACAAGAATATGTTGGTAACTCAAGCACGTTTCCCCAGCATAAGAGTAATGTGTCTCTAAATATCTGCCAGCTCTGTTCTGCTCCCTTGTCCGTGATGGTTGTTTCCGAGGGGGCCTACTGACTAATTCCTGGAAGGGATGGAAGTTTGCTTTCCTAATATCCAGGGCCCTGACTTTACTCTTTGCCTCATCCAGATCCCTCAGGACTGCAAACTCCACCAGTGCGCAATTACAGCAGCCCAGGCTGTCTCCAATCTTTATGTCATGGATTAGCTCACTGGCATCAGAGACCATCAGATTCAGTGTCACACCCCTATGCCAGGCATGCCTATTACCTTGTTTAAGAAGTTAAGATTTAGAGACACAAGTCTTTTGCCTATAGCACTACAATGAAATAAATTTTAATTTGCATTTACAGAAGTAGAGATTGACTTGTAAGACTAATTCATTGTACCTTCTCTTTTCTCTCCATAAAAACTTTAATATATTAGAGAATATAGAGGATAGAGGGGTAATGAAACTTCATAACAACTTGATAAGACAGAGTTTTAAACAACTGACAAACATATGAGACAATATTATCTCATTCACAACCTCTGAAATGGATGAATCTTCTCTTTATCCAAGGTGCTGAGGAGAGACAGGGATAAGGAAAACTCCAAAGAAAACGTGGAAACGTTACAAAGACTTCTGAGCAAGCTTAATACGAAGTTTTCCCCAGATGACATGCACATGCTGATACAAGTGATTAAGAGACCAAGGAGGGACAGTTTTGAGTGACACTGAACAAACCCCTGAATTAGTGACAGCACGTTGATAGACTCAAGTATAAACTGCACAGCAAAAACTCCCCGTGCATCTCTAAATGATCTGGCGTAATGCTGGCACAATCTGTCGTGAACTCTGGTCTGTAGCTTTTCTAGTTTTTATGTAGTAGGTGATTATAATATTGATAAATATATTTCTATGGTCCATGTATCACAGTGCTACGAACATGTTCCACGGTACCATAGCACACAGTTCTTGGCAAGGAGTCAACATGTAGTAACAAATGGCATTTGATTTTGTCAGAATCCTGCTTGTACAATGCAATTTACAACCTTCCCTTGGTGATCCCCTGCCCCATATAGTAACACAGATACTTGGGTAAATTTGGTAGAGACAAAGCGCGTTGAAAGGGAAAAAAATAAAATGCTTAATATTTTCTTCAAATGGCTTGAACGTTGAAGTTGTGAACTCAAGCAGAATTATAAAGGGAATTGATTAAAAAATGATTAATGTTTAAAAATGTATAAATATTATTTGCCAACTGATATTGCTGCTTGTTTCGATTCATGCCTGAGTGTGACTTTGGGCCAAAACATTCAAATACGTATGAGGTTGAGCACATGTTTAAATGCTGTTCACAGTGGGGATGAATTCATCATTTGTTTCAGTGCTGTCAACAATAAGAATCCAATACTAAGTTATCAGGTACAAATCAGTATAAAAGCAGCTTATCAGGTACAAATCAGTATAAAAGCAGCAGTGATAATGGAGGAACATCAGCTTTTCCACAAGTGAAAAAGCCAAATCTTCACTCCGTAAATTTTTCAAGGACGTTTCCAAAGGTAAGATTTACGGTGTAGATAACAATCATACATGTTGTTGTCAGATTTGTTTTCCCAACAAAACAAGAGGAAAACTAATGTAAAAGTATTAACATCTTTAGTGGGAGTTTTCATAGTTGAGTTCAATTATTTATGTTAAATGAGCCTTCACATTATGCATATTTAAAGGTGTCACACGAGAAGGCATTTTCCTAGATGGTTCAACATTCTTACTGGAATTGTAGTAAACTCACAAATAATTGAGCCTTAGGATAGTATTAACTTCATCGCATCCATTCTCCACTCTTAATAAACACACAGATTTCTTTGTTGATTGAGTGAACACAAATGTTTTTCAGGATTTCCTTGAGCAGAAATCGTACACTCGTTGATTCCACAGTCTGTAATGCAGAAAATACCCCATACGTACAGAAATAAAGTTCTCTTGCTGCTTCTAGAATCATACACACTTAACAGGAAAACTCTTTTCAATTTAGCTTCTACATACAAATACAAGTAATCATTTCAGATATACTAAGTACATATTTAGAAAAAAAAAGCTTTATATGTGGAAGAAAAATTGCATTTTCTAATTACAGAAATGTACATAATTTAAGAGGTAATTGACCAACAAATGTTGTGTGTGAGTCTGTTTAACCCAATTACATACATCATTTATAAAGCCGGAATATAGCTAAGATCATCATGCGCAGAGGCAGTATACATAGTAATTAAGAACAGTTTAGATGTTTGCCTGCTTTCCTATAATCTTCCCTTACAGATGTCGTAAGAAAACAGGAGGAGATAACCCCAAAATCTGCAACAAAACCTAAGCATGAAGCTTTATTTCAGATTTCAGGTGCACGCTTCTGAAGGAGGCTCAGAGCTCTGCCCAGAAAAATTCAAGTGCATAACCACATCCTTAGGGAACATGTTCCAAATCAAAATCTAGGAGCAACACATCGGCTATTCATCCTTCAGCACCCTGCCAGTTGTGCCCATAGTGCTAACGCTGTCACCTTTCCAATGAGAAAGAAACAAAGTCCTAACCAGTCTGGACATTAAGAATGTCACCACACTTTGCCCAGCAATATAATAGCCAACATCAGCCTGCCTCGGCAGTGCCAGGTAGTTCATTCATCAAAACCAAAACAATCTTAACTGGAAAACTTCCATTTTCTGGCCTGGGCCACAGCGGGATATTTAAAAACTACTGCTTTCAACTCCACTCCCGTGATAAGCAAAAAGAAAACGACAGGCACAGACCCTCCATATTTAACCAATGTCTTTCTGAAACACTATAAAATCCATATGATCATTAGGATAGTCCTGAAATCTTCTATATCTGGAAGAACACAGGAATTGAATGCTTGTATTAGACCTCCCCTGTAAGTGCTGTTATCAATCTCACTTGGGCTCTCTCAAGGAATATCAATTTGCGGTAAATGGAAAAGCTCCAAGAGAGATAAAAGCATAGGTGTATCCAAAAAAAGCCAAATTCAAGTCCAATTTGAATGTGACTGACTTAGATACCTGACATTGTAGATGAATGTCTGTACCACTAGGCATTCTTTCCATCTCATTTCTCACAGAAAGCTTTGAAAAAGCTTCAGTTTTATCCCACTGTGGTACAGAATCACTTCTGAAATCTCAGGGAGAAATGCTAGATGTGGAAAATAGTTCCTACACGCAACTTGGTAAGACGCCGGATTGGATGTTGCATTTGCATGTACTGCAGCTCTGACTGTATATTTTCCATATTTTCCCAAGCCTGATAGCTCTACTCAGACTCACAGTCTGAGCCCTGAGCACCCCTCCCACTCCTCCCCTGCCAGGGCACCGAGCCCTCCCCGAGGCACTCGAGGGGCCGCTACTTCTGCGCAACTGGAAAGCATTTGAACAGCAAGCTCGTGGTGCTGCTTCACCTCTGGGCCTTGCCAAGGCTATTCCGAGTAAAACATAAAAGAAGAATAATTTAAGGAAACATAATTGGCTGGGGTGGTGGGGATGGGGGGAAGCATTCGAGCCTCTTGGGAGAAACCACTGTGCAAGAACATAAGCACAACTCTTTGTATCCATATAACAGAGGGCAGTTCTGCAGTATGTAAGAAACAACGTGTTCATGTAGTATGGGGTTAATCAGATGAAGAATCACCATTTTGTACTTGTCATGGCAGCACGTGCCAACTTGATTATATAGCCTTATTTATCTTTTTTTTTTTTCCCCTCTCTCTGAGAAACACAAATCCTGCCCATTTGCCAATACACATCCCTTGGAGGAAAATGCATTTTGTACAAGTCTTTACTCAGATCTGAACACCAATTCATCCATGAGATAAAAATTCTAAAGTTTCCCTTTGGAAAAACTCCGGTAACATTTAAATTGTAATTGCTTTTGCAAACTGACAACCAATTATCCAAAAGCAAAATGCACATTAGGCATTTAAATAATGAAATGTCAGTCAGTATAATAGAAGTGCCACTTTACCTTTTGCTTTCAGAAATTATTTTAGTCTTAAAATTAATCTACATATACATAGGCACATGTATTTTGTGATTATGCTTATTCATATAAAATAAAGTCTTATTAAATTGTATTATTTCGACCTACAGACTGTTTGCTTCAACTACTGCTGCTATTTGTAAAGGTACAAACACCACTATTACTACAAGCTGTCTTAGGCCCACATTTGTTTTTAAGCATTATCTTGCTGCTTGCCAAGGGAATTTTCTATCCACTGCTGATCACTAGAACACGCTTATTTTACCATGTTATGAATCTGTAAAGTTAAATATCATTGCACAGAAATGAACCATGGTAACATTAGGATTGTCTGAAAAAAACAAAAAAAAACAACAAAACAACCACCAAAAAGACGGTCCACTGCAAGAATTACGTATCTGAAGGACGTGCTCTGCTTCCCTAACTACTCACAGACTGATTTTGTAGGAGGCAAGATTAAAGGATAAAAGAATATAGGAATATTTGTTTACTTTACAAATAAGTTTAATAGTGGAGAAAAGTGCACAGTTCAGCAGTATCTTCCCTAGACACATCACTTCTAGTTCTTCACATAGAATCCTAGAATGGCTTGAGTTGGAAGGAATCTTAAAGATCATCGAGTTCCAAACCCCCCTGCCATGGGCAGGGACACCTCCCACTAGACCAGGTTGCTCAGAGCCTCATCCAGCTTGGTCTTAAACACTTCCAGGCATGAGGCTCCACAACTTCTCTGGGCAACCCATTCCAGTTCTTCCTAATGTCTAACCTAAATCTACCCTGCTCTGATTTAAAACCACTGCCCCTTGTCCTATCCCCACATGACCTTAGAAAATGAATATACACGGGCAGCACATCTGAATCAAGAGCACACATGTAGACAGACTCGTTTTAATACGATAGTTATTTCTAAAACATTTACGCAGAATTTATAGCTATGTAAGTGCATACATTTACCCACACATACCCTCTGCAAGGATGCAGAGAAGGGTGAGTGTGCACACACACGTAGGTACATAAGGGCTGAAGTTCTCAGATAAAATCCCCAAGAGCTGCATTCTTACAGATAGACAATGATTTGTGCAGAGAACTACGCTGGACTTGCCACCTAACCGCGCTGAAAATAAAACTCCAGAGCAAGGGACAAGGATTCACTGTGAGCAAAAGACAGATTTTCCTCATGAATATTTATGGAGAGCTGTTCGACACCAGCAAAAATGATAAGGATGTGCCACCGGTACTTATGTTGTAATACCATATTTTGACAAAACAATTTGGAAGTATGAAATAAAATACACAGTATTTTAATAGATTCAGAAATGCAGCCCTATTCCAAACACATCTATCATTTTACCTGTAAAAGTCATTCTGTTTAAGCAGTGGCCCTACTTAGGCATAGCACTAGAAGTGGGCACGAAAATATATCTCCCATAAGATTGGTCTAATAGGGTAACAGTAGCTACTGTAACTGAGGTTGCCAAATTCTTTCCTCTAAATAATCACTGCTTGGTCCAAAATTTTCCATTTCCTGTCTCTATCCAAAAATGGTTTCCATTTACTAAATTCATCATTATCGGTTCTGTAGCTTGAGTAAGATAATTCACTCATTTTTGTTATGATGAGAATAAAAACACTTTCTACATTATAAAAGAAGCAGAGATTTTCTGGGCTATATTTTAACCTCAATAACTGAAAATTTTTACATTCCCAATTTGTCACCGTGACAGTCCCTACAGAGAAATGAGCATAACATTACGGGGAAAAAAAAGGCCTTCATTTGACTAAATTATGAGATTTTGGGAGATGGTGTGCAGTTTATTAAACTTACTAGGTGGGCAATGAACTGCACACATTTGTAGCTTTACAGCACTCTGCCTAACTCAGGCACTCGAGTCACACATTACGGGAAATTCACAATCAGAAATAGATAGTTTAACTCCTGTCACTCCTCTTAGTCATTTTTCATTACAATATCTCTTCAGTCAATCAAAAGCCAAGAATTAGGAACTGCTCCATGTCCGTGTATATTCAAATTATTGAAGTTCTCTATTTGGTATACACAGCGCTAATTTCATAAGGTCCAAGTGAGACTCTGGCCTGATTCATAATTTGCAAGAATACAAAAAAAATAAAAAAATCACCCTGCAGCTGTGAAAATTGATACCCTGGGTTCACTCATCTCTTAGTCATCCCCATCAAAATATCTATAAGATTTCACTGAGGCTCTCTCCCTGCCCAAGCGGCTGTGTTTCATTCCAAAGGAAAACAGTTGGCACAGTGAGTGTTCCAATCCCATCTTGGGGTGTAGCTATGCGTAGGCACACATCTGAGGACCAGAGCTAGAATCACAACACGCTCAAAGTTCATACATCTGAGGTGTAGAAATAGGTCATTTTTATGTTCTCACAAAACAAAATTCAGAGTTGCCTTCAATTTCAATACTTCCCAGTTTGTTTCGGTGTTTGAACGTACACTCTGCCCCCTTTGACGGCCAATTGCAATTGGGCAGATATAGCACATCGTTATGTTTTCTTGTTTCATTACTTCTAGAAAACATTTGTATAAGAAAATGTAACATTTATTAATTATAAGTTATGAAGGCTTTAAATCTACTTTGATGAGCCTTTTTGCTGTGACATACAGCAAGGCAAACATCTGTTACAGATAGCACAAGGAAGGTAGAATCATGACCATTCAGTTTGCAAGGCAAGGATTTTAATAGCCGATTTTTGAGCTGTTCACCAAGCTCTTTTTTTGTGATAGAGCTTGAACACGATTAAGAATGGCTGGATAAACATCCCCTCTCTGCTGCTTCTGTAAAGAAGAGACAGAGCAAGCTCACACATTTTCAGTCTCTACAGAACCAGTCATTATGAAGACCCTATGCTTTGATGCTGGGTTGATATCACTGTGAAAATTGGAGTCATTTGCAGGGCAAAGGAAAGAGGAAGGAACACTGGCTTATATTATTTGCATGTGAAAATGGGGAGATGGAGCAGACACAAAGCAGATATTCTCACTGCGCTATTTCACCTGCCCATACACATTCCCAAGATTCAGGATATGTAATAACGCTATTTTGGAGATGAGTGAGCTGTGACTAGTTCATAGCAGGCTTTTTCAGTAAACCAATTTTAATTTTTAGTAATACTAAGCAGAGCAATCATAAACAGAAAGAATAATTTTGTGATGACAGTGATGAATTTCATGCAATTTCCTCTATCACAATAAGAAAGTGGGAAATACACCCAAATATCATTTCCTTCTGCAGATTTATCATCACTAGATTGTATTTTACTGCTACCAGACGAACACTATTTAGATACTTGTGCTCAGAGAAAACCTCCTCATTTTTGGCAATTTCCCTTTTTATAACTCTTGAATTCCAGCTAATTTCTGCCTCATTACTTCAATATAATTCCTCACTGATGAGAATCTTAGGAGAAGGGACATGCTTTACAACATCAGTGCCTCTTCATGAAGGGAATGTAAAAATAAGTACGAAATCAATTGAGTCCAGCAGAAAAAGGACAGGCATTAAAGCCTCGGCCCAGATCCGTTTATTTTAAAACAATTTTACACCTTATGCCAGTGAGGAACTAAAAGAAACAAAAAAGCAACTTTGCACATCAGGAAAAAAAATTAATAGGGGAAGATCATATTATAAGATTGACTTTTATTTGTTCAATAGAACCATTAGCTCCTCCTAGGGACAAAAGGCCAAGGCCTAGGATATATGTTAAAAATTACCTGATAAGAGAGACTCAAAAAGATTAGCCACACATAATCATAGCGCTAGTTTCAGACTTGAAAAAATATTAAGTGGCATCACCACCCCAAAGTAAACCCAAGGTAGATAAATTAACATCTCTGCACCCGGACAGCCGAGCAGAAACCATTTTTGAAGAAAGTCCTTTCTCATTCACAATATGCAATTAATCCTCTCATGCCATTTATATCCTCAACATCGTCCCAGATCAAGTACCCCTGGCACAAAAAGTCACTTTGAAAAAGCCAGTGAACATTCAACTCTGCAGTTCTCAAAAGATTGTGTGCCTCATATGTCTTTATACTCATGAGGAGCAGCTGTCAGATCCACCTTTCAGGAGCTTAACAAGCACCTAGATCTTCTCTCCAGGTTCAGTTGCTGCTCACAGAAAGTTCGCTTTCAACCCAGTCAGGGGGTTGAACTCTTGCCTCTTAGCCATCAGTAGTCTTGCAAAATTATCTCAGCTGGAAGTCAGCCACTACTACCTAGATTTTTATCTCTGCCTTTAAGTAATGGATTTTGTGGAAGGCTTTGCAGTAATTCCTAAGTGATTTTGCATTTTATCTCACAACATACGTGAAATTCATGGTCTCTAACTTCTCAGTTAGTTGAGGAATGCCAGGGGTCATCTAGCAACGGCATGGTCAACAGCTTCAGCACTACCAGCCTGCAATTAACATGGTACTTCTTAGGACAAGAACTGAGGTACTGTCACGGCAGAACACTTTCATGGATCAGGGAAAAGGGGAGGGAGTAGGAAGGCAAGAGATCACAAGTTTCACAGTAGCATTCACGATTGTTCTGGTTTGAGTTAGAACAGAACGATGCAGTGTTAAGTACTCAATGCTAGATGAATACCAGCAAAGACGAGAACTGGGATCTTAGCGTGGGTCTACTCTCCCAAAATACTGGTAAAGAAACACCCCGGCGGATGAATTCTGTTGCCGCAAAAGGAAATGCAATTATAGCAGGTGACACTGCCTGTTCAAAAATTCTGCTCGCACGCAGTGAACCTGTGGGTTTTGTGGCCCTGCTAACAAATGTCATCCTCAGAAGTCTGTAAGTAAGAACATGTGGATCCCCTAGTGAGCACCTTCCTCAGATAACCATCACAAAGAAACCACTGCAGGTCTCACGATAAAGTATAATTGCTGAACTTCCTCTAATAGCGCTCCTTCCCCAGGGCTCCGAGAGCTGCGTGCCCCCACAGTTCAGCTGCTGATCTCAGAGCAGTAAGAAGAGAAGAAAGAAAAAGAGAAGCCTTAAAGATAAGTAATCAAGTCTCTAGTCCACTACCGCAAACAAACAGTTTGTAACACCACACACATTAAAAGTGGCCAGCAGCTGAGCTGACACCTACAGCCTATGGAAAATAAACCTTAATCTGTACATTCTTCTAAACTATTTTCAGCATAGACACTGACCCCGGACACGGGGAATAGAAGAGGTGCGTCTGCCTCTTGGAAATGCTACTCCTAAAACAAAGCTGCTGAAGTTTCCCGGTATAGATCATCTTGTTTCTTGTATAAAACACTGTCATAAAACTAAATGTTGCCACAGGAGCAGACAGCATGCCAAGCACATTCTGCTGATCTGAAATGTATCCAAAACAGCTAAACCTCTCGAGTCTGTAAATTCTGGCTGGAAATTCCATGACAATAAACTTCCCAACACTGGCACTCTGGGATCTGGAAAGCCATCTTTTCTCTTGGTCTTGTTAATTCCTTGATTTATATTCACTTTCCTGTGCGGTTCAAAATATGCCAGATTCTACTCAATTACACTCTGAGCTAGAGAGTATTTCCCCACTCAGTTGCATGGTGTTCATCACAGTGAAATAAAAAAAGGCTACAGAGATGCAGCACAGAGGATAATTTTTCTTTTTTTTTTTTTTAAGGACTTGTTTTACCTCTCCATTTTTCTAGGAACATAGAACATAACATTGTTTGTATTTGAACAGGAAAATACTACCAGTTACATGCCTATCTATGATAACTCTTATCACAAAGAAGAAATACATTAGATTAAGACCTGAAAAAAACCCAAACCAACCCAAAATACATCCGCAGAAGTAAATTCCAATGAATCTGTTCTGGCACTTATACAGCAGGGAACGAGATTTTCTTAACGAAACACAACTAGAACATAGCTAATCTTTCATACTGAAATAAATTTATATTAGTAGGCCCAAGAAAACTTTAATAGTATTGTGGTAAAGAAAAGTCATTCTGATAGAGAAGTAATTCTGTACTCGTACATTAAAAGTACTTGGACTGGTTCCTCAATATTTGCCATTTAGAATTTCCTCCTCTATTTCTTGCCCAGCACAGGAGTCATCGCCGTGACTGAGAAGGGACATGTTGATAAATTTCTAAAAGATGCTGAGGAACAGTCCCAAGTTCATTTAGGAGTTCAATTCTTTCATCAGAAGGACAGTATCAATTTCTTCTGTCCTTATCTAGCTTTTTCCCATTATTATTTCAATTTGGAGATCAATTCCAACAGCAGATATCTCAAGAGCACAGACACAACAGCCAATGACCTGACAGTCACAGAAGAATCAGGCTTTTTTATGGAATCCAGAAAGCATGAATGTGAACCTTGGGCTTAAAGGAGGAAGAAGTTTTTTGAGGCATAGGAAGAAAGTGAAATTTTTTTAAAGCTCATACCTACAGAGAAGCAGTATGCTCCTTCAAAAGCTACCAAGATGATCACACATTGCAGAGCAAGACATAAGGTATCTGGCTCATTGATTATTTCTTTGTGATCAGTTCCTTACACCAGCCAATGTATCACTTCCTACTAGTACCCAGGGAACCCAAGGTTTCAGCAAATCTCCACTGTTTGGTCCTAGTGGTACAGAAACCGCAGCTCTGTGTGTCAATGAATGCTGGAGAAAGATGACAGTCTGAAGTTTTACAATAAGAACAGCTTCACTACTATACGAGTATTTTGTAAGCACAAGTTGAGGCATGATACTATTACTAAGATTTCTTAGAAAGGAATTCCCACATTTGTCCTCTCCCTATTGGAAGGCTGCAGAGTGAAGGCAGGGCATTATCAGAAGCTGTTATGATCCAAGAATCACTGATCTATTAAATCTTTCTAATCCTGACACTGTTACATATTAAAAGGTAAGTGTAAACTATAGCTTTTTAAACAGCAGTGATACATAGGGAGAAAGTATGATCTGGTAAACTGAAAAAAAAGTCATTTCACTCCTCCTGCGTATCATTAAAAAAGATAAAAGTTAGCAATCAATCCCCAATAACTCACTCATTTAATTTGTCAGCAGGGTTGATGTCCTACTTCTTGGTGAATTGTCAATAAGAGTCCTGCTTAAAATGAAAACGACTATTCCTTCTACATGTTTATGTAAGGTTAAGAAAGAACTGAGCTTTCACATTAAAATAAGACATTTTTGTTAAATTTCATACAACGTTTTTTATAGTAACAACTTTGAATGCCATGGTAGGAAGTTGAGTTGATCTGCTCTTAATCAGCCTTAGAAAGACGCAGTAATTTAGCATCATTGACATTTAACTCTTACTTCTTTATTATTTTAATAAAACCTTGGAAATTGAGTTTGTTAACTCAGGGTAAAGGTAATTTAACTGAGGAATCTGAGAAATGGGGCTCAGTTTCTGAAGTCAACACTTTGTCCATAGCAATGTAAACAGAGGAAACTTTTAATGAAAACTACAGGACTAGAGGGCAAAAAAATCCCCTTGACCAGATGTCCATTCCAAATTCCTATTCATTGCCAAAGGCTGATGGATGGGTTTTGCGCTGAATTTTTACACCGCAAAATTCCACCCTTGAAAGCCCCATGTGAAGCCCTGTATTGCCATACGGCAGGAGAAGGAACATAACCCAGGAGCACAGGATCTCCTTAGTGAGCGTGTTCTCCCACAGGGTTACGTGACGCTGCTGTGGTCTCCTCACTCGCCCACTCCCCTCACCCCAACACACTCAGCTATTTAACTACAGCCAAACTAGGGACCCAGAGCAGAAAGGAGGTCAGTAGCCTTCTGGAGTATGTGTGAGCTAAACATCATGCCATGGAAAAATGCATAGGTACCATATGAACATATATGTGAGAACTGACGTACTTGTCCGTACAGTTTCCACTCAAAGCCAGCACGTCAATCAACTCCTTTTGACTTGTATCACTTTGAGATATTTCTTCCTTTTAGAAGATGAGAAAGACAATTTATGACACTGTGACAGTTTTGTTATTTTCAGTTTTCCTCCAGATCAGCATCTTTTCCCAGGCTGGCAGAAAGAAAGATGTTCATTTTAAAAACTCACCGGCACAGCAGGTGCTTCACAAGTGCAGATTTCACTGTTGGATCTCCCTGTAGGACCTTTAAAATTTGTGGAGTGTCATATTCAGATGAGATAAAGCTGCTTCCCTAGAGAACAAAACAACAATTGTAAGGGAATCAAAATCTTCTATCACCACTGAAACAAATTATGTAACATTTTTGTTCCTTTTTTAAATTATTTCCCAGGTCAGCTAAGGCGATGGAAAAGACACTTGAATCACACACATTCTCTCAAACATACAAGGTCTTAGAATTTTACACAGCATTCTTCTCCAAACAAATAATAAGCCATAGATGAAGCTTTATCTAAAACACTGGGCCAAATTCTCTGGTAAGTGCATGTTTACACAGTCTACTGAATGCTGCAAGGGCCCAGCAGGAGCAGAGGCAGGGAAAAACAGGAATCTCAAAACACCTTCAGGTGGCCTCAAGTGATATTCCCCCCAGGGCTCTTCTACATAGCTAGGAGAAACTCTCCTCACCTTTTTAAAAAGCTGAATATGTTCTTTTGCTGGAGGAAAAAAAAAAAAAAGAGAGAAAAGGCATGTATTGCCTAGTAAGTTCCCCAATAAATCTGCTTCAGCTTTTGACTTGAGTCACATTTGGTCCATTGGCAGAAAACAAGTCCTTACAGCAGACCTTTTTGGGAGCAAGTGGCTTGGGTGCATGGTGAACCATAGCAGAATTACACGTGATCATCCAACCTTTCAACCTGCATAAGCCAGGAGAAGCATCAGAACCTCACATCTGCACGCAGCCTGGCAATTAGGCTGAAGTTTGGTAACACGGCATTCAGATGCCCATTTTAAAAGGCATCCAGAATCGGGAATATTTTTCCTTTGTGGTAAAGAGCAATAGTACAGCCTAGGCAGTTTTAAACTGCTTCCCCCTCAGAGAGGGATAGTAACTCATTAGAGGGCTCACACCAGGCAGCCACAGAGTTTACCCACATTTCAAACCCTACGTAACTGCAGCTCTCCCACTGTGCTGGCCAGAGCCAGGCTTAGCACATCCACAGACCAACATGTTACCCTTCAAAAATGCAACTTCAACGGGAGCCTCGGGGGAGTTTTCTCCTGGATTAAATACAATTACGAGTCATGAGATGGTCAGCTTTGCTAACTATGGTCCCCAGAAAAGTCTCCTGATTGCACACGAGCTGAGATCCTTACTTAGGCAACCACCCACTTAGCTACATTTAGGTTCCACCACCTCTTTGTACAGGCACTGTATGTTTTCTTTGCCATCTTACAAATGTATAATGTGCTTATTAGATGGTATCAGAAAGAAAGAAAAAAAAAAATCTCCCGGTAACTCAGAATGTGCATTCCCGTGCCTTTTCAAATCATAGAATCCTTTAGGTTGGGTAAGATCCTTAAAATCATTGAGTCCACATACTGTCTTGTCACTGGTAGAGGTACGTCCCAGCATTATCCCTAAATCCAAAATGGACAAAGTGTTCACACACATTTTCCCAGTATAAGAAGTGGTAAAAAAAACCAGGATAAGTTGCTCCACCCCTAAACTTTCCTATAGGGGAACATAGATGAAAAATCATAGATGGAATGTGATCTTTCTCGCAGAGGATTACCAGAAAAGAAAGTTCTTTTTGTCTACGCATACAAATGCACGTGATGAAGGACATGGTGGAGCTTTTTGACTGATCACAGAAAAGTTCTGAAGACAATTTTCAGATGCAGCTCAAAAGAACTCGCAATAATTTTCGCGTTTTGCTTGGTTTTGGTTTGTTGGGCTGGTTGGGTTTTTGGTTTTTGTTTGGTTTTTACATTTAAAACCCACATGCAAAAGTTCAGTTCTTTGAGGAAATCATCTTAGAATTACTGCCACACCAACACTATTTAGCATGCTCCTTTCCCTTTCTTTCCCTGATTGAAATACACAGCAAGTAATTACAAGCAATTAAAGATATTCTTTCCAATGCCCTTGCCTTCTTTCCTTTTTTCTTTACTGTGAATTTCCTTTTACTAATCAACTTGCACTTTCCAAACAATTTTGCATGCATTTTGTGCATCAAAAGGGACAATACCAAATTTTGTCACTCTTTCAGAACAATCACCTCCGTCATCGCTTTTTACATCACAAACAAAAGCCACAAAGCTATTTTCATACCAGTCTTTCAACTGTTCTAAAGATAACTTGGGTAGGGGCCTTTCAAAGAGAAGGATCCTTGTGCATTCCAAATTTGTTCTAGACCTCACCAAGGGTCTCATAACAGGATCTACACAGCAGAAAGTATGAAATAGTCAGATTGCAGTTTGAATGGAAGATTCTTTTTTCACTTTTACTGCATGTTAGCATTTACATGAATCATTAACTACAAAAAAAGAACTTTATAAGCTGCACTGTTGTAAAACAAATAGTTTAACTCAAGATAGGGGCATAAGATGAGAAAAATACATCACACTCTCCAAAAGAACACATCCCATCTCTGCTACATTGAATTATTTCAGTTTTAGGCTCTTTGAAACAAGAACTACCTCTTGATATGTTCTATCATACACAGCAGGAGCGGGTGTTAAGAGCTAGGATACATAGATAATATCACAATGCAAATAATAAACACACGTTAAGTTGACATTGAGAGTCATAAAGGACAGAATCTGTCCTTTATCAGATCATAACTGTTGGTATCTTCCTAGCCCCAAACATTTTAGGAACACAAATCTTTTCCAGCCCCCATTAAATAACACATTATTGACTTCTCTCTATACCAAAGACAGCAGAAATGCTCTACAGCCTCAGCTAAAGTAGTTATAATAACTCCCATTTCTAGTTTTCAGAGGTCACCTGTCCAATTCCTGTTAAGTCAAGTCAAATAGCAGCTGTTCCCCAACTGAAATACACACAGAAACCAACAGAAATGCTAAAAAAAAAATTTCTTAATGGCTTCTTGCAAAGAATACCACATTTGTTTCTGGTTCTTTCTGGAAGCAGGTCACCATCAGAAATATATTGGGAAGCTGGAAGAAATCCACTCCTCCATACACCTCCACATGCTTAGCACACAACAACACCGTTCAATTTTCCTTGAGTACATGATGGCATGATTACAATGCACTTCGAGACTATCCTGCTTGAAACTTCACAGGCAAGTTACTCAAATATACAAATCTGCCTTAACATCAGCAGTCTTGACCCACACTAACCACAGCTAAACATACCTCAGGAAGAAGACGACTCCTAAATGTTGTTTCTGTATAAAGCAGGCTGATGAACTGCTGCTCCAGCCAGAGTGCTGCTGCCAGGAGCTGCCTCGCAGGGATTTAAGCTCACCTGTTTGATTCTCTGCTGAAATGAAAGGGGAGGTTGTTAGCAGAGACTCTAACTAGAGAGAAAACAGCATTAGAATCACCTGGGAGCTCTGGTAGTTAGTAGCTCCCTACCTAAGTGCTCATGCTCCTCAGCTGTTTTGCAGTTGCTATGTTGTAAATCTTTTTTTCTTTTTTTTTCCACTGCTCTAGGAAGAGGAGTATTCTTGAGTCATTTTCAGCTGAGAAACAAGTCACCAGCCCCACATTATGGAAACCCAAATGCTATTGTCTATATGTTGGATGCGCCTTTGATTGTATCATAATTCTGAGCAACAACAAATAAGTCTAAACATGATGAGGACAGCTAGGGCATAGTCCTGAGTTCAGGCTTGGGTCAGTGTGAATATATCCTCAGGGAAGCCACTGAACTACAGCGACTGGTCACACCCAATCCACTAAACCAAAGGTGCTCTGTTCCTCCATCCCCAGGCGTGTAGGATCCAGAAAATCATCTCCTTCATCTCTTTGTCCCAGGATGGTCCCCACTTGGAATCAATTCAGTAATGACCATATAGCCAGTCAGAAGAAAGACATTATGAAAAAAAATTACCAATAAAGTAATAGTTTTGTTTTATATAAAGGCCTGTGTACCTGCAACTTAATTGAGCTGTGTCTTCTTTTGCACAGAGGCATGACAGCAGCGTGTCTACTCGGGGTTAGTCAGCCAGGGTTTAGAAAACTATGTCTTCAGCAGCTGAAATAATCTTTACATTCTTCATGTATCAAAAAGAAGAAAAAAAAAAAGGAAAATAAAAGATGTTAATAAATTCAAATTCCCCTGTATTTCCCTGGCCATTTTAAGATTGGAATTTCCGTTTGGTTAGGGCAAAGTCTTGGAGATGAAAGACAACAGCCAATCTTAATATCTTGTTTTTTCAAAACCTGGAAAATTAGAAAGAGATCTCTTACCAACAATTCCTAATAGCTTCTTTTTCATTCTTCTGCTTGTCCAGATCTTTTGCTGTGTTTAAAGTTAAAATCAAGGTAGAGGTTAAAGTTTAGAACTTCAGCAGTAAATGACAATGAGGTGCAACAGGCTGAAACTCTTAAGAAGGCAGCAGGTGTGACTTTCAACACCTCATTTTCTATTTCATTGTTGATTTTGGTCTGTTTAAAACTGAGATAGAATAGGGGTGGAGGGAAAGTCTGGAAAAGATGACGCTTTTGTCCTGTAAACAGCTCATAAATTTGGAAGAGGTCTGTTGTTAATATATAGACTTTTTTTTTCCTCTTATTTTTTCTGTGTTCATCTGTTTCAGATAAACATCAGTATCCTGTCTGAAGTTAAAATCATGGATAGTGTTATGGACACTGGAAGGTAAAAGTTATACCAAATAATAGATGGAACTTGAAAATTCAGCAGAGTGAGACAGACTATTGGAGTCAAAAGTCTCCAGTATCTTTCAATTTTGACCTAAGGAATAACACCCTTGTGATATTTAAGGTGAAAATTAAGGTCAAGATCATGATTAGAATTTGAAAAAGTAAAATGTCAGAAGTTCTCTACATGACTGGAATCCACTCAGTCCACAAAGCTATGAAGAGGGTGATGTCAGCAGTAACCAATTCCCAGTGTTAACTGTAGGGATCTGTCTCACGGGTATAATAAGTTACAGGAACTTTAAATGATCAAGAGTCAAGTTTATGTTTGGGTTCTACAAAATACAAAGTTGCAGGGATTATATGGAATGCTTCACTTGTTTCTTTTCCTCAGAGAATTGCACTGAGTTGTAATTTTGATGAGGGTTAGGGTTTGAGAAACTGAACAGACCTTAAAAGCAAAACTTTGGTTAACTTCCAGAGGCTTACACACTTCGGCAGAAGAATGACATTGACACCAGCTAGTGCCCTATCTTGTATTTTATTTTGGGAATGATCACAAGCTACAGCTGCAGTGAGTGTTGAGACTGGGGTTAGAGTGAGAGTTCAAGGATCAAAACTTCAGCTCTTTCTAGCTAGAAAGAAGTGCATCCATGGATTTAGAGGCGGTTTTGTTTTGTAAAGGTCTAACAGCAGTTTCCCGAGTTCAGGACACACAAAGACAAACTACCTCTCTACGCAGATTATGCTGTGAGGGCCCAGCAAGTCCGAGAGGTCTTTAGGGGCTGTTCTTTGGCTACAAAGTCTTTTTACCTCAAAACCATCTGATATATATGAGCCTGGCCAAGTGGCTGTCTCTCATTGTTGCCTCCACGATGGCTGCCTCCAATTCCTTGCTGTCTTTCTCTCAAAAGGGCTTTAACTCAGGACAATTACTCTCACCTTGTACTTTGCTTTCAAAATTAATGCTTCTATTTCGCATTAGAAAAAAAAAGTCCTCAGTAACATTAATGGGTATAGGAAAAATATATTATTTTCCCCCATGAACCTGTGATACCAGTAAACAGCTTTCTGAGGAGAAGTTTCATTTGCCTTCCAGACATCAGGCATTGGCCAGTGTTCAAGGAAGCATATCCATCCAGATGAACAACTGGGTTGTTTCAGTACCAAGCAGCCAAATTCATCCCTGGAGTAACACCAATTAATATTTGTGAGGGATACACAGCAGACGTGAATTTAGGCCGTTGGAAGAGACAAAAGTGGTGCATCTTAAGAATTCTGACAGGACATACTGGTAGATTATGCTCTACAGAAAACAGGTACATGTAAATCCAAGATGCACAGGTTTTAATGTTAACATATGTAAAGAAAAGCAGTTGTGTCAGATATAGCTCTAGTAAGTGTAAATCTCCTCATAGCAAAATTGCCAAAATACCTGCATTCAGTATTTTTCCTCAGCTCATTTCAGAAATAATGTGGATGGATACATGGCAAAAGTATCTCCATATGTAATTTAGAAAAAAAAAAAAGCATTGAGCCTGCCTGCCTTGCTTAAGAAGTATGTTTTAGACCACTCATCCACCATCAGTATCAGTGCAGAAGCAAATGCTGAAGACTGAACCTCTGCCACTAAAGGCTGGGTTCTTTATGGGGCCTTGTGATGACTCATGGGTGCCCCTCGGACAATGAAAAACACTGAGAAATCCATATGCTAGAGCTCACTGTCTCCCATGTAGGGGAAAATGATCACATTTGGAAAAGGAAATTGCAGTGAAGGAACACGCCATGAAAAGGAAAATGTAATTGTCACAGGACTTGCATCAAAGGACTATTCCAGCCACTGTAACTTAAAGCATCCCTGAAATTGTGTTAAATTACTGTCTGGACTTACTCTCTGGTTGATTTATCCTGAGAAGGATTATTAAATTTTATTATTTGGGCTTATAGGGATACTTGGTCACAATCTTAATGGCATAAACTCTGTTTTCATACTTATTGGGGAAGACAATAAGAAAATTGCCACTTTCTTTCTCTTTCAGGGGTGAAATTAATTTCAAAAACTGGAGACTGAAATTACATGTGTCAAAGACCACAAAACTTGCATTGTACTTCAAAAACTGTGAAACAGTGAGGCACTGAGAATTTCTCTGCATCAGACTGACAATCACCCACACTATCTTAGAGTCACAGGGACAGAACTTTCAGCTATGTTTGCTGTCTGGAAAACATCAATAAAAAAGAGAGCTTAGGCAAACATCATTCGGAAGCCAGCTGGAACTAAGTAGGACACCCCCTACACACCCTCAGGATTTCAATACAAACTCTGACCCTGTGTCCAGCAGGAAGGCATCTGCTCGTTTGATATAAGAGCCCAAATACGAGATTTCCAGGCATCAAAATTATCAAGCTTTGATAGTGACAAGTGGCATATTATACCTGCTTGAATTACCTACCTTTCATTAGTCCTGACTACCGGACCAGAAAATATTGTACATGAAGCACCTGCATTATTGAAGTATCAAAAAAGAGAGGAATAACAGATATATTTTTGCTATAAAATGATAAAAAACCCCTGGGTCTTTAAAGAATATGCCTCATGTTTGGTTGTAATAAAGGATTTCTGAATTGATGGTATTGAACACGGGCAGCATATAGAATTGTAGAATTGTCTCAGTTGGAAAAGACCTCTAGGATCACCATATCCAACCATCAACCCCGAAAAAACCCCAAACAACAACAAAAAACCCCACACCAAGCAAAACAACAAACCACACCTCACAAAACACAAAATACATCTCACCATCCCACTAGAGCATGCCCTGAAGTGCCTCATCTACATGTTTTTTGAATACCTGCAGGGATGGTGATCCCACTGCCTCCCTGGGTAGTCCGTTCCAGCAGCTGGCAACTCTTTGAGTAAAGATGTTCTTCCTAATATCTAATCTAAACCTCCCCTGGTGCAACTTCAGGCCATTTCCTCTAGTTCTATCGTTATTTACGTGAGAGAAGGGCTGAACCCACCTCACTCCAACTTCCTTGTAGAGAGAGACGAGGTCTCCCCTCAGCCTCCTCTTCTCCCAACTAAACAATCACAATTCCCTCAGCTGCTCCTCACAGGACTTGTTCTCCAGACCCTTCACCAGCTTAGTTGCCCTTCTCTGAACGTGCTCCAGCAATTCAATGTCATTCTTGATATCATGGAACAAGTCCTCTGGAGCACATTCCTGGGCACATGAAGGGGAAGAAGGTGATAAGGAACAGTCAGCGTGGCTTTACCACGGGTAAATAACACCTGACCAACCTGACTGCCCTCTATGATAAAATACATAGATTTGTGAACAAGGGGAGGGCCGTGGTTGTCATTCACCTTGACTTAAGCAAGAGTTTTGACACTGTCTTCCACTATAGTCTTGTAGCCCAGTTAGGACATTATGGCCTGCATGAGTAAAAAACCATGAAAGGATGGAGGCATTCAGAGAGTAGCAGTTAATGGTCACTCTCCACCTGGATAGAGTAGACCACCCAGCAGTGGTCTATATGCCAAAGTGATGCCTCAGAGAACTGTACTGGGACCTCTTTTGCTTAATACCTTCATCAATGTTAACTTAACTACTCCGATGTTGAGCAAATTTGCAGACGACTAAATGAGGGATCAGCTGATCCTGTCAATAGCAGAGTGGCCAGCGCTGCTATTCAGGAGGACTTAGACATGCTGGAGTAATGGGACAACAGGAACATCATGAAATTCATCAAGGATAAATGCAAAGTCCTGCACTAGAGAAGAACTAACACCTTGCAACAACAAAAGAGGCTGGGTACTGACTGGTTGGGGAGCATCTCTGCCAAAAGGGACTTGGGGCTCCATGGAAACAGCAAGCTGAGCACGTGTCGGCGAGGTGCTATCGCAGCAAAGACAACCAACAACATCTTGAGCTGTGACAACAGAAGCACAACCGGTAGATCAAGGGAAGTGATTATCCCCCTTACTTGGAACGTTTTAGACTGCATCGAGCATGCTCCATCCAGATTTTGGCCTCTCAGTTCAGGAGCCATCAACAAACTGAAGAAAATCCAGCAGAGGGCCATAAGGACACTCAGGAGGCTGAAGCACTGCCCGTACAAGGAGAGACAGGGCTTGTTCAGCCTGGAGAAGAGCCAACTTCTGGAGGACTGAACAGCAGCTTTCCAATACCTGTGAAGAAGTCCTCAAGAAGACAGAGCCAGGCTGCTTGCAGTGCTGCACGGCAGTAGGATGAAAAGAAACAGATATCTGTCTCTGATTATATTAATTCTAGAATACATGCTTCTGTAGGAAACATGAAAGAAATGAGTTCCCAGGTTTTATTGAATGAGTAGGAAACCTTTGCACGGCTTTACAATCTGTCATGCATTTCAAAATGCTGTATTCGAGGGATTCCTGACAGAACATCCACAGGCCAAAGATGTCCCAAGGATTAAGAAAAATTTTAAGCATCTTGGAAATGTTTTTCTTCCTTGTCCCCTTACTTGCAGTGCATAAAGTCCATCTCTAGGTGAGAATATGGTCCACAGTTATTACATATCTCTCACAGTGGTATAAACTACCAATTTTTAGCAAAATAATTGGTCTCCATAGTCATATTTCCTCTGTAAAATATTTGCAAAGACACGTTTTAGGAATCATTCAGCAATACACTCTCTCAGCAGAAGTTTTACCTAAATAGTCTGATTTATAAGTGTTCCTATTTTGGGAGGAAATAAACTCTGAGGTCTCCAGGATTATCACGCAAATTACTATTTTCACTTTCAAGTTTGGGTCCTTGCTTGCTCGTGTTACACTGCTTTTCAGCTGTGAAGGGGCATTTCCTTCACTAGCCACTAAGCTGAGAAAATCAAGATGCAAACTGCAACATTTGAGAAGAAAGCAGAATCATTTCAAAGCTCAGAGACTCTCTGACCCTTCTTCTCCCCTTGGAGTTTGGTGGACTTATTTTCAGCGTTTGTTTGTTAAACTAGGGTCATGTCTGCTAAGTCCAACGAACCACTTATCTGAGATCAAGTCACAGTGGAATCAGCACCAGCAGAAGGAAAACACAAGTAGAGACTTTTCATTATTTGGAATTTAACAACAGTTATGTGACAGCAAAAGCAGAGGCCAGGGAAAAACAAAGCTAGTGATTTTTAGTTGCCTTCTCTAATTGCGACCAGACCAATTGAGTGAAGCAAATGTTTAAATAAGGGACTGAGATAAGCATTGCATCTCTTAGATGGCAAAATTCTGAAATAAAAGAGGGTTCTTTGATCAGGTATCTGAAATCCACTCTTCACTGCAGACAGGAAAGGCAAATGGGTCTTAAGTGGCACAGTCCATTCACAGTCTGCAGAGAAGAGGGTTTTGTCAAAGGCAAGCATCCCTAAAGCAGATGTTCAAAACACTGCTGCGGATCTTTTTTTTATTTTTTGTACACTACTACTCTTTCTGTATGTTATATGCATATTATGCCATAATTGGTAGCTACTGCATAATTATTACAAGTCCATAATTATAAGGTTGCATCAGTGCCGTACCAGAAACTTAAACCAAGGTGGGGAAAAAACCCCTCACAGACCACTATAAAGCAAAAGGCTACCTTTTGAAACCTTTCGCTTTCAAAAAAAGCCAACCAACCAGTAGGGTTTTTTTCCTGGGAGGATGAGAGGGGGATGTTGCTCTTCAAAGAAAATAATGATTTTTCAATCATGACCCTTGCATGCTTACAAGAAGCTCCGTCGTTCTACTCCCAGTTCAAACCGTAGGTAGTGTTGCCTCCTCTACACCAGTAAATGAAAGGGCCAAGAACCTATCTGGCAAGCTATGTCTCATGCCCGTGTAGTTCATTTCTTTTACCTTCTAAAACAGAAAGGTTGGAGCCAAAATAGCAGTTGTAGATAGTGCCAGACTCATGATCATCCTCAGACTGAGTCTGGGATTTGTCTGAGAGATTCCTCACTGTCACAAGACAGGACCATGCCAAGAACCGTGCTTAGAGCTAAGCAGATGTGGGAAACAGTTCAAGACCAAGCCTTGGCACGATTTTGTTTATCACTAAGAAGCAGTCGATGAGCTTAAGCTCACAAAGGCACAAGAACAAAAGAAACATACACCATTTTCTTAATCTTTCTCAAGAAAAAAAGCCTTAATAAATATTGTGGCCCACATTACCAGGACAGGCCTGTGAACTTCTCACTGAACTGGTGGTTACGAGCTGAAAGGGTCAAAGATTACATTATCTTATTTTGAACTGAGCTATGTTGATACAATTTCAATTATTTGAGAAAAGTTCTTCTTAATCTGCTCTGATAATATATAGAAAATAATCCTATCCCGTTATCCACCCTTTTATAGAGAACAGCATCTCATTTCTTCCCTTGCTATTTTATTCTGATACTCAGTTTTGTCTTTTCCCCTTGTTAATGTCATAGAATCACAGAATGGTTTGTGTTGGAAGGGACCTTAAACATCATCTACTTCCAGCTCTCCTGCCATGGGCAGGAACACCTCCCCCTAGACCAATTTTACCTCCCCCTGATCTGTTAACTCTCTGATCTGATATCAGTGGATACTGTGAAACTTGGTTCTCCTTTAATTGATTTCTATCACCACTTCATTACACATCTGACAAACTTTCCACAGTGTCAAGCATATTGTATTATCAATTTCCAGCTGAGAAACACAAAATATGTTTATAGAGTGTCAGATAGCATCTTCCTTAGGCTATAAATATAAAATATGTTAAAACATTTTTAAGCAATCATTTTGTCAGGTTCACGACAATAGCAGCAGAAATTCACTCCCTATGAGATTTCACAAAATCTAGAAAATTCACATTTTCAGTCAAGCTGTTGCACATCGTGCGATGTAGGAGCTGTGCATGAGGTACCTCTGGGAAGCTATTAGCTCACACACTCCGAGCTCCTTTATCTAAGAATTATTCCTGTACGTGCCTGAAGAATTCTGGTCCATTGAGCTGGTGCATGTGGAACATCTAAACCAACAAAATTCTTATGCCTTCACATGGAACAAATCTTTTAAATACCTTTTGTATGAAACTCCTCTTAGTTAAATCGGCTGCTGTTCCACAATTTCACTGTAGATCTCCCAGGTTTACACTGGTAGAAGTGCAAAAAGGATTTATCTGGCTCTGTGGACTAAATTTTCTTCTATAGTCAACGAAATGTCGAGCAGTAGATGTTACTTAAAACTTTAACCTGGAGTACTTCAAAATATAATGCATTATATCATTGACAAAGTCTTATCTATACTGACAGAACATAATAATTCTTATGGAACCAAGAGCTAAATTAGAGGAACGTCTTTAATTCAGAGAACAGTCTGGCTACAAGGTGCAAACCAGCCACAGACCCATTAAAATAAACAGATTTGTGTCTTTCTAATTGCAGTCCAATCCTGCTACTTCTTCCATTCCCTGTTCCCTACAGTAGCTGGCACTTGGATCGGTCGACTCCTTCAAACCCAGGTGGACTTTATCAAATCTCTCACCATAATTTGTCAGGCACTTCTAATCATATTAGTGATTTCCCATCATATAACGTCAATAATTATATTATTAGACTTGAGTGTTTTTTTTCCCCCCAATCTGATAAAAAATTACCTCTGCATATTAATAATGTTTCTATCATGAGACTTTAATGAAGCAGAATATCAATGAGATGTGATGGGGTGGAAAACTGTTAGGGATATAAAAGATGTTCACATTGTAGAACAGACATGTCATTCTGCAGGATTAGAAAAGGTTTCCTTATACTGAGCAAGGGTCTCGCTCCTTTTTCTTCTTTCATTTCCCTCGATGTGGGACAACTGTAAAACTTTATTTACAATTCATATGGAGAATGATTAAATAGCTTTCATTCTCTGTGTGTTGAACAGCACTGCAAATCACAAAGGCATTCACTTGGTAAGAAGAAATTACAGTGATATTGTCTCATCCTCAGCATCATTTGTTACTTTAAAAAAACATAAGAAAGGGTGTCGAATTGTAGCAGATTGTAGTTTTACCTAAAATAAACTTATTAAAGAAGACAGATTTTTTATTAACAAGTCAGAATCCAAATGATTAAACAGCTTTCTCTCTGTCTGAATACCAAATAGAAATCAATGTACATTATACAGCAGTGGCAGCTGAGATTGCAGAAGATCCAAGGACAGCATAAAGACTGTGATTTACCGAAAATATTTCACCAGGGCAACGGCAGTAAGATGAAGTCTGGTTTGCCCACAGAATACATGCCCTTGCTCTTTTCAGTGTGAATTTAGAAAACTTACTTGCATAAACTGTAAAGAGGTAGTAGTCTTGTTACAAATCCATAACCGTCGAGCTAAAAAGAATTGTTTCTCCACCCTAAGATGGTGCTCCAGAAAGCCTTTTGAAACATCATGTATT
Source organism: Baryphthengus martii (assembly GCA_013396935.1). NCBI lineage: Eukaryota > Metazoa > Chordata > Aves > Coraciiformes > Momotidae > Baryphthengus > Baryphthengus martii. The sequence goes on from VWZK01022254.1 coordinate 94,681, forward strand.
GCTGCTGGATGGCAGACAATGCTAACGTTTTGTTTATTGCTGGTTGTGACAATTACAGCAATAGAAAACACAACAGCAGATTAGTGTTTCCATAACCTCCTCGCAACGCTCAAGAAAAAACACCACTTGCTCAAGAGAAAACATCATTAAAAGTCTATGTTCACCTGGTGACTCACCCATAGCGATGCACAACATGTCGGCTTCAGGTAGGTCTTCATGGCCAGGGCACGAAGTGAAGCTCCACCTAGCCATCCAAATGATTAAAGGATGATTTCCGCTTAACATTGCTGTCAAAGGACCTGTAACATAAAATAGCACACGTGACAGCTAAAGTGTTTCAATAAAGCATGAAGGTCTTTCGGTGACTTAGAGCTTTTTCTGTTGCCAAGATGCCGAATTGAACACAGGAATTCATTTTCCCAAAACAAAAATAGAAGGTTTTTACATAGTTTCACAAGTTCTCTTTGGTCTATTTTTTCTCATTTGCTGGATATAACCTGGTAGAACTGAAAAAAACACCAGAAGAATGCAGGGCAGAGTGGCTGAAATTCAAAAAGTAAACAAAAAAACAACAGAGAGATGTCACAGAAAAAGATTCTAGACGATATATACTAATTGCCATGAAATAAAAAATAATAGTTAAAAAAAAAATAATCAAGGAATTGCTGGAAATCATATTCATTCTATCACCTCAGCTTTAGCCCTACTGGAAATTATTTAGCATTATTTTTTGACATACATATTTTTGACCAACACAAAACAATATCAGACAGAGAAATCACAGCTTTTCTGAGTGGTTTGGGTACATCACACAGCTAACACACCTTTTGCTAAGCAGTACCCACGTTTGTGAGCCTAACAAAAGTAAATCTAGAGAAGCCCTGGATCAAATAATTGAACTGTTGTTGACGATCTGGTAGGAGATGCTATGGCTGTAGAGAGACGCGAAGGCAAGTTCCATCCTGATTTATAGTTTGTATAAAATGGAGAACACTTCTCCTAAGTCAATGGGGTTTACAGGAGATGCAAAGCAGAACAAACGCTTGCTAGGTCTAAGGGATAGATTTTTCTCGAGGTAAAAATGCAACTCCAGAGAGTGTGCAAACACTGCAGAAAATGCCTAGAAGCTGCAATTACTTACAGTGCGCAAAGATAAAATTTTACTAGGTACGTCCCTCACTCTTTCTTAACACTTTTAAAACAAAATATCCACCATCTGAAGCCAGGTGAATATTTCCAGGCTATCTCTGCGCTAGTTTACAGAAACAGGTGAGGGATTTACATCTAAACTGTGCACTGTGGAAAGACCTTGGTCAGTGGCTGAGCATTTTTTGGGACAGTGCTACTTGGTTTAAGCCAGCTCTGCTAGGAAACACACTTCAATGGTGTGGATGATTTGAGGCGGTTCCCTTAGCGCTGTGGATGACACCTTCCAGCTCAGTTTGTTGTAAGTCTGTACCAGCCTGTATCACACACTATAATCAGTCAGAACGAGGGAAACTACATTTGGTTTCAAAGTGTGTTTCGGACACCAGGTAGACTTTACAGGTTTTACTTGAATCTAGGATCTAGCTTTTTTCCTCAAAGGTTTAGTGGGGTCCTTATGGTCCTTATCAGAGCTTATGCCACCCTTGCAGACTTTATAGATAGAGCATAGCACAGGTACAATATAATTTTATAAGTGGGCACATCAGGTCTTATCCTGCCATGGCAGCCCACAGGAATTCTCAGTGATGGTCGTGGAAATTCCATTCATATCTTGTAAGATATGGGGTTTGTAATTCTCAGTGATGGTAGAACTCTTAGTAACTTGGGATATCCTTTCTAATTGTCCAAGGCTGCCATAATTTATTTTATCTCACTGACTAGCCAAATATTTTTAAAAGATTAGCCCCACCCCTGTGAATTATAACCATAATTTCTCTAACGCTCCTTTTATTTCTAGGCACCTCATGCTATTAATGTCCAGGTAATAAAGTTTTGTTCTGTTTTTAATAGTTACAACTACTCTACATGGAGACTATGTCCAAAACTTGGAGAGAGTTAATCATAACCTTGAAAAAGTCTGATAAATGTATCAGACTAATGAAAGTTTCTGTGTCAGTACAGGAAAACCACCACTGCACTGGAGCATGGGAGCACAACAACATCTACAGTTAAGAGGACTGAATTGTAACGGGGAACTGAGGGATATCGGTGTACAAAATCAGGCTAAGTGGTGACTGAAAGATGTGAGAAAATGTGATAGGAATTGATTAGAGCAAACCACCGATCTATAAAATCCTGAACCAGCAAAGAAAAAACAACATGGTTCAAAACTGAACAAAAACCAAAGTTCAAAATGAGGTCTATTACACTAAAAATATCAGCCAGCTAATCTAAAACTAAAAAAGAAGTACTTGATGAAATACTGAGGAGTTTCAGCCCATAGTCTGACATGTCCAGTACCGTGCTCTTTGCAGGGAAAAACACCACCATTGCACGCTGACTGACAGAATGTCTTGCAGAATTTTTTTTTCCCCTATATGTGCATCACAGAGCAAGGAACAAGTCTCTAACTCTTTTTTCCAAATCATTTAGTATAGTGTCATTTAGTACATCTGATTTGACTGCAGCAGTGACCGCCCTTTTTGTTTGTTCAGTCAAGAAAAATGAATACTAGTAAACTTAATGTCAGGTACAACGATGTAACACTTAAATATCATGACGATCTTAATAGATCTCAGAACCTACAGGAATAAACACAGTTGCCATTCACAGTGATAGTATTTGCCTTTTTCCTTGGATCAAAATAAGAGTCCAGGGTTACGCACAATGACTTTTTCATTGTTGCATTGATCATTTAATACTAACGCTTCTCCCAAAAACTGGGCCATTTTCCAGACGTTGTAGATTAATCTTCCAGCTCCACAATTAAAGACATCGCGCTGATGAATGAGGCAGTAGCTGATTTACATTCAGCAGTTCTGTGACTCCAAGATATGATATACAATATCTTTGCCTCCTCAGCAGAAGCGGCGGGCAGGCTCCGCGAACCATTGTCCGCCAGGTTTCTTTGTTATTGCTCTCACTGAAAAACCTGTAATATTTCAAAGCAGGGAATTTGCTAATACTAGAATTGGTTTCCTTCTTTATTACCTGTTATAAAAGCAAATGAAATGCTTATTGATGACATCAAACAGACGGGCTTGGAGATAGATTATTTATTTTACTCAGAGGACTGTCAGACTAGTGGCAGAACCTGGACCAGTTTTCTTTCCTGCTACAGCAAATCAGCCTTGGCCAGAAACAGCTATTCTGAAAAGGATGGAACGTATTCATCTTCAGCTCTATTCAGTTCTGGATCTCGCTACAGAAACTGCCAACAAACACGTTAATTAGAGAGAGCCTAATGCTGCAGATGCTGCTGCCGCCGTTGGAACAGAGGCCTTAGAACATGACAAGTGTCTGTCATTTGAAACAAAATGGTGGAAATGCTCCAAGAACAGGCACGTGAGAAATGATAATGAATGTGGAAGGGCTTTCAGCTGTGACTTCTCCTTTCAGGGTAAGTCTCTTTACCATTTAGACTGGAGATCTGCTGCTCTTTGAAAATCATCTGGCAGTTTCCAGATTTGAATCAGAGTCGGTGGGCGGTGGTGAGAAGCAGGATGAAGAGGAAACTCCTACATCCTCCAGGTCAGAGTGGGGATTTACCCAAGCCTAGCTGTGGGGAGAGAGAGGAAAATGAGGCAGATGCCAGAACAAGTTGCTGGGCAGGGATTTTTTTCCTGTTTCTCCTCATCTGTGACCAAGACCTTTTGATTAGAAGGAGAAGGAAACTCTTTGCCAAGCTTCACTGATCCTGGAAAAACAGGCAGCAGAATTGGGAAGAAAGGTGCAAGCGAGTCGATTTTTCACAACCAGCTACGCTTTTAACAGCTGGTTCAAAACAAAGGCATTGCAAATGTTTATACTGAGGAGAAAACTGCAAACCAAACCAGATGTCTGCTAATCTCAGCAACCTGATCTATTTCCCTGCTCCTTGCAGATGGGTTGGAGTAGTTGACCTTTAAAAGTCCCTTACAACCCAAACAGCTCTATGGTTTTATGATTCTAATGTATTAATTACTTTAATACTTAAGTATTAAATGCAGGTGGTATGTGTTTTAGCTACACAGAATTTACACTGTGACCACTGACATTCTCTTTGTATCAGATATTCAGCATTTATTTTTTGATAGCTATGGGATGTGATATATCATCCAAGTCTACGGTCTTTATAAACTCCCAGATCAAATAATCAGCCTCTCTCAAAACTAGAAAAGAGCATAAAATAAATTTATGGTTTAGTAATTATGTATGGTGGAAGGTGTGGAAGCTCAAAGGGTTACAAACATTTTTAATGAATTCCTCAGAGTTATAAAATGACCATAAGGAAAATCAGAACTCCCAGTGAATGAACACTATGCTTTCACTTGAGAAAAAAAAAAAAAATACAGTTGCAACTGCTACATCACTCAGTGAAGTTAGAAACATGCTATGTTAACACTGGGCCTTAGTATTTCCTACCACAGGCAGTACACATTTCCTTGTGCTTCACCAAAAAAATGTAAAGAAATAGGTATATTCAAGGCCTTCTAATACCAGCATGATATGCAGGTGATTAAAGCTCTTCTTCTCTGAGGTTTAAGACCCTGCTGAATATCTCATTACGTGTCTGTAGTTAATATACAAAAGGTGCACTTTGACATAATTTTAGAAAGGATAAATGAAACTGTCACAAAGGGTTTAGGTGCTTAAGAATAAGTATTAACATAATTGTTCTAAAAATATTTAAAAGAGCTGAAGGTCACTTGCTGACCCTTCATGTCTAAGAATACGCCGCAGTCGGCCTCTGTCTCTTGACAATAAACTGATCAAGACTGTTGCAACATCCAGAGATAACACTGCCTGCCAGTGCTGCTGAAGTTACAGATTTATCACAGGATTTTCCTTATCATTCCTGGGTTTTAGAGATTTATAACTCCATTAATCATCCTTTAATAGTAATGCAGTAAATTTGCCATCATATACAATAGGATTTAATTAGCAGATTTTTTTTTCCCATTTGTGGAAGGAACAAGTCAGGTTATCTTTGATTTTCAAAAAAAGCAGGTCAACATACAAACTTTTGCAGATATCTAACACTCAGCATTGCCCATCATTCTGGTTTTTTTTTATATACAGGGAATACAAAAGATCACAATTAAGTGGTTATTTTAGTTCTGCACAGTCTTGTGTAGCTGCTAGAAAGCACTGACAAGCCAATAGATTTCTCACATCCCCAAATTACGCTTTCATACTCAATAAATTCAGAGCCTATGTCCCTCATGCTTTAAAAGGCCCTAGAATCAGAGGATGTGAAGAAGAGCCACTGCTCCCACTAAGATCACGATGAGATCTTGGTAATTAGTACACTGGAAAATCAAGAACTTTAATGCAGGACTTTTGTGAGTGTTTTGCCAATGACATGGCCCAGCAAAAACGACACAGCCGTCAGCAGAAAACATACACAGAAATTCACGCAGGTTTTATTATCTATTTGTACGGACCCCAAAAATGCTATAGTCTGGCCAACCATGGGGGGAACAATGGAAGCAATAAACCCCCTCGCTGCGGGTGACACAACAGAAGCAAAGGCAAACTCAGCCAAAAATACAACGACATACGGAGGCATCAATCATACTCCATATCCCAACGTGGCCAGGCACAAACCAACCAAACAAATGCCAGAAAGACACATTACCCAATCCAGTACCCTTGCTATCCTTGACTCTTCCATTGACTCCACAAAACTCCATCTCACAAACCCCTCCAGCAGCACCAACTCCCAGCAGCAACTCCTCAATAAGAACATCTACTGGTCTTTTATCCCCACCCTCTAATCACCACCTAACTGGCAGCTGTTTCATATTTCGACTTTAGTTCTCAGCCTTTCAGGGTGTGCTTGGCCTGACCTCCCCTCCCCTCTTACAACAGGGAGGCCCATCCCTCCCATCAAGGTCTGGCATGGCACGTGTCTCCCACCACTCAACACCTACTGGGTCGCAGTCAGCAGTGGAGCTAAAAGATCTTCTTGGTGGCAAACACAGAGGCCAAGCCAGTCTTGCCCTTGAATATAACAGGAAGCACCTGGGCAGCCTCAGCCTCTTTTATCTGGTTGTGAAATTCATCCAGGTGTCACTTCAGGGCTCAGGGTTCAGACCCCAGCACTTCAGTGAGGTACAAGTGCCACGGGGATTCTTGAACGGCACTGTTGTACCGGTTCTAGTTAATTCTTCTAGGGGTGAATTTTGCTCTCAGTGTGTAGTAATTAGATTCTTCATGCTAGCATGCATATAAAAATATATCACAGATCAATGCACGGGGATGAATTTCCCTCCTTACACATGATGAATCTTAATTGCATTCTCCCCCGAGTGTTGGATCTCCCCACAGGAGAGCTGCGATCTCTCGTTCCAACTGGAGAAAGGAGCACTTTTCTGAATGGGCTGCATAGCAACAGAATCCTTTCAGACCCCGTCAGTAACGCAGCCACGTGCCGGCCTAATGGAACACAAGTTTGCATAAACAGGAAGACACATTTTAGATAATAGCCTATATTCACTTGTAAGGGAACACAGGTCATGATACGTGGCAGTTATTCTTTGCTTTGCATCTTCAAAGTACTTCAGAAGCAAACTAATTAATCCTCTAAGTAATTAATACTAATTATTTAGTAGATGATAATTATGGTAGTCTATTGCTTTCAACTAATTAGTTGTAAATGTTTTCATGATATACCATAATGTTTTATATGCAACTGTTATGGTCTGCTGGGTTATAATGCGTATCTTACGATGTCTGTTCCAAAACGATGCGCTCCGCGTTTCTACGGCAGGTCACAACTTTTAACAGATGATCAGCTGGAAGCACACACAGGCTAAAGGCCCAGGTTCACGCCACAACTCATGTGCTGGGATGGCCACCACACAGTACCCAGAGCAAAGAGTCAAATATTTAGTCCTCCTTACACCACACGTGGAATGAGGGGCTTGAGCTGAGTGTGACAGTGCACACTCGGGGGACAACGCAGCTCAGCAACTGTGCAAGGATGACCAGAAGATGACAACTGCAGCCCTGCAGGTGCTCTTTACAAATGCCGCCTAGGGCAGAAATCAGCTTTAGGACTTAAGGACATATATCGATTTGAGCTTGGTTTTTTCTTCTTAAATTCAAGAAGGGCAATTGACTCGTGTTAGTCCACAAGCAAAGACAGAGAGAGTCACAAGTCAGTAATAAGTATGAACAGTCACGTCTGAGATTGAGAAGAAGCCAGAATATCCTACGCTGCAAGAGGGTGGTCACTCTCTCGGGTGGCTGGAGATACAGGCTACAATCCACCTTGGCAAAGGAGAATCAAACTGGGTCTCCCACATGTAGCAGAAATGCTTCTACCCCCGTGCCTTCCAAGCCTGCTTTCGGCAGAGCTTTCCCAACAGTTTCCATCAAGTGTTTTCTACAGCTGTGGTAGAAATGCCTGGATTGTGAAAGCCAGCAAGGCTTAGGGATGAGGAAAGCACTGAGCTGCTCAGGACTGTCAGGACTGAAGAATGCCCAAGCACACGCAGGAAACACTGCCATCTTTTTACCTTTGACTATTACTCTGACAGTAAACAGCTTAGCCTCATTTGAACGGCAGTAGTACTTCAACAGCACTACAAAGCGAAGTTTTAGCTTTAAAATATGTTTCAAGAAAAGCACTGTGTCAGAAATTACTTCACAGGACTCCGCGTTTTTTCTTCCCCCAGTGACTCCACATCAAACCCAATAGGCTTGCAAAGCAGACGATTTTTCTAAGTGTCATCTCCAGAATACAGAATCCCGAGATCTGAAAGTCAGCCTCTGCTCATTGTACTCCATGCACCATTACAAATAGTCATTTTGCAGCCCAAATCTGAAATTGCAAATTTTGACAGAATGGGGTTCAGTCTCAGCTCTCTACAAACCCACCGTTTTAGTACCAACCATAAGAGAAAGTTGAGTTTTCACTGCAAAACAAACAGAAAAAGTCAAAGACCACCAGGCTACTTTTTTTTCCTTCCTTTTAACATATACTCATTTTGAGCATTTCTCTTCAAATATAGACTTTCACCATTTAACTTAGACCAACATAAAAGAATTGACAAGAAAAAAAAAAATAATGTGAGGCTGAAGCTAGAACTGTTGTTTACTATATATATAGTTAGAAGAGTACAAAGGGGACTGATTCACAGAGTTCACAGCTAGGTGTTGCAATGCTGCTCTTCCATACATTACAGCCTTTTAAGTCAAAAAAAGCTCATTTTAACTATGTACTCCAGCCTCCCGTTCAACACCAGCTGATTTTCATGCACTAGTTCCAGCTTCACAGCTCAACAGTTGAGTATGAACAAGACATTTTCTTTCAGAAATACAACCAGTCTTGATTTTACTATTTCTTAGTGATTCAAAAACACAGAACTCTCTGTGAACTGTTCCTGTTTTTAAATATCTTCATCATTTAAAACATACACAGAATAACATTCTCAAAATTCTCTCTCAACTTCTGGCCTTTTGTTTTTCCTGGACTTTTCCGCCTGACTAAAAAGCCTTTTCTTACCAAATCTTGTGATTTAACTACGTCACTGTCCTTTAAGTCTTTATAGAGTCCTGTGTAAGTCTATCCATTCTTTTATCAGAGATCACATTGTGAGATGGTTGTCCTTTAAGTTAAACAAACAAAACTGTCACGGTACCAGCTTGATTCTAATCCTTGAAATGTCTGTTTTTTTCATTATGTACAGAAAAATCAATAATAAGAATCCAGAAAGCTCTTTTGCTAGCTGTTCTAAAACTCACTTGATAAAGGTTAGGCTTCAAGATGTTTTATTTCTGTAGTTATTCTTGTAAGGGAAAGCATGCTATCACTACTTAAAAATACAAATATTTATCAATATATGTATAATATTACACACACATTGTCCGCAGTAGTATTTAGAATTTGTACCATGGAGATCTGTAAGACTTCTAAAGCCACAGCTCTACCATAAGCTTAGAGATGTTTAAGTGGCACACAGATATTACCCAGAACCAACATTTTGGGAGCGGGATTCTGTATTTATTGTTTTTCAAAAATGTCCTACCCCATACTTTTTAACACTTACCAGCAGGTCTGTAATACTGTTATGTTACCTGGAGCTGCATCCATGGACTTTGTCCACTGAACATTTTTCAGAGAAGTTGTAGATCACTCCAGTAGCTTTTAAGAGGAAGTTACGATTCTAGTCATATGATTAAATTAGAGGTCGAAAGTACCATCAGGTGTCTTTCAGTAATTATTCACTTAAGCTCACAAATGTGGCCTGCTCAGCTTTCCGGAGTACCCTTTGGCAATCTGGAAGTTATCTTTGCCTGCCTACTTTAAAACACAGTTCAATTAACTCAGTTGAGACGAAGTGTAAAGTCAAATTGGAAGGCAGTTGCAGTGGGCTTCTGTAAGTGTTCAGTCAGTTAAAAGTTTGGACCTTACTTATCCTCTAGATAAAGCAGACTGGTGTGTGGGCCTGAATATTTAGGTCTCCAATGAGCTGCTACACCCTGAGGAGAAATTAGCATTCAAAATATATCTGAAATTCCAGAACCGCCCTTCCAAGTATCCTTTCGGACTTTTTCAGATTATCTATGCGTTAGAGGAGTGCAGAGAATAGGCTGTGCATTTTAAATTTCTCTACTGAAGAAACACGTTTTAGAGAAAGTTTGTTTTTCTCCAGATCTTGACAGACATTAGAACCAAGTGGCCATCAACAAGGTAATCAAACCACATGAAACCACAGGTGAAAGAGCCTGTAAAACAAGCAAAGAACTTGAATTTAAATGAAAAAAGACCATCATATTTTCTCAACATAAGAAGACTTTGAGTAAGTGTGAAGTGTGCAGTTCATATCTTCCTATTTAGGGAGAGATTTTATTTTTTTTCTTCAAGGTACCCTTACGGAAAAAAACCCTCCTGAATTTAATAGTGATGAATCCAGTTGGATGATGCACAGTTTTGACAGTGTAAACTCCAAAACTTACTGTATTTTCTACAGAACAATGAGTTTTCACACATGCTTTATTCTTGGTATTTTAGGGTTTCTCTTTGATTGGTTCACTTCTGTTGGATACTCAGAGCAGTGGGAAGCCAAGAGAACATTTTCTCTCTTATCTAGCAGGAAAATTGAGACTGCCTTTTCAACACAATCCTCTTTAACATAAACCACATTTTCTTTGTCACGACAAGATTAAAGGTATTGTGTTAATTCTGCATAATATATGGGAGAGTTTTTCAGCAAGCAATTTCTTCTTCAGGCACAGTGAAATTTTGTCCTTGAATTTTACATCCCACACTGTTTCTATCAAATAAACATTTTACTTTTTTTCCTCGACAGCTCTAAAAGGAGTTTCTTCCTCTTCTTCCATGCACACATTCTATAGTCTAGCTTCATCCTCTTGCGTGTCAAACACTGAAACCTCTTGCCTTTGCTACTTATTTCCCTTATTTTGTTCTAATTGCACCTCTTCCACTCCCATCAAAACATCCTTTCGCCTTGACTTGTCTGAGTATCTTCAAGGCTTTCTGACACTTTAGATAGATCAGTATCAAACTCCTCATATCTGAAAAGTTGTATGTAGACCTAGTGCCTTAAATATCTCAGCTTTCATGTCTTCCTGCCATCCTCCATATTCTTCATCTCCATAGTTATTTTCCCCCCTCTCTGCCATTCTTGTTACCAGCTTCCTCACACTTGAACTATCAACCTTTTTCTGGAAAAAAAAAAAAAAAAAAAAAGGGACTTTTTTCTCTGTTCTTCTACAGTCCTCATCAAACGCTCTTTTTTTAACTTCCTAGCCTAGCAATTCCCTCAATAGATAGTACCACCTATTCCCATACCTCACCATAAAAGACATAAACCAAGCTTCATAATCCCTTTTCACTGGAAAGATTGTCTCTTTTTAAGATTAGTTTTCTCTTTCTCCATGATCTGTTCCCACCATGTCCTATTGCCATTCTCTGTGTGATAAGTTCATAAATATGAGCCTAATATTCTTAAACATATGAAGTCCAAACACTTTTTTACCACCTCAAAATGTCATGGGTTTTATTTCTGAACAAATGACTAGCTATTTATCAGCATTATTTGACTCTTTCAAATTTGAAGTTCCTATCATAATTGATTGAGATACTAGAGCTCTTCAAAATAATCAAAACTAATTTCATAACAGAAGGTACAGAGAAACTAAACATAAAGTTTTCCCCCATTTCATAAAATAAAGTTTCTTGAGCTTAACTCTTACCTTAAAAAGAGGAAGAACAAGCGAAACACAAGCTGCATTTTGCAAAAAAAATCATATTAACGATATCAATAGCAGTGCTTTCTTTACATTTCACAAATGAAACTTTCATTCTTCTCATTCCAAGAGAAAGCTACAATTTTTTATAAACCTGAAAAGAGTTTATTTTGACAGTGCAACAAAAAGAATGCTGACAACAAATTTGAACTGCTCGATGTTGCTGCTGTTTTGTAACAAACATTAGTCACAATCACCTTACATTCAAACCCATGGAAACCTCAGCTTAGCCTTCAGCTGGTATTGAAAAACACTAAAAAAAGAAGGAAACAAAATTCCCCCCAAATCTTGAACTGTTTTCATTATGAAAGCTTCCACTTTATATTCTTAGGGTATAACCTTGCAAGGTCAAGCAAGCGCCTTGCGGGTGTGGGCTGTAAATGCCTGGATTATATATGGCTTTACCTGCAGCAATGGATTTCTACGATAAGTCTAAAAACTACAGAACAGATAGCCCATATTTCCAATATTCTGTAGTGTGGATTTTTCTGTGTAGTGAAATTTCTTCATTAAAAATATTCCTTTTTTTTAAAAAGCTTACTGCTGCAGCAGTTCAGCTGAGCTGACCAAACATCAGAGTCCTCTACACTGAATATTACAATTTGTAAGAAATTAGCTGAAGTAAACACCTTTCAAGACTAAACCAGATCGTTTTCCTTACGTGCAGATAGCTTTCTTCCCTAGTCTACACTGCCTTAATAAATCTGCTTCCTACAGTCCTTCAGAATCACACTTACGAAAATTCTATCTCATTCCAAAAGGCTAGGCCAGTAAAACTCTATATATTTTCGTAAATTTGGCTCCATAGCAGGCTGCTTTTCACCCTCATTTTCCCATGTGCAGAAGTACGTTGCAAATCCCTGTCTCTCTTTGCCACCTAGCGGGAAGCCTGATTTTACAATTGTCTTTGAGCTACTTCCCTTTAAAAATACGATCATGGCATCCTACACCAACATAAAACTCGAAAAGGATCTCTGGTGGGCCTTCTGGAAACGTGGTCAAGGTATGAAGTATGACAACGGTCTACATTACAGGGAAAGCTGCACAAAGAAAGCTTTAAGATATGCCATTGCTGCTCCAAGGGTAAACGTAACTTTTAAAATAAATCCCAGAGTTTTTCAAACCCTTACATAGCACATAGTATCAAAGAGGGCTTCATTTCTGAAAGAACTCAGAAGTCCTGGCACACTCATTCTCGTTGTAAGTATATGTTTGCTCGTAGGTTCTCCTGTTCTGAAGTTATGTTGGAATATTGTCGAGTCTGTCGTTCCTCAAATTGTCTTTGCATGGAAAAATTGATATGGATAACGATGAGAAAAATTATTAGAATTTGATTACTTACAATTTCTTGGACTTTTGGCAACTATAATGCTTGCTGATTTATGTAACTAAAGAAAACTAAACCTAATTCAGGACTTTCCATGTATCTGTTAATTAAAGTCTTTTCTAATTGTTCTAACTCAGACCGTGACAATACTTAGAAGAGATTGACTTCAGGGATTTAAAAAATGTACTATTTGCAATTACTATTTGAAATTACTACTTGAACCTGTAGTAGTATATCAATAAACAGCAACTTTAAAGATTTATAAAAACTCTCCAGTACACATAATAATTAAAACTCTGATTGGGCACAAGTTGACAGACCCAAGCCAAATAAAAGCAAGCACCTACTGCTAAGTGGTGAAAATACAAGAGAGCCTGAGTTAAATGTTTTATATATCTTTCTACCATTCAGAAGGGATGTCAGAACCTCATCTATTTGTTACCAGTTTTCTTAAATCAAGTCAATCGAGTTTGGCATATTCTCTAAGATGCACTCAGACGTGCTGTGCTGTTGCTTGTACTGTAACAGGTAAACAGGCTAACACGGCGCTCTCATCTGCTCGCTAACATGAAGCATCAAGACATTTTTCAGGCTGTTGCACAGCAAGAAAATTACCCGTGTCCGCATGTCTTCCTCCTACAGAACAGATTTATTTAAATAGAAATATCTTCTCCAAATTTCCATCTTGACTTAATGTCCTTCTGATGCCGCACTTTCTCTAGAAGAGGGAATCAAGCAGTCATTCTTAATTCTTAAAATGTGATAGAGATGGAAATGGTGATTCATTACTTTGTCAGCTCTGTTTTAGCTTTTGGGTTTGGTACTTTTCCAGTATTCCAGTGAAGTTAAAGGCAAAGGAAATCAAAGAAAATCCTTAATCATCTTCCAGAATATCACAGTTATTCTCAGCTTGGCATTCACTGAAATATTAGCGGCATGAATTCATTGCCTGAAGATGCAACTCGCAAGTGGAAACGGGTGGAGGAAGATCCACATTTGATTTGCGAGAGGACTGCTTTGGTGAAAAGACAGAAAATGGATTTGATTCATCTTTCATTTCTCCAATGTCAGCTCAAGTCCATTACACAAGGGTAAGTGATTAGGAAAAAAAAAGGCCTAACAAGTTTCAGTGTTTCTGCTGAGCTCGAGAAATGTCTGTACTCTGCTGAATGGTACTAACTTTTGGAGACTTTCCATCCACTGAAGACTGTTTCGAAAGCACTTTGATACTTGTACTAATTTCTCCTTCCCTAGCTTTTTTCCATTCCTCAGGCAGATCTCCAGATTTAGACTACACGTGCCATACAATATAATAACCAATGTGATATTAAAAAACGCTAAGCAAATCATTTGCTTGCTCTCTGCAATGTTGGCCTGCATCATTACCAGGAGTCGTGGTATCTTCCAGTTCCATAGAGTACATTCAAGAGGAGACAAAGGAAACTGGCAGTTATTGTGATTTACAGCGCTCTCATCCGAATGGTATCAGCTCAGGTCTGACAGTTAAACAGGCTGCCTCCTGGGAGAAGTGATGGCCTGGCATAGCATGACTAGGTAAGGTAAGGCTAAACAGGCTGAGCCTGCAGCTACACAGGAAGGGCTCCCACTGTTGCCAACAATGGAAATGTAAATGGATGGTATTACGAAACTCCAAGAAGCCATCTTCTTTTCCTTCTTCCTTTTTTTTTTTTTAATGTTTCCCCAGTCAAGCAATCTCAGTTTTTACATACATACCTCCCTAAATAAATTATTTATATCAATCACAATTTCTACATTACTTTTTTACGGGAATTTCCACACCACACACGGTAACTTAAAATGCAGCCCCCGGTGAAGAGGTTCCGGATTCTTAGGATGACGTGGCAGTGCCTGCAGTTAGGCTGGGAGGAAGTCCTGAAGGGATCATGTACTCCATAGCTCCTTATCACTGCTGTCCAGTGGGCTAACCCTCAAAGGCTTCCTTGCTTCAGCACAGCATATTACAAGTTTCCAAAAGAAATTAGAATGTTAGTCTCACAGCTGCATTTCTAATCTCTCTTGGCTCAGTTACTATACTAGGCTTCCTGGAGTTTACTAACAGCTGAATAATGCAATTAGGAGTGAAAAACAATTCTGTAGGGAAGTAACATGAGCTATATATCTTACAAGAACTTCCCCAATATAGAGCTAACACTATACATAAACAGAGCTCCTACAGTAATTTATAAAGCATTATTTTCTTATGTTGGAGAATGTGGGGCCCCCAAGTGCATAATAATGCACGTACAATTTAGGACGGGTCAGACAGAAGCTTTATGAACTATGATCCCAGTGCCAGAAAAGAAAGAGAAAAGAAAGAGATGAGGAAAAATAATCATGTCAGTGTTAACAAAGCCACGTATCCATCCCTGGGAGGGATGGACTCCTTCAGTAGTTTGCTAACTGCCAAGGATTCAAACAGTAAATAACATGACAATATGGAGAGATGGCTCTTGGTGGAGTCTGCAAAGTGGAGTTGGAAACAATCACAGACTGTTCTCTTCTAGTCAGAAGGGATTGTTCTTTTAGTAAAGATAACTTCTCAGCTGGATCTCTCAATCTTAAATACGAATGATTTTACCATTGTACTTATACAGTCTCCACTTGCACTTTCCTTTCTACGTGTACTGACCACGACACTTGTAGGTAACATCAACTGAATCTGTGAGCCATCGGAAGGAAGGGGCAGGCGTTTGATAATGAGTCTTATAGAAAGAGGAATAGTCAATACAAAGTAGGAGGGCAACAACATTTGGACTGCCTTAAACTGAAGCACGGGCACATTGAGCATTTCAGCATCAAGAAGAGGCGGGTAATGAGCTTGTGGAAAGAAATATCAGACAGGAACTTTACTCTTAAAGGCCATATGTTGCAAAAGTTTGAGCACGCTGGTGGATAAAACTAAATGCTCTCGGCACTGTGCTTGAGCCTGCTAAACAGAAAATCAGAAGAATGCAAGATCAAACCTCAGCAGAGAGTGGAACAGGTTCAGTTCTGGTGTGAGAAGGTGAAGCTCCCTCAGGGAATAGTTCTCTGGTACAAAATGACGTACTTTGGCTAAATACAGACCAACAAGACTTAGATCAAACTTCAGGACACAGGAGAGTCTGTAAGGTTACAAAAATTACCACAATGTCTATGTGCTATTTTCTCCATTTTACTCACGATTCATGAACATTTCATGAGAAATTCTTTGCCTAGATTGTTAATTCCCAGATCACGTAACTTATGCAGAGGTTTCCATCCTCTGAGCAGAACGTAAGTTTTAGAAGCAGTGTTTTGAGCAAGCTTTTAATGTGTTCTGTGTCATTCCAAAATTGTTTCCATGACTATTGATACCACTGGGCTTACTCACTGTAATATTTAATAAAAGCAATTAAAATAAAATTTAAAAAAATAAAAAAAAAAGGACAGTCTTTTCTGGTTTTCGTTTACAGACCTTTTCTCTGTCATAAATTCTGCAAGGTCTGAAGATGAAATAGGTGGTTTAAGGTTGTACAAACTTTATCCTTTCCTTCATTTTCTCCCCCAGCACTTGAGAAAACTCCATTCCCATATAGTAATTTTTTTAATGTTGGAATCCATATTCTAGATCTATCCCAAGTGGTCTCCATCTGATCTATCTGCCCTACTTCTGTTCACATCATTTCTCTTTGGTTGTAGCTACACGGCCCTAAGTGTCAAAAGATTACAAGTGCTTGAAGGACAAGATGGGCTTCTGTTGCTTCTTTCATCACTATTTGGTAGCAATTTGGGCCATGATCTTTAAAATATTCAACCTGAGTTACTGTTTTGGCTTCTGAGAGGTGCAGGGAAGAAAAGGAAGAAGGGATTTCTAATAAGCAGTAAGGCAGTGGAACTGCCGTGGAGCTCCATGGGCTAAAACAAATGCACTTCTTTATTTCTGAGGTACTACCTCTATAAAGTCTCAGAGAGCCACCATAAATAAAGGTAACATTAGAGCTTCCCAAAAGGATCACTGCAGTCTATCAACTTCAATATTTTATATCTCACCTTTGTGTTTATATTGCCTTTCACTGATATGAGCACACTGCCAAAAGTGATTAGATTTTTATCTACCACTAGCTCCATATTATGCTCCTATTTAATTTAATGGAGCCTAGGGTCATTAAAGATAGACAGAAATTTCTTGGCCTTGTTCTGCATTTTCCTCAGTTTGGTATGTTCGTAGTATCTGGACACAAAGGCTTTAAACTGCGAATACAATTTAAAGAAAAAAACAACAAAACAAACAACAACCAACCAAACCACCAGAGTTCTCATTGCTGACTGTTTCCACGCCTCGTTGTGACTTTCTTTCATTTCCATTCTGCTTTAGGTTAAAAGATCCTATACCAGACTATTTGTGAATATTGCTGTAAAGTAACATCAAAGAAATAGTTCAGATTTTCTTTTGATATAAGATTTCCTACACTTTTAAGTAATAAAAATATTACACTTTGGCACAATGCATCATACTTCGGAGCACTCCGAGCGTCTCACAGCAATAAAAGGTATTCTATATTTTCTCCTGAGGAATGGCATGCACGAAGTTGATAATGTAATAGCATTTACTGAACCCAGAAATAAATCCAAATATACAACCTCTGAAGACAAAGTAGTATCTTTTTTCCCGTGTCCCTATACTGAATAATATAATCTGATACTATAATTTAAATAATAATAATGAATATAGACAAAAGGCAAACCCTTTTAAAGACATCTTTTCTATTATTTAAATAGAGATTATAGACGTGAAAAATTCAAAAATACGAGACAGATAAAATCAGGATCGATGCCTCTGCTCTTTGCACTTCTGCATATTAAGAATTATATCATAAGGCAAACAATATATTTTTTTAAAGTTTTACCCAACAAACACAACACGACAATTTCTATTGGGACCTGTGGATGCTGGAAGCGTTCCACCGAAATAGTGTGGATTGTAGAGTTAGCTGTCTTGAGGTTTTCAGAGGCTACTGAAATAGAAATACAGTCTAATCCAAAACTTTCAGTTTAAGCTTGAAGTACAGCATTTATAACTGTGACTAGAACTACCAAACTGAAAAATATTTCAAATCTGCTACTTACATAGACGATGTTTAGTTATTGATCAAAAATAAACAAATATTGCCAAGAGAACTAATGTTTATCGGTCGCTCATCTCTGGGTAAATTAGCACTATAGATTTTCAGCTGACAAATTTTTTTCCTATCTGATCTATATTTTGGGTACATGCTTAATTCAAACTGCTTTTTATTTTGTTCACCTCACCAAACCACACTAGAGATTTAAAGAGTTACCCATGCGGCTTATTTCATGTTATCCCTGTGAGTCTCATTTTACACCTCTAGACAACTTTTTCTAACTTTAACACAGGGTATTCTCTAATTCTCTAATTTCATTTTATTAGTGAAATTTTCTTTTTGCTGCTACTTCTCATTCTTACCCTAATTTAAATGTACTGGAAGTGAGCAAGTCTGTTTTCTCAGTGCCCTTCTGTTTCATGGTTAAGCTAAGCTATATTTTAACTCATTACCAAGCACAGTTCCCTAAGTTTTCCTTTATATCCCCATGCAACTTTATTTTTTCTCCCAGTTTCATTCCTTATGTTGCTTCTACTTAATATGTTTTTTTTTCCCCTAACCTTATGGTAATTCAGAGCCATAATTCAATTTTATACATCTGCCGTGACTGTGCTAATTGCAACTATATAGGAAAACTGAGAATTGAGATTTCTTCGTATATTGTTGAATGGGATTACTTGCAAATACTAGTCATGGGTTCTCTGCTTTCTTTTTTTTTTTTTCCAATATATACACAGACCACATTTGTGCTCACTGATTGGTTGGTACAGTGCATTCACACACCGCAAACATCTATTCAAAATAACCCTGGGGTAACCATAATCTTTGGCTGAATAAGAAGGCTGCAGGTTTACTTTGAGGTGAAGGATGCATTAAACTAGATTCATCATTCATTTAAATTGTAGTGATTTGGTAAATGTGTGATGCAATCATTTGTTACGAACAATAAAAAATACAGAGTTCTACTTACATTCTTTCCAAAGACAGAATGATGCTGTTTAAAGCTACGGTATGTTGCTCAAAAAAATTCTTTTTTGCAGGAAGCCCTTCAGTCTCAAGGTGTTTAGACCCATGTCTTCAAAATGCTTCCCTCGTGCCTTGGGTACAATCTGAAGAGCTTTTGCTTTACCTTTTAGCAATAACTGGCATCAACAGATCCACTTTAAGACACTGAAAAATACCAGTGTGTGGTATTTACCAAACACCAGGACCCCTCAAGTTGAACACTTACATCTCCAAATACGACCCGATAAAGGACTACATGCCAAAAAAATGTGTCTGCTTCAAACTCAACCAATTTGTCTGAGGAAAACGCGATCTGGTTTTACACATTTTGCTGTTCTGCACCAGCTTTTGTTGCCTAAGGTAATGACCTTACTAGAAAGAGACTTTTCTGTGCTAGCAGTACGCTGTACTGCACTAACACTCTTTTCATTGCTGAGAAACCCGTACCACACCGGGCACCTCTGCGTTAGCGTTTTCGTGTATTTTAGGAGAGGAGATTTGATGTCAATCTGTCAAACATCCCCATTCTCTTTCATTCTCACCACAGCGTGCATTTGAACTGCGTGAACTGTTCCTTCTTCAGGTAGAAATAAACCAAAGGTGTACTCTAGGACACCCAGCAAGATCAAACCACCTACAGGGACTCCCGCCACAGGACCCAGAATTACACTACCGTGAAGCAAAACCTCTGGAAATTCATCCAGCAGGGACATGAGCTCCTCTGCTCCCCGGAGGGGCTGCCTGCTGTCTGCATCGCTCCCTGACACAGACATAGCCAGAGGAAACAAGAGGCTACTCTTAATATCTTCAAAAATCTCTTAATCCTAGAAGCATCTTGTTATGTACCCACCAACAGAAGACATTTTAAAATTTTGTCTTAAATAACTTGACTTAAATGTCTGTAAAGAAGCTGAAATAGTTCTGTACAATCACCATTCCCAGAACAGAACATTGGGCGGCCTCTCATTTTTCACGTGAAGATAGAAAAAAATTAATTGCTAAGGCCAGATTTGGGGAAAAATATATCTGTTCTATGACACCTTTATCAACAGAGAAAAATCACTACTATGAATGAAGGAGCAATCAAAACAAGTTGTGTTTCCTGAAATAAAGCAGCAAAGGTAGGTCATGGTGAAAGAAGCAACAGGGTCAGCGTCCCAGCCCTTCACCAAAGCTTTGTTTGTGAATTACTGCAACAGAATATACTCTAGATAGCAGCCACGATTCAAGATAATTAAAAAACTCTCAGTTTCTTCCCTCAAATTAATTTTAATCAAGATAAAGCTTGATGCAGTAGAAGAACTGACTAAATATATATAATCATTAAATGTTTTAATACTTTATTAAGTAGGAGGCATTCCATCTATTAATTAGTGTATTGTCCCAGGCAATTGGGAAGCACAGGTCTTAATCCAAATGGAGTAATTTACAAATGGAGAAACCCTGGATTATCATTTCCACCGACATTTTGATGCTGCCGCACAGCATTGTTTCCTAAAGTCAATGACGTATGGGAAGAAATTAATATTTGAAACTGGAAATGAAGATATCTCATCATAACATGATACAGATACTCTCTTTGACAGAGACATTATTGGTAGTGGCCTCGAGCCAAAATCTGGCTGTTATCTTATTTGTACAAGGCTGCACTTGAAAATCAGGAACAACAGCTGAGAATGCATTATATTATTCTGTTCAGTCATTCCGGCTCCTTCTCCGACACTGGATTTGAGCTGTGGATGCTCAATAGGTTTACTGGAAAATTCACCAGGCCTAGACAACAACTTAAATCCCATTAAAGCTTCGCGTTGGGACCTCGGCGGTGCACGGCCCTTTACACACGGGTGACTTCCGCCGTAAGTAATGACCCTTTTGGAGCAAGGTTTTCAACTTTCATTAGAAAACGTTTTTGTTACTCTCCAAGTGGAAAGCTTCCTGGTGTCTTAGCGGTGCCTCCTTTCCTCTGCCCGGGACTGCAGTGGCTCTGAAGCACACACACACACACACACCTGCCCTCAGCCTTAACGTGCAGATGGATTGGGTTATAATTCATAGCAAAGTTTAAGGTCCTCACTCAAAGAAATGCATGTAGTTTATAATTTGCAGGGGAATTTTTTTAACCAGGCAGGATTCATGGTAAACTGTGGGAATTTTTATGAGGCTGGCTGATTTCTCAGCATCAGTTTTCTGTGCTTCAGCTATTCCTAACGGCTTTCTCCCCACATTATGCTCATTCTCTCCCATTTCAATATTTTAAGAAATTTTAAGCTTTATACAACTCCATGACTGAGTGAGATTAGCCTTTCACTTGCAGTCTACATGAATTCCCTGTAAGCCTCTCCCAGCAAATACTCTTTTCCAGCCATCCCATCCTCTCCCTGTACCATCAGCTCACCAAGTGCTGCAAATGCAGCAGAGCAGCTAATTATACTGGAAATTAAAACTAGGAATGTATCCTTTGAAATTACTGCTCCTATTGCCAGATTTCACGCTTGTCGCAGCTTGTTTGGAGCTGGAATTTGGTTTCTCTCTAAGAGGATGACAGGAACACCACACACAATCAAGCTGTTTTATTTGCACTTGACCCTTGACTTCCAGCAATCTAGACCTAAGTTTAGACTTTCTCTCTCCTCTGCTTTTGTTCTGCTTAGTTTAATATATTAATTATCTGAAGGGGAAATTAAAAAGAAATCAAGATCCATGTACATGAGGCAGACGAAATTCAATGCTTCAGTTTTGAACACTTTTCATTTAAGTCTGTCTTTTAAATAGGCCTTTCAAATGGTCCAGGGCTAGACGATGTACAAGAAGGAAACAGATGTTGACTGAGAGAGAGGGTGGAGAGTGGGGTGAGCAGAATCAGCCTAAAGAATCTACTGTTCTCATAAAAATAAAAACTAAATAAAGAAAAAAAAAAGACACAAAATTACTCTATTACAATGAAAAAAGCTACAAGATTTCACTCTATAAAATAAGGAGAGATTGTTGCCATGGTACCAGCAAAATTTCTCCTTCACTTATATGCACACACAAGAACCTTTCGTGACAGAATAAAATTATAAATGTGCAAGGTAAAATATTTTCTATTACACTTCTTCACAGTACTTTAAATAGATATTTGCATTATGTTTAGACGAAATCATACAGGTAATCATCCTTTGCAGATCTCTTCCAAAGCAACGTCGCATTGACATTGAGACGCACATCCCAGAAGGCAGTAGGGGACTCAAGGCACGTAGAAGGGTATATATTGACTTCTGAGCTCTTCGCCACCTGAGATGGATTTCTCAGGAACGGGAAACTCTCTTAATCTGGACAAAGACAGGTTCAAGAAATATGCAACTAGCTTAAAGTTTTTATCTGGGATGATTCAATGACTTGGAGTCATGTTCCTGGGGTTCGGTTCCTCATGTTCCTACTGTTATTATTACCTTGTGGCTTAAAATAGTATCATCTTATGTTCCAGTCTATTTGTCTTTATAACACATATGACATTTGTGCCAATTTCCCCAAGTGCTCTGAGCACTTAGCAGAAAAACTTTTATTAAAGGGAAAGCTTTTATTAACTAGTTCTTATACACATTACCAGATAGCAACTCAGTGGCCTGATGGGAAAAGGCTCTGCTATTCATGGCACTTTAAAGAGGTAGGTGTCCATTTCGTGCACAAAGATCTCACACCAGTCCTTAATGTTCAGTACAAGCACTGACTTTATATGATGATATTATACCGTCTTGCACCTACAATTGGTCCTTGCAGATAGAGTAAATTTAATGAGAGGTATTTTGAAGTCAAGAGGGACCACCTACAAGCACCCTAATAACCTCTGTTCCCGCAGAACACAGGACATATAACTGTCCCTTAGGCTAAGTTCCAGATAAGGAAGAAATGCATATTTTCAAAAAAATCATGGATTCACTGAAGATCACGAATCTTTAGAAAAATCACTAGTTTTTGAATAAGGTCCTGTGATGGCTTTTATAAGCTTATAAACTCATTTACAAATGTGAGCATAATTTCTACCTGAGTTTTGTCTGACATCAACTTCTAGCCATTAGCAATCAGCTAAAGTCATTCCCCACGTAACACACAGATGAGACCAAGTCAGCTTCTAGTTCTCTCTGACAGGTTGTGCACTTTCAAGGTTTCACCAAAGCAACTTTTGCATCCTTCTGGACAACAGAGCTGGACATAACAGCCTAACAGTAATCTCACTAATGTCAGCCACACAGGTTATATCATTTCCTAATGATAAAAGCCCTCTCGACATGGGTGTTCTCATCCCCAGAGCTTTGCACAGGGAGTTCATGGTTGGCTGATTACCCAAAATGACCTGAAAGTCTTTTCCAGAGGCAGTACTGTCTGGAGCACAGTCAGACAATTTGACCTACATTTGCAGTTCCTAGATGCATAATGGTGCGCTTGGTTACGCTGAAGCCAAAGCTGGACATCTGTGAATAGGAAAGCGAGCTATGCAGATGGTGCAGTACTCTTGGCTTGCCCCTGAGTGGACAGAATTGGAAAGCTGACATTCCCTCCGCAGGATCTGCAGTCTTTTTCTGTGAAGGAGAAGCTTCCTCCTCCAGTGCTCCTGAGGTCACAGTCTTCACACCAGCATGAGACTCAGAAAACGTAACGAGAGGCAAGAAAGATTGCAACTTCATATAGTCACATATGTAACCCCTCCATCTTTTCAGCTACCTACGCCTGCCTCACCATGTCATCTCCCTGGTGCTACAGCCACCCAGGTTGGCTGGATGAAGCCTGCTGCACCCGGATCCAGAACAGACATTCCCTGCAGTGCCCGTCGCTCTTCCCTTCTTCCTCAGCAAGCAACCAACAGTGACGACTGCTGCAGTAGCAGGCTTTGCTGCTTTCTTCCTAACGTGCTGCTTGCTACAGACTGACAAGAAAGATTATAAATAGAACAGAGCTGCTTTCTCATTACAGTGATTTTAATGAGAATGATAAATGGGTTCAACTAAAACCATTCAGGCTCCACTGATAAGATTGCTATCTCTTCCTGTGCTGTATCTAACCCAATTTCATGATGTCATTATCTTCCCTGAAATGTAATGGAATTTATGACAATTTAAAGGATCAATCTTAGTATATTTTCTATATGCTGGGAATTTTCCAGCACTGGAAAACTCCTCACACTTGATCTTCATTATGACTATACTTTCAGGTATTTCTGCTCATAAGTGATAAAATAGGCAGCTGCAGATTAGCACATACATTGATCTGAGCATGCATAAGACACTTGCCTCTTGGTTGTTGTTTACTCTTAAAAGATCAGAGATCTTCTGTTATGACTTGTACTGAGATGAATAATGTAATTAAACAACACCCAGGAGACAGAGGAATAAAAAATGCCTGAAGAACAAACTCATTTGTTTTTCAGATTTATTTTTTTTTTAAAAAAAAAAGCCTGCCAAACTTCAAGAAGGCTGCCAAAGACTACCTTGGAAAAAGCACAACAGTCATCAACACAAAGGTTAAAAGTGAAAAACAGAAAAATAAACCTGAAAGTTTATAATGAAAATTTTTCCATCACAAGGTTAGAGAGAACTGGAAGTTCCCCACTTAGATTATCAGCACAGAAAAGGCACAAGGGAAGGTGAAAGAACAGCAGGCTAGAACTTCAGCGATGACAAGGTCAAGGCGAGAACTTTTGCCACAATAAAATTGTTCCCTTTCATCATTCTCCTAGAAATTGTCTGTGTTGCTTTAAGATTTTCCTGGTCCTATGCAAGAAAAAAGAGGTAGAGCAGATCTGCAAGACTATGTCATCACTTTCTAACAAGCAGAGTACTTGGGCAGCTTTGTGAATTCTTGACATTAACAACTGTTTTGATATATCTGATGTTTTTACTCACAGTTCCTTGTGCAAATGTTTATCTGAGAACAAACAAAAGAATCTGAAGAGTCACAAAATACATATTGATTGCATGGCTGTTTTGGGGCAGCCTGGTTTATGATTCTTTCTGAAAGAGGTGGGATATGCAACGCTGCTGCCAGAATGCGGTTTCACTGCGGGTTTTGTATAATATCCTTCCTTGCAGGCTCGGGAAATGCCAGAAGCTGTTCCAAAAGTAAACAGAGCCTTACAGATTTTCATTGAAACTAGCAATGAATAAATGCCACCAACGGAGCCCTCTGAGTATCTCATCTAGTATGTTCCATGTCATTCCTAAGCCCTAGCAAGGGTGAATGGCTCTTTTACCCTCTCCTCTCTTCCTCTGCCTGATTTTCAGGCTTATGTTTCCTGCTGAAAATCTAACTGGTTGAAGGCGATGGCAAACATATTGTTTCTTGTTGGATATGAGGAAGACTAAAGGAGAAAGCAGACCCTTCTAGACTTAACATCTTACCCACTGCTGTCTGTTAGTAGAGACAATGAGACTCAATAACACAGTTGTCCCTTCAGTCCTGTGTTCTTACAGCTCCCAAACCTTAACTGGTGGGTCTTAGGGGCTAGTAAAGTTTTCCAGCAATACAAGTGCTCTGTGTATTTACCATCTGATATGACTTTTTTTTGGCAAAGTAAGTTCTGTTCTCCTCCCCTCTTTTTTCCTCTTAGGTTTGTCAGTCTCATTAGCCAAAAGACACAGAAAGATAGACAGCACACGGCCGTTTTCTCTCATCTTGTGGGCTAAATACTAGTGGAGCTTTTATGGAAACATAAACCTGAATGTTTATTGCAATATTTACCCAGCCCTTTGTTCTCCGCAGAATGAAGAAGTGTGTATTGTGCCTTGATAGTTGGATGAGATTCCCCCCTGCTGACTTATCAAAATATTAAAAAAAAAAATTAAAAAAATAAACAACATTGACAAAAACCTTTTGATTTGAGCTCCCATTAAGCACCAGGTTTTCAAAAGCACTCCCTTTAAGTCAAAAATGTCACAGCCTTTTTTTATTAGGGCTGATACTACGGAATGAAAATATCTCCTCTTCTCAGCACTCCAGGAAGGCCCTCAACTACCTCTTCATTCCAGAGATGTCTAATAATTCCTGCATGTATCACGTGTACGCGTGAAAGTGCTTCAGGATGAAAAGTGCTACATAAATATGAGCTGCTATTAATTATGGCACTCGAAGGAACATTCAGATAGCTTAGTTTTTCAAACCAAACCTACATTAACGTTGCTATATGTTCTAAATTTCATTTTCCCCACACCTTTTAATTTGCCACTCTGTCAACACCGAAATATAAATTCACTATTCTAACGCACCTCTAAACCCGGATATACTCTCCCTGCTGATTCAATTGCAACAACTGACTAATACATATTATTCCTAGAGTGTAGCTGAGGCTGGTGTGAAGTAAAGATTCCGAAAGGAAGATGAGAAAAAAAGGAGTTTGTTTTACAGGTACATATAAATATCTTCATTTTGCAATGTGGGAGCAAGAGTACTGAGCAAGGAAAGCAAAAGTGAACCTGTTACACACCAATTTTCCTCAGATTTCCAAGAGATTTTGTTAAAATGTAGCAATTAAAAGGGAGGCAGAATATGATAAGGATAATCAATTTTTTTCTTCCGGAACATCTTCAAGCCGGTGTTCTCAAAACATTTCATTAAAGAATTAAATCTTACACGGCATAACACAAGTTTACTAAGGGATTAAAAGATATTTTCACCCATCACCAGGGTGACTAGCTGGTGTTAAACATGATAAAGAAATACTTATCGACAGCTCCATAATAAAGAAAATTGAGACGTCAATATTCAGGAAAGATAGGCAAGAAGTCATTAATAGGATTGAGTTGGCCAAGACAGTAGCTCTGATATCGCTAATGCTGCAGTAAATGTCATGGGACTTGGACTCCAAAGCAGTATCAGGCTTCCTGATTGTAGGAGGCTATACAATGGTTTTGTTTCTGTGATTTTGTGTTAGTTTCTGGTGATTTTGACTGCCAGGTGTGTTTTTATGATCATAACATAGCAGTAACCTCAGCATTTGATGGTCTGCATCTCTCTTCAGCATTGCAGGCTTATCTTGCCCCCTTACTGAGATTAGCTTGCTGGAATATATTCAGTATGGGACCAGCCTTTAAACACTTGATAGGTTAAAGTGAAGAACTCAATTTCTTAATCTGAGCATCTTGCTAGAGCCATGGGACTGCTATGAACTTTTATATGGCCTACAGTCATACGGAGATGTACAACCTCCATGACAAATTTCCATTTGCTACAACACCTGCTCAGTCTGGACCTTTCATGTCATAAACAGTGGGCTGCTGGCAGAAGGTTTTCTACAAGGTCTTATTCCATTTTTGATCCGGGCCAAGCACAAATTATATCAGGTTAGAAAGCTTTCACTCTGAATAGGTACTTTTTCACAAAAGGCAATTCTTTGTATGGTTGAATGAGTGATTCCATTAATGCTTCAGAGATTTAAACTGTGTTGTTATCGTGCATCACACCACTAGGAACCCAAGCTGACGTGATTATCTTTTACCTACAGACGGGATCCACTTGTCCCCTAAGAAACTGTTTCACCCACTGGTCA
This sequence comes from Baryphthengus martii, assembly GCA_013396935.1. Taxonomy (NCBI): domain Eukaryota; kingdom Metazoa; phylum Chordata; class Aves; order Coraciiformes; family Momotidae; genus Baryphthengus; species Baryphthengus martii. Next base: position 122,045 of record VWZK01022254.1, read on the forward strand.
TCTCAGAGGTGGAAGAAAGAGAGGAGGAAAGCACCACCTAAATACACAGTCATTCTCCAGCCACTGGTAGTTCCTGCTGTCATCATCCTGAATGAGGAACAATTCGATTTTCTCCCTTAGAAAGATAAGAAGGCACTGTGGTTGAAGTCTCCTTAGATAATAACAGTAAAGCTTCCACATCAAGTGCTGGAGAAGGCGCTCTCAATATGCAAACGGCCTCGATTTAGATGTCTGTGTTAAAGGACACACAAATACCCCGACCAACATAACAGAACGAGTGAATGAGCAGTCACAGGCTACCCGGAAAATTATCTACGGAGACTGGAAGCGCCAAAACACAGCACCCCACATCATGCCTGCTTACTAGGTAATAGTAGGACACTGGAATCCTCCAGCACTGATCCTTAAAAAACTAAGATAGTAAGGACTGTTACAGCAATCCAGGGTTGTGCTTGCACGAAGTGGGTATGAAGGTGAGTGTAAAATGCTCCGACAACAGAAAAGCACACAGAGATACACTGGAGAACTGCTCGGAGAGCACTGGGGGACTGCAGAGGGTAGAAAGTGCCAACATTTATTCCTTTCGGTGTACACTACCTTCAGGAAGGCAGACCTCAAAATGAACCATCTCAAGAACATCCCATTTCCATCTCAGAAGGTTGATTTGTCTGGGAAGAAGAGGCAATTTAGACTAGGAGTAAACTGAGGTCCACATTATTGACACTAGAAATACTCAGAAATCTGTAACTGGGTAGGATCAGTAAGAACACTGGGCTTCCCCAGCACAGAGAAAGGGGCTAGAGGTGGGTAGGACAAACCACCACTGAGCACCTCTAGTTTTCCCCTTGAAGAAAATGGAAGGGATCACCTTTCATCTTTTACGCTTCTCTTTGGAAAGTCAGGTGGTACAACTGAAGGGCTTCCTTCCTGATACACATCCAGACAGCACAAAAGCAAAGAATGGAAAAGCATTTCCTATCTCACACCAGCTCGGTGGAATTGCATTATCTTGCTTGGTGTGGCTGCTACGGTGACTTAACTGTTTTCTGTGTTATTTTTTCATCAGTACCTTACAATTCACACTTTGGTTTTAGACTGCTGGACAGGCTTTGACCCCAAAGTTTGACCCCAATGGCACTATCAGCATTTGATTTCAAATCTCTAATTCTAAATGACTTGCTTTCTTACAATGAAGTATCCATCAGGGTCACAACTCTGCCTCGCTGTTATCTCCACACAAGTCATGCCTGCTCCTGACAGCATCCGCCTGCTCATTAAGCATCAGAATTGCAGGGCACAGCGGAAAAGAGTAATAAAAAAAAAATAAATCCATCCCTCATGCTTGACCAAATGCCTAACCTAAGGGGCTTTTTAATTTGTGTCCTCTAATACTTTCCAAATTAACCTGAAGCAACTGAAAAAATGGATATAACTTATTGGCCTCCAAATTATCTTACCTTGAATTAATACAGGATGCAGAGACAAGATTATTGACTCACACCTATTTCTTAATGGGATGAAAAATAGTAGATTTCTCAAAGTACAAGCCAAGGTTCAGAAAATTCCTTTCCTGAACACTTCTGTTAAGAATAAATTATTTCTATTCAGGTTTGTATGTGGCAAAAGAAAGAATTTATTACGACTGTCAGTTGTCACTCATACAGAACTACTTATGAGGACAACTCTTTTTTGCAGCCCAAACAAGCAGAGGTTTTAATTCCTGGGTAGTAGTCTGTCTTTTACAGCTAGAGAACACATTCCATTTCTTCCTTTTTGGCCAACATTGATAAAGTACAAAAATCATCTTGTTATCTGTGTTAATCTGCTCCCACAAAATTCCAATTTAGACATCTACAACATTCTCTAGATAAAAAGCTTCTGCCAGTCAGGATGTTGTGTGTCCCTCTCAAAAGTCAGAGAACGTGGTGTTCTCATTCAATCTAAATACCACGGATGATTCAGATTCTGTTCTGGTTAGAGCTGTGGATTGGTAGCTGCAGATAAAGACTAAGATGGAATTTTACTATGTGCATGGTTTGAGTGGGCACTGCTGAGTTAAACAACTTAGCAAAAGTCTCAAAAAGTGAGAGAGGAGCACCTGTAGTCCAGAAGAACTCCCCTAAAACCAGTTTCGTACTACAGTTGTAAAGCAAGTCTTAGCTAAAGCTGAACTATTCCACCCAAACACCCAGAGGTAACTTTTTGTTGTTCTGCTGGTAACTGCTGCATTAAAGGGTATAAATTCCATCATATCAGCATTCCCTGCTTTAATTTGAACAGGATTAGTTTGTTTTTTCTTCTTAAACTCTCAAAGATTTTACGGAGCTTTAATGAGTAACTAAAAAGGATCCGGACTTGTTAAGCCTCTGACAGATGTTCTTTAATAATATCATCACTCTTGGTCTTTTCAGAGACTAGACAATAGGGATTATATTTTGTGGTCTGGTATGCAATATTTAGTAGAATTTAACTCTTTCAGTAGCTTGCCTTACGAAGATGCTGTGCTGATGGCTGTTATGCCAACTTAATTGTTGCTGTTTCTGTTTTGCATTTTTACGAGCATGGCCACACTGTGTGTACCCAGCATATCACCTCTGTTTAGTTTTTAAGGAGATAACAAGGTTTACCAAACCGTGTCACCCAGCAGGTTTGTATTGCTGTGTACACTTTGGTAACATAAAGCCCTTCCTTTGGATGCATCAATTATTTTCCTCTCTTCCTCCTCTACACTAGCATACTGTTGTCTGTTCAAAAAATAGGAAAAATTTCCTTTTCTGACAGCACACGCATCACATTCAGTTGTATCTCATAAAATTAGGTCTGTAAGTTTGGGGAGGAGGTGAGGCAAACGCATAGAGTAAGAGAAACATAAAGCCAAGTATGCCAAGGTGGCAGAGATGAAAAGATACGTAACTAGATATCCTACTCTAAGATTTTTACCAGAACCCTACATTTCTTTTCCCCCAAAAAACCCCAACAATGCTTTTGAGATTGTTTTAAGAAAATGAAGACACTGTAAATCTCTCCTGTGCTTCCTTCCTGGCAGAGAAACCAGACATTTTGCCCACAACTTTCAGTACCTCATGTAAATCACACAACCCTCCAAATGGGACAGAATATTGAACCTTGAGCTTCAGCCAAGAAGTGCACTTCAGACGTTAGCACCAGCTATCTACGAGTTGACTGTATCGGCCCCTACAACTGACAGCATTATGGAATATTTCTGTGTAACTTATCTGTAGACAGGAGAGTAAGAATAACTACTAGAAAAAATAGTCCACAATGCTAGTACCTTCCGCAGCCCCACCTGCTTGCCTGCCTGCCCAGACTTCTCTGTAACTGAGCAGGAAAGCTCTCAATCTAGAAGCATCCTTACACTGACAGCACAAACCTCTCACAGGTTTCCTTCTCAATGGTCCTACCGCTTTTTTCATTCCTTCTTAAGAGTCAAAACCAAATTCTCTAAAGACATTTAAGAGGAGTATTTTAGAAAAGTTATTCTGTCTTTACTAACTTAAAGTTAAGACTTTAAATAAATCCTCAATATGGCTCATTTAGCATATTTTTGTTTTACTAGCATAGTGCAGTGCAGAGTTGGGGGGCAGGGCATGGGGGGTCACCTCAGTGATTATTTTACCTTCTTACTTCAGCTCAGCACTAAATCTCTCGCCTGCTTTTGCAATTGGAGCTGACTCCAAGCTATTCCTTATGAGGTTCACCAGGCTACTTCCTATCCCAGAATCCAATCAAGTTTTCTCATTAATCAAAGTCCTTGAGAGCTGAATATTTCCTGCTCCCTAATCACACCTGTGAATGTTGCATTAAGAAATCTTTTTTGCCAGCTTCAATCCTTTAATTTATTTTGAAGGGGACTGAAAACATTATATTTAATCATATATTTTTTACAGCACTTAAAATCCATTTAATACAAAGAGGGAATAATTTTAGTGTTTCTCTTTCTATGTCTCTCTTCTCCATGTTGTGCGAGGTTGTCATACAACTATGCCTATCTCAGTCAGTAGTGAGTTTTTGTCCACTTAAATGCTATTTATTATCTATTTTCATATTTTGCTGCCATCTTTTACTTTCTTTCCTTCCTCCTCCCCAGGTTTCTTCATCAGAGATAAAGGAGAAGAGGGTCAAAGCTCAGCATAAGGCTATGTCTGCATTTACAAGTCGTGCAACACAATAGGAACCTATCTGTAGAGAAAAACAATTCTTGCCGGAGAATTGACATCCACAGTACACAACTTCCAAGAGTTCTTTTTTTTTTCCTTAATCACTGCAGTACGTTAGGTGAGATTCCTGAATACACCACCACTTCAGATTCAATGGAAAGGGAACCAGTCTGTGTGTTCAGAGATTATCCCAGGATACAAAACCCAGCACGGTAACAGGAGAGATTCTTGGGGGATTTGCTTTAAGAACAGATTCCTGAGTCAGGTTGTTCACGTAGACACACCCGAAGTCACTGAATCCAAAGAATTCCTAATCCTAAAGTTACAATTTTCATACAGACCACCTCATCAGAAAACACACTTAAAGGACGCTGGACCTCAGTTATTGAATAATAACAGAAGGTATTTATCCAGGAGGCAAGAAATGCTGAGTACGCTGTCACTTCAACAGGAGGGACTTCAGTCGATATGTTACTGCCCCAGTGAGTACATAATCACTGGCTAATGCAGTAAGAAAGAAAAAAGCATACCTGATCCCTTCCATAAAAGATGAACTACTGTGAGGCCATAAATTCAAGCTTCAGAGGACCAAAATAAATGTAGACTAAAGGACAGGTCAGTCAGCTAGGAAGAAAATCAAAAGGCTTGCACAACAGTTTGTGTATTTTAAATTGCCCGGTCAACGGCTAAAGAAAACAGAAACCATACTGTGAGCAAGCTGCAAATTCAGGTAAAGCCTTCGGTTCGCCGTCTGACAAAGTAGTAAATTGTATGTCAATCCTGAAGCGAGCCTTCTACCTGAAGGACACTACTCAGAGACTTAGAAACGGGGAATCTCTGCACCTTGCTTTTGGATCACAGCAGAGCGGCGTGGGTGTTCCAGGCAGCCACCTCTCTGATTGCTGCAAACACACTACTGGTTTATGTTCAAAAACCTTAAGAGTGCAGCAATTCCGAAAGTAGGTATTTCCAAGGTTTTAAGGGTACTGGGAAACGTTTCTTAGCCACGGGCATCTAAATTCCATCTGTATCCTAAAGACAACAAAAAAATAGAGGTATTATTGGCTTCTCCCCTGTGACATTTTTGGGGTGATCTGCACTTGCTTAAATCAACAACTTGCTCAGCTCAGTAGGGAAGTAGGAACTGAGTGATTAGGATCATCACTGCTGAAACATCATCCCTTATATTTCTCCCTCCTCGTTGTTTGGTTTTTTTCCTTACGCTGAGAAGCCACCACTTTCTCACATTCTTTGCTTTTAGCTTTCTTTACAGCCCAAAAGGCTCTGTGACTCAAGAGAAGGTTTATTATATCTGTCTCATTCTGAGTCCAAGGAAAGGAAAGAGCAGAGAAGCTTGCAAACAAGAGAGGTCTTGATATTAGCTTTAATTTTAAAAGAACTAGCTCTTCTACTAATGGAGCTCATTAATTAGCAAGGGATCTTTAAAAATATGAGGAAGTAAAAGTTTTATGAATGATCTTGTTAATGGCAAATATCTTTCTTCAGGGTAAAATGCTGGACTGCAGCATTTCATTACTGTAGGAAATCAGAATTTCATCTAGTAAGCCAAACACAAATATGAACTTAGGAGGAATTCATTGACAGGTGTATTTGAAAAGGATTGGAGGCACCCAGGGAATATTTCTGTTTGTTGCTTTAAAATGCCTTTTAATCTGCATCCAATTTCCTCCTAAATCTTAAAGCACTTCAGCGCAGTCTTTTCACAGAATGTAGAGTGTGATCCACGCCTGGCACACAATTTTACCCTCGCGCAGGCTTTGAACCGGCTGCTGCCGGTCATGGAATATGGAGCTGTCTTGGGTTCTGCTATTTCAAACTCAAACCAGGAGATGAGAGCCTGAAAACAGTTACTTACTCTGTTGACACTTGGTGTTGTGTGCCGTTGGAGATCGAGTTTCTCCTTTAATATTGGAGAAAATCCTGTTAAGTATCACCACCTACCCTGCCTTTGTACTCTCCCCTGGACACCCACTGCTGGCTACCAGAGATAAGATGCTGCACTGGATGGATTTGACAATGGCTGCTGTTCTTTATGGGTTTTATGCTTTTCTAAAACGATAGTAGATCATAACTACCTCACATTGCCACAGTTACCCTTAAATTATACCTTTGGTTGATGTCAGTAAAAGGCCAAAGCCTGATATTCTTCCCACCAGAAGCAAAGCAATTGGTATTGTTGCCTTCAATGAAAGTTGCATTAGGTTTTAACACAGAAAATGGTAGAATGAAGAACCTAAAGTGTTTTCTCCTTCTCCAAGGTTATCTTTTGGATCAGATTCAAGCTTTTCAGAGAACAATAATCTCCTTCTGTTTTCAACTACCCAAGAGGAACAGAAGAATACTGGTGCTAGTCACATGAGCAATGACTCCTCGTGTACCAACATCATTCCTGAGAGGCTGGCAGAGACATCAGCACACAGCTGCTGTGTCAGCTCTGCTACTGCAAGATATGGGCAGTCAAAAAATCCCACGGGAATACATACCTCGTGTAAGGAGAAAATATCATGAACCAAACCTTATCCCTAGGTTTATATACAGAAATTACACTGCTGTCAGTGAGACTTATACAGCTAGATCCAAGGGCAGAATAAAGCTGCTCGATGGCATGTCATTGTAAAGCTGTAATTATTCATCTTGTGTTTCTCAAAATAATTTTAGATTAACATACTGTAAAACTGTGTAGAGAGGAGGGTAAATTCTACTTTCCAACTGGAACAATTTTAGACTCAGATGTTTCCTGGTGCATACATAAGCAAGTTGTGCAGTCAATGATGCAGACATGATGCTGAAATATCAATCCAGAGTCTTTTGGACAGCACACAGAAGAAACGCAATGGGTTATTTACTTGGAGTTCAACATTCTTTTGTTATGGGAGGTCGTTTTGGATTTCTTTCCAGTTAGAGGGAAAGGTTCACACAAAGTTCAATCTGTGTTTAAATGACATTATCTACATGTTTACAGGCTCTTGTTTGCTATTTATGATGTTTGCTGCAGGTGTCAAAGATCCAAAGCTCTGGCATTCCTCATGAGTCAGCACACAAGAGACTAGTTTCTGAACTCAGCTGTACAGTACAAATCCAAAGGCATACTCTCACCTGTCTCAAAACCAAGACTTTCCCATAATAAGGAATCAACAGCCTTTGTTCACCAGTCTCTGCCAAAATCCCTTCATCTGTCGGGCAAACTGATCAGCTGGCAGAAAACAGAATAACTCCAGTGGTGTACACAAATTATCCGCTGGGGCTTAGGGCAAATCTTGGTTCTAATGAAGTTAATGGCAAAATTCCCGCCGATTGCAATGTGACCTGACACAGAAAGTGACAGCTGCGTAGAAACCACAGCAGACCAGTAACAGCCTTTCAGCTCATTGTACTTCCCTGGAAACACACAGAGGCTTTCACAAGTCCTTTTGTCCACTCCAGCGACTCAAAGGAGATTCAAAATTATCTCGGGGCTGATGCTGAGCAGTAAAGATACAACTGGTTTTTAGTTCTCTGCTGGATAAGAAAAATAAAAATGAAATGTTGTTTCAAGACACTCTCAGATTAATATTTCATGAATTTTGTAGACACTTAAAATCCTCAAAATTACTAGCCAGGCAAAAATCTGTTCAATTTAAAATGTTTTTCAATGCAGCTTAAAAAAAAAAAAAAGAAAGAAAAAGAAAAACATTTTGATCATTCAGTTAAACAAAAATGTATTTCTGAATTTACAATCTCCTAAAATATTTTTATAAAAGCTTTTCATTTTTGACATAAGCTAACTGAAACAACACCTATAAAAGGTGTTGTCACATCATTTCTCCCAAAAATAATTTCGGTCAAATAATCCTAGCTCATTTTTTGGAGATTTGACCTTTGGATAGGATAAGGCTGGCAGAATGGGTCACAAGCTGCTTCTGGACTCTCCTTCCCAAAACAGGTGGCTTGTGGTGATCTCCAAACACCTCCAGACAAAAGCTGACAGAATTGCTCCTCCTGTCACGCAGCTACTGTACCCCAAACTGAGCAACAGTTCAAGACTCCTGGGACAATTGTTCAGAATTTCCTTCTTGTGCCTTGATTCTTCTGCTAGCAAAGTAGTTTAGCACTGCTACACTGAGTCCCACTTCTCTGTAGGGCCACCTAATCATGCCTACAGAAAACAAATTTTACCTTCTTTTCCTACTGTAGCTTTGCCTTTATAGCCCATACCACAGCTGTTTATTCAGCGGGAAGAATAAGGTCAGGATCTTGCATTTTTCTTTGAAGACAATGAGACAAAGCTATCCTGTTCTTTCTTGATTTAATTACCAGTTCTGTGAGGAAAGCACTCACACAGGTTCTGTTGCTGTTATTTTGCCTCAGTTGCTACTTGGGGCCACTGTACTGTCTGTTTTGGATATGCCTCCAGGCAGTTTTGGCCTGCTGAGATCTTTTTTTGACACCCTGAGAACTACTGATGAGTTTTCGTACCCCTGCGGCAGTGCAACCTGTCTCCCTGGCAGCTACGCACGACGTGGCACTGCCTGGGCTGCGCCGCTACGGTTCATGGATTTTTTTTTTTTTTTCTGGCACGTTAATTTTCAACAGGTGTAACCATGCTCTAAGAGGCCCGTGGTAGCAGCCTGTAATACAGTAATTGCATAAAAGAGCTGCTCTTTTAGAAGAAATGATACTTGCATTGTTGTGCAGGCTGCCGATCGTTGCCTGGCACCTCTGCCCTCAAGGCAAGAGTCCAAACAACTTGTGAGGAGGCACTTTGCCATCCCAGCAGATGGACAGGAGCATAAGCAGCTTAGGGACTCTGTCTGAGCATCAAGCATCGGCGTTGAGGGCATGGTTCCCAGCCAAGAAGGCTGCAACTGCTGTTTATCTGCTGCTTACTAACCAAGAGTTGTTTATCTTCTGCTTACCAACCAAGAGTTCAGGGAATATGTCACTGCTAATTAAGACCTGGGCTGGACTCAGTTTCTAAAGTACAAAATATGACTGTGCAAAACAAGTGCCTGTCTGGCTTGAATCGAGCTGCAAGTCCTGAGAGGGGCCAAGGGAGTTATCAGGATGAAATCTGCACTGGGGCTTGACCAACATGCGGCAAATGGTACCTCAAAATGTTGACAGTTCATCAGATTCAGGAAATGAGTATGGGAAGGGTGAGTAGGGAAATCACTGTTAAGTTATAGTTATATTTTTTATATTTATACATTATTTTATATTTACTCAAAAGAAAAAGTAAATGTTGGCATAATACAGGTATGTAGTCAAAACATTGGAAATATGTTAAAACTGGATTTTGATCTTGCCATTGTTATCTGAGTTTCGGGCCAAATATTCATGAAGCATCATAAAATCTGTCCCCTCTCCTTTTACAATTTTAGTATCAAAAGTGGTTAGTAATTAGGGTAAGAAAAGAGGTCAAGCCTCTGCTTTTCTGATAAAAAAAAAGAAATAGATAGAAGGAAAGCAAGTGAATGAAAATCCCAAATTAAAACTGCAAGGGGTTTACCGCATGATACCGTACTGACTACTTGAAATACAGCACCCTAAAAGGAAAAGCTGGCCCAAAAGGCAGAAAGCCTGACACAAAAAAGTCATGAACCAGGCACAGCAGATTTCAGAGCGGATATTCTCTCATTCAGGTCAGTATTTGCACTTTACAAGTAACAGGACTATTTATTTCACATGATTTTATTTCATGTATTTTTATTTACACTCATGACACTATCTCCATCGAGCCAAGCTGGAAAGCCATTATGCCTGTATGGAAACTGGGATACAAGAAACTCCAACATTCTTCAGGTCTTTACAAATACATATCTCGGACAAAAAGGTGTCTATAGACTGGGTATTTCTTTTACTATGCACCGATACTAAGGAGTCAGAAATGTCTACCTTCCTTTCCCATTGTCCCTCCTCAGTCCTGACCTCCAATGTAAGAGGAGAAGCCTACGTGGGAGCAAAACTGAAGCAGCAGCACAGCTCCACAAACAGAAGCAGAACGTTCCACCAACCTTCTGTAATGATACAACTAAATAAATTACATCTCTTCAGACTCTTCTCCAACCCTACGAAAAAACGGATGGGATTTGATTGTCATCACCAAACTTGTCTTTCCACAGTTCTACCATCTTTCAAAACTAGTGCAGTCCTGACAGCTCAGCTACTTTCATTAGTACCACACTTGCATCTATATCAATATTTGAATGTATGTATTTACACTTCTGTCAGAAGACCTTCATAAATAAGAAGAATATTTATGAGAAAATATCCTTGGTAGTATCATAAAAACATTGCAAGGCCATCACAGCCCCTTGCATTGTTTCATGTGATAATGCAAATATTTTGGGATAGAAAGTAAATTAGAAGAAATCTGCAGTTTTGCCCTTGTCTGTTACCGTGCACTTTTTCCTACCTTTATGACTTTAAAATCAAAGCACAGTGAAGTTAGAATTTGCTCAATGAAATAACCTTTTCTTATTTATCACACTTCAAGTCATCCAGTTTTCATCTGAATATCCCGATGACCAGCACAGTCACATATGAATGTCATTTTCTCAGACTGCTCGGCCTGTTTTGTAGTGCAGCCAGAGGCCCCCAACACACCAACAAAGTCAATTAAATGGATATTCTTTGCTTATTTACAAGGTGCAGAGCAGCTATCAGGTTGAAGATGATGTGTTAGCCCTATCTTCTCTGCTGGCTGTCAGAATATCTAATTTGGGGAGGGCTGGTTTGGAAAAAATGGAGAAAAATATTGCTCTCCATCACAAATCACAAGTAGAGGGTAGAATGTTTCTGTAGGGCTGGAGGATGAGCACCTGCAGTGCCTGAAGAGTTTTTGGGAAATAAAAACTGGAAGAAAGTAACCAGTAATTGAACAGCAACAGACAAGGAAAATGTGTCCTACTAAAGCGGTGCTGCTTTCTCCTGGTTTTCCTTTAGCTTTTTTCTCCTCTTCCATGGTGTCAAAGCTCAAGATAACAAGGAGAGTAAGCACCTGCAAGTCAGGCACTCCACAGGCAAACCTGCACTCTCTGAAAGGTCTCCAGATATCTGCACCAAGCGCCACTGCTCCACAGGCAGCGCGCAAGGAGAGTGAAATATCCTGAAATGAGCACTCGAAGATGCTTAAAACGCGTATGTGGCCCTACAGCTAGACACCAGCAGGATGGTTGTTCTAAAGTCCATTCAGTTGTTCTTTTCAGCTGCTTCTTTTCTGTGTCCACCCTCACAAACTCCCGCGCTTCCCTGCTGAAGCTTGTTGCAGCTACTCACCACACCTTCCATCTCACCAGCCCTCCTCCAGCATAACCATCCTGCCTGCCTGTTTCTATCCTGCCTAAAAATTACTGCATGCCCAAGCTCTAGCAAAAGGGGTCTTGCACACCAGCTCTCATCCGGGACTCTCCTGGCCTACCTGGAGATCAAGAGAGCAAAACTCTTGCCAAACTTGCACTAAAGAGGACTTTTATGGCCTCCCATCACTAACCTGAGTACTTGTGTCCTCATTCACAAAGATTTCTATGAAAATTGCCTTTTTCTGGTGTAAACTTTTCTCACAGTCCAGTTGAATTGCTCCCCTACCTCACCGGGCAAGCAGAGGCCTTCCAGCGGTGGTGCTGCAGCCAGTGCACAGCCAGGCAGGCTGCAGAGGGGCAGGAGAGCCCGACCATCCTCACCCAGCTGCTGCCACAAGGCACACGGGTCCTCCTCCTGCCTTTTTCCCCTAGAAGGATTGTCCCAGTAACTAGTGTGCAATTTTCACACGGTTAGCAGAGAGACAGACAGAGGAAAAAGGGAAAGGTAGAGTCAGTGATCTTTTCCCGGGCCTCCTCAGGCTCCCGAGAAACGTATTTCAAGAATTTATTCTGTGCTGTGGAGGCAGGCAGGAGAGGAGGTGCTTTTTGAAAGCATCTGTTTTAGGAAACACTAAACACAAGGATGCATTTGAAATGTGACCCTGACCTACCCTGTGCTTCACATTTTGCAGGAAAATGCTTTTATCTACTGCAGATCCACAGCTTTTAGCCCTTTCTTCAAAGAAGGGGTCTGTGACCTGTCTTTGAAATAGCTAAGTAGGGACTATTCCTTTTAAAACACAGTTGAAAGGGGAGATGATGAAACAGCATTGAATAAACTATGAAGCCCTGGAGCAGAACTCAAGCTACCCATCTGTCATGCAGTGCCCTACCCAGGAAGCTGTGCTCATACTCCCCGTATCTTACCGGCCCGGTGAATCTTGAGGCCATTTCTATACAACAATCCAGACTCAACAGGATGGCTGAAGAGCATTGCCCACGTATATACCCCATTAACCACAGACACCTAAACCAGGCAAGGACATGCGGCACGTGGGTCTCAACTCTAACACAGGAAAGAAAGGTGAACGTAATTGTCTTGCTATCACAGGCTACTATGTACAAGGGAAGCAGTGGGGTAAGGCTCTCTTCCTTCTAGGGGAAGACACTCCTACTTCGTTTGGTCCAATCTTTCCAGTTCATAAGGCACTTAACTAGGTGGAATCCCTCCTGAGAGTTAATCACAGGGTTATCTAATTACTGGATCTTGAATGTGAAGCCTGTCAAGCCTAAGTTATGAATTGCTTGTTACTTTAGCTTGGTATCTGCACAAGGCTGAGTAAATCCGAACTCTGGCAGGAGGGCAAAGGAACATACTGAAGTATCATCAGTTGCAGGTACTCTCTGAAAGCCAACAACAGTTAAAGGTCCAGGAACCAGATCGTGACACACCAAAGGAAAAGTATGAGTTCAGGGCATGTTTAAGGTCTCAAAACCAGAGAGAACTGGAAAAGGGAAAATATATAATAAAAATGACACGAGCAGTACAACCTTTTAGGTTTCTTACTAAGTGTGGTCCAGCAAAGCAAGTATAAGCTGAAGTGCAGGTTCACTAGTTAATACATTGAGTAAATTCTTGGTTAGAAATTCCACTGGGAACAATAGTCATTAGGCACTGTCACCTACTGTGGATGGTTATGAAAGATCTTAATAGGGAAAGAAGCTATTAAACATTTCATCTTAATAATATCTACCTGCTGTCTCATGGTCTACAAAAAGAGACATGAGAATTTTCCATGATAAATTTATCTCATAGAAAAGGAAGAACTGCTACTTGCTACAGATTTTGGGCTGACTTTTTTTCTACTTGTCTTTGTTGCCATTTCATTCTATAACCTCTGAAAGCATTTGCTGCCAGAGAGGAAAAAAACACTATGTACTGAACCAAACCAACAGTTTGTGCAGTTTTATGCCCTGTCCTTGGTGGTGGTCGACAGGAGTTACCTGATACAGAATAGGATGGAAGAGGTACAAGAAATTCTAACTAAAAATTCTGGATAGCAGGCCCAATAAACTTAAGCTCAGAATAAATTTGCCCTGAAACATAACGATTTATAACAATTTAAATACTATATCCCATTAATATTTGTTGGTTGATTCCAATTTTAGTTCTGGTAGTTTGATAATACTGAGACCATTTCAATTTGTCTATTCCTAAACAATAGCTCACTCCTGCACTGCGTTCTCCTAGTTCACCAGCGCACGAGTTAAAGTGATCGAGAAACAGGCTGCTTTCCATCTGCTACCAACAAATGTGATCATTAATTATATTAAAACCCTATCTTGGAAGAGTTTTTTAATAAAGTGCTAGAAAATCATTACCATCAGTTTTTCCTGCTAAACTTATTTTGGCTCACCGCCTGGTCTAATATTCCTCAACCAGAAATGAAGTGTGGATTTGCAACATAAGCAGTAGCTCTTCACACCGGTTAGCCCAATACAGGCATTCACACAAATGGGTTTTGCATCCTGTTCAACACCAGTGTGTGGGAGAAATGATTTCTCTCCACACTTACTCCCATTCTTCTGGAATTCTGAAAAATCAGTGGCCTTGATTTTGTCAAAAAGGTTTTGATGAGACGCGTAGCTGGAAGGGTATTTGACTAGTTCTGCATCTGCGCTCTCCAGCAGAAACAGCTCATCAGCTTAGCTCCTGTATGTCAGCAGGAAGAGCAGGATGAACTGTCGTGGGGCTGTACTGGATTATAAACATTCACAGCCCAGAAAGCAAATTGGATCCTGGGCTGCATTGGAAGAAGCGTGACCAGCAGGTCAAGGGAGGTGGCTCTGCCCCTCTACTTTGCTCTGGTGAGACTCCACCTGGAGCACTGCATCCAGCTCTGGGGCTCCCAGTGTAAGACAGACATGGATCTGATGAAGCAGGTCCAGAGGAGGACACAAAATTGATCAGAGGGCTGAACACCTCCCCTGTGGGGATGGGCTGAGAGAGTTGAGAAGAGAAAGCTCCAGGGAGACCTTACAGCAGCCTTACAACTGAGAGAGGGTAGATTGAGATTAGAAATTAGGAAGAAATTCTGCATTCTGAGGGTGGTGAGTCACTGAACCAGGAAGCCCAGAGAAGCTGTGGATGGGTACCTCATCCTTAGAAGTCAGAATGAAGGTCAGAATGAACAGGCTTTGAGCAGCCTGGTCTAGTGGGAGGTGTCCCTGCCCATGGCAGGGAGGTTAGAACTAGATGATCCTTAAGGTCCCTTCCAACCCAAACCATTCTATGATTTCCTGACTTAATTCGCTTCAATTTTTCCTTCCTCTCCCTCCTCCCCAGTACAGTATGCTTCAGTAAACCTAATATCTGACTTCCATAACTATTTTGAAAATTATAAATACCTCTTCTATGAAGCACTATGAAAAGTCATTGCATCACAAGCCTTACAAAGAGATGATGAAAAAAATTTTTCATTAAAAGTGCATTAGGTGCTAAATGAATCCACAAAACCATACTCAAGAGATCCATATATTGCCCATATGGGGAATAAGATACATAAAGTTTGTGGCTGGCAATCTGTTATTTAAATGGAACATTAATGTAATAGAAAGTATCTGCCTGTATCAGCAAAACTACCATCATAAACTTCACCAAGTAATCTCCTGCTGTTAATAGCTTTTCACAGGAATCACCAGAGACAGTACAGAAAACATATTCACTGGAGCAATATCCAGCAACACCCAATGGGTAGTTCTTTCTCTTCGATGCATTTAATGCAACATTAGAGAGGGCATTATTTCAAAAGGTCAGCACTTGAATTTCATTCTGGATCTCAGGTCCCCAGAATACTAGGGTAGGGTCCCAATCTGATCCAGATTTTCCACCTACAAAAAACTGAGTTTATCAACACTGACATCTGGTACTAACTTTATAAGGAAGGAAGAAATGTTCTCAGGTGTGGAGTGTGGTTTCTCCCCCTTATATTAATGATATAGAACTTAAGTTATACTTGAGGGATTAAGATGCGTAAATTCAATTGAAGCTTCCGAGCCAAATCCTTAACTGGTGTAAATCAGATAAAGTTCAGACTTAAATAACACCAAACTAATAATATGAGCTATCAGTGAGTAAAAAAAAGAAAATCACAATAAAAAGGAAGAAATTACCTAACTATGTTGTTTCACTGACTAAATAAAATATCAGGTTCCAGTAATTTTGGCAATAGCAAAGCTTCAAGTAGCAATTAGTAAGATGCTTCTGAAAAAAAAAAAAAAAGAAAAAAAAATTGTTATTCTCTTGGTGTCTGAAATAATTGAAGATTTTTTGCCTTGATGTTTTGTTCCATCTTCTATCACTACAATATCAAACCAGAAAAATATATGATGTCTATTGGGCTTCATTTAGACTACAGCGATAAATGGTCCATAAAGGCTTTTCTGATCACCCTGAGTTTGGAATTCCTTTCTGTTTTCCTGTCTCCATATTCCAGTACAGGTCTGTGGACACTTCACACTTAAAAACCACTGTGATTCTTAGAACATTCCACTCCCTCTTTCACTGATAGGACCTAAACGATATCTTCTGAGCATGTTCCACTCGAAAGAGGGGAGAGGAATTCTCCATAGAGTCATTATAATATTAATTTAGGTACTGGACAATCCAGATAAAAAAGCTTCATCACATCATAAAACTTGGACCTATCAACCCCAGCAGCTGGACAGTATCCCATGGGAAATCACAAGACAAGCAGTTCTCAATCTTCCCTTGTGAAGCTCTTCTTTGCATAGAAAAATTAAAAATATTTGTCATTACTTTGAGATAGAGTCTTAGAATTCGTATGGGATAAAAGTAAAATGAATTCAAGTCCTTGAGGAAATTAATATTTGTTTGTTCAAAGCAGAGGGAAGTTGGGGAGGGCCACGAGAGACAGGGAGCTCCCCAAAGGCACTGCCATCCGGGCCGCCCCCTCTGTTCACCTCTCCCCATCTCCCAGCTGCTTTGCCATTTCTGCAAGCTGACCTTTATAAACCCATTTTTCTTAGGTAAATATTAGATCCAAGGATTGGGTGACAGAATTTATAAACTTATCTCTGGGTTGTGAACTCGTCTTGCCCTCTGGGTATGAAAAGTTAGGAATGATGTAGGTTAGTACTGCAGCAACAGAAATCCCCTTGAGAATCTACCCTCAATGTCTCAGTTCTGTGTTGCCTGAAGAAGGGCACGGGTCAGCTTAGTCTACAGAACAAAACATAATAAAAACAATTATTTATTTTTTTTTTTCTCCCTGTAAATCACCATTGCCTGAGACAAGAAGCAAACTGTAATCTCTAATTGCAGGTTGTCAGAACCAAGTATTTTTCTCAGTTCAGTATAATGGGGAACAGTAGTGACAAATTGAGCCCACATCTAAAAACATGATTTACTGCCTCCTTTTTCTGACTTTGAAAAGACTGAAAAGCTTTTGTCTTATTAATAGCGCACACTTTTTTAGAAGTACCAAGTACATATTTGTCCAGCATATTTCTAGATTAGATTTCAGGACAGCCATAAATCTACATTAGAAAATACCTTGGCAAGCGGCTAAGGTCTGATGGTACGAAGTGCTTCCAAGAAATACTTAGCAGATTATGCTGCAAATTTTTAAAGACTGAAATTAAATCAAACCTAACCAAAAATAATTCAGATGAACTTCCTGGAGGAAAGGACAGGCAGGTGGTTCACTGACAGTACATCTTTACTCTTTTCTAGGATTTTCAGAAACCTGGATGTAACGTAGAGACACTTGCATTCCAAAGCCACTGAGTGCTTGGAAAACCCATTTATAGCAAAATTTTAATAAGCACATGGATGACTTAGGAACCTAGATTCTCTTTTTGCAAGTGAGGTAGGCACTGACAAGCTTAACTCTTCTAAAAATATAAATGACTCAACACCATAATTCCCCAATTCTCATGCACATAACCAATGTGAATTAAGCTTTTTATCTTTTAAGGAAGAGAATTATTGCAAATGGCAACTATTTTTCTACCGATATTCAAGCAAATAAAGAGACTACGTATACTTTCTACAGACTCTAGTTTTATGTCCGAATCTGAAATTATTTCATCTTGGAGTTGGTGAAGGGCAATTTTTTTTCTGTCCTACAATTTGAGCAAGATCACTTCTGTAGCTGTGGGCAGTCTGCAGTACACTTCTCAAAGAGCATCAAAACCAAAAGAGAAAATACAAATGCTTATGGTGAAAATGTTTATCTTTAGAACAGAGGCAAAAATATTTTAAATAGTTATTTCCATGGGAAGGGATTGTCAGAAAAGGAAGAAGTTGCCAATACGTGTGTTTGCACCTCTTGCTAGCTGGGAAAAAGAAAAGCAATTTTAGTTTCTTTCCACAGGCTCATTCTAAGTAGTCTGCCAAAATCTGAGTGCAGAAGCCCTGCTCCCCTTGTGCCAGGTAAGGGGGCTGCAGGGGAAGCAGTGCACCCAAATCCCTATTTCCTTCCCTTGCCACACTGTCACAACCGGTCCAACCTGCTGCTTCCCCAACCTCCACATGGAGCTGCCTGTTGGGGACTTGCCTTTCAATTTTGCTTTTTCCTTGTATCCAGAAATATCTTCAGTGCCTTAATTTCTCAAGAGAATTTTCTATCAGCTAAATATTTTTCAAAAACTCCCCAGACATTTTCTAACATTCAGCAATCTGCTGAGTTTTGAAGCAGATGATTACTTACTTGAGCGCACACTTTTCTTTTTCTTATTTTCATACAGTGCCTTGCACAACAGGGGCCTGATTATACTAACGGTCCTCTGCCTCTAAAGTCTGTAACTCAAAAGGGTCATTTCAGGGACTTGGCCATTTCCATCTCTGCCAACCTTCTAACAACCTATTACTCTGAAAAAAAAAATCCCTAAAGCACAACAACGTTTAAGGATCACTAAGAATCTACTTCACATAAAAATATTACAACTCATAGAAACCACCCAGGTCCTGTGAATTCACATTTTGTTTCCAGACAGTATCAGATACCTTGTCTGAAAGAAATGCACTAACCTTTTCCCATTTCATGTAACATGTGCACCGTGCTAAACTAATACCAGGATTCATACCTGGATTTGGAAGATAGAAACTTAGCAGGACACAGTGGTTGCAAACTCAGCAGGATCTCTCAAAGTACTAAGGTATTCAGGCATAAAAATACACAGCAACAGATACGAAAATTGTAAATAAATGTTACTGAAGAATACGCTTGAGAACAAGTGTGGAAAAAAAATCTGGTTGTCAATAGTATATTTTAAATCAATGAGCTGCTGCAGTATTGGAATTTTGTGATGCTTGTGCCCCCTCTGACTTTACAGTGCTTGCCATGCTTGCTTTGTCTGATAAGAGCCTGCGATCGTAGCTGTTGCTACACTTTCAGGCTGCTGATGAAACAGCCTGCAGAAGACTGGAAATACCTCTTTGAAATGCACAGCAGGATTTCTCCAAAATGAACCAACAAAACTTTGAGAAAACTGCTGCAGAATGAAAAGCAAGAGAAAACTATGTGCATTACAAGCGTAAGGATATTTGGACATCTGGGAAGGATACAATTAAAATGAAGGGCAAGTAATTGTCTAAAAAAATAATCAAGGATGGACAAAAGTCCATCCACAGATGTAAGACTCCCCCAACTCAAAATAAATATTTGCCCTTTATTGTTTGTCCCCCTCACATGTATCCAGCTTCTATCACGGCAGAACAACAACTAACCCTGATTTTTTAGCATGGTTTATATCAGGAGATATAGGGGTCACTTTAAATAATTTCAGTTGCAGAAAAACACCTGGTAAAAGCAGACAGCAAATTTTTTTCTCACTCAGATGAAAAGCTGGAGTTTGGGAGAAGAGAAACTGATGATGATCTCAAACTGATGGCTTCATGGTAAGGAGACAAATAGGAAGTCTTCAGTAGCACCATGCTACCAGAACATAAGGACATTCTTTCTCACAAGGTTTTGCTGATATTTTATTTTTGGTGACATTTCTTTGAGTACCCCGTGTGCAAAAGATGGAGCACTGCACTACAAAGCCTGTCATGAAAAGCAATCCCAACCAATGTTGATTTCATTTAAAGGCAACAACATAGGAAAGAATTGAGCAGAAACCAAACACTTTCCTCTGCTATATATGGAATTTTCTTGCCAAGAATAGTGCTCTAGGAATATTTCTTCCCCCTTTCTGCTTTTGCTACACCTGTAAAAGCAGGTGACTGCCAGCATGCAGCTATCAGGACTACTTTGTAAAACAGATGATAAACCAAACTTGCTTGCGATAGCAGATAGCTGGAATCAATGATACAGGGTCTTTCCTCCAGCACTACATTCCTATAGAAAGTCATTAAGTATTTGAACAGGAGATTTTCATATGTTTTACTTATTGAATATTTAGTTAAACAGAAGTTTGAAGTTTCAAGCCTTGTGATGCCTGTCAAGAAAAACTTCAATAAAATAGGAGAAGAACTTGTACCTACTGAATGATGTACGTCACTAGAAACTAGACTGCAACTTAGCACCTCAGGGTACTACTGAGCAAGGGCAATACATTGTAAGTGCCACCCACAGCCAAACTTTACAAAGCACCCAGGACAGTACCTGCAACACCCTTCTCTGGAACAGCCGGTTGTTCCCCAGGGACACAACCTGCTTGGCACACAGATACTTGAGAGCTCTTTGCAGCACAGAGCATCTTGTTCTTCCACGTATTTTTATTATGCGACACTGAGCAGAAGGCAGCCTCGCTTCGTGACCAAAGCTGTGGGATTCTCTGGTGCAAATGTAAATAAACAAGCCCACCAAACAGCACTGCACACGGCTCTGACATTTTTCATGGCTTCTTCTGGAAAGACAACCTGCTCTGTGTATGATGGTATCTTGGTGTCAGGAGAAAGAAACTTATTTATTTTTTCCAGTAGCTGGTATAGCGCTGTGATTTGGATTTAGGGCGAGAATAATGTTGATAACACAGAGATGTTGCCGTTCTTGCTCAGCAGTGCTTAGACAGAGTCGAGGCCTTTTCTGCCTCTCACCTTCCCCCACCAGCTCAGGCCAGGGGAGCACAAGCAGCTGGGACACAGCTGGGACGGCTGATCCCCACAGACGAAAGGGATATCCCATGGCATGTGATGCCATGCTCAGCATATACAGCTGGGGAAAGGAGGAGGAAGCCGGAGGACATCGGGAGTGATGGAGTTTGTCTTCCCCAGTCGGCATTCCTCCCTGGTGACAGAGCACGACTCTCCTGGAGATGGCCAAACACCCACCTGCTGACGGGACGTGGTGAACAAATCCCTTGTTTGACTTTGTGTGGCTTTATGCTTTACCTATTAAACTGCCTTTATCTCAACGGAGGAGTTTTCTCACTTTTATCCNGGCTGGGCCGGTCGGAAGCTGGATCTAGTCTCACCCCGGCTCTGCTCTGGGAGAGGGTGGAGAGCAAGGGGGTCTCACCTGGAACCAAGTGACTCATCCAAGGGCCACCATTAGACCTTCTAGTCCCGGTTCCTGGGTAAAATCAGCCCAACCAACCCCGCATCCATTCACCTTTGCATATTTCTCCCACGTAGTAAGTAATAGAGTGAACTTTGCCATCAAATTGAACCGTGGTAAATCTCTGTTAGATTTTGCCAAATTTTATCGACGTCATCAAGCCTAGTCAAATTACCATCTACCCCAGGAAGCCATATTCCTGCTTTTCTATTCTCGAGTGAGGTGCGGTTCACTCATTCCACTGCTACCATGGTCCTAAAGTGGGATTCTGCCACAAGAGATTTAAGTGAACGACTCCTTCTCCCTCCCGCGACAGCGGGGATGGCAGCAGCCCAGTGTCAAAAGAAAAACAAAACAAACAAAAAAAAACAGAGTCCCTCTTACTAAGATTTATCTACTGTAAAAATAGTATTAACTTTATCTATGTTTATTTTGAAATAGACACATTTTCACTTTACAGACATCCAATTTCATGTGTTTGTGCATGCTCTGCAGAGACTCGCTCACCAAAACAGCTTGCTGGGCACCACATGTGGACAACAGATGCCCACATTAACCACGACAGCTAATCTGTGAGGAAGACAGACCTTCACCGCTATGTGAGAGATTCAGGTCAGCATCCAGGCTCTGCCCATGCTGATGCAGATGGACAGCGTTTTCTTGCTTGAGTTTCTTGCCCAGAAGGAGAGGATTTTAAG
This sequence comes from Baryphthengus martii, assembly GCA_013396935.1. NCBI lineage: Eukaryota > Metazoa > Chordata > Aves > Coraciiformes > Momotidae > Baryphthengus > Baryphthengus martii. Next base: position 143,749 of record VWZK01022254.1, read on the forward strand.
TAACACCTGCTTTATCTGCATGGCTGCACTCGGGGGGCACGATGGGGACCCCTCACAAGCTGGAGGGTCTGGCAACCAGCCCGGTCCCACCACCCCAGCCAGGAGCAGGCCAGCCAGGGTGCACCTGGGGAGCCTCAGCCCCAGCATCATTCACCTCCATGGGGATGGGGATGGGAATGGGCCAAGGACAGGTTGGGACATAGAATCATAGAATCATGTTGTTTGGAAGAGAACTTTAAGTTCATCAAGTCCAACAATTAACCCAGCACTGCCAAGTCCGTCACTAAACTATGTCCTTCAGTACCACTTCTACAGGTCTTTTAAATCTCTCCACGANGGAGTTTTCTCACTTTTATCCTTCCGATACTCTGCCCTATCCCACCATGGGGAGTGGCTGCTCGGAGGGGCCGAGCTGCCGGCTGGGATTACACCCCCACAGATGCTCAGTGTTCGCTCTTCCCAACCCCTTCCTTCCCCAGCCTGAGGAACGCGGCAAGATTGGCGGGTTTCTCATGGAATTAGAACCAGTCATCACCCTTCGAGCCACCTCAGGCCGTTAAAATCTTTACAGACAGAGAGGATCGCTCGCTTCAACCGTGTCAAGCGAGAGCCTTACGCGCGGCGCCTTCCCGGGCAATCCACCCGCAAAGCCTCCCCCGGCTGCTCCCCTCAGCGCTCCCGNTTTATCTACTGTAAAAATAGTATTAACTTTATCTATGTTTATTTTGAAATAGACACATTTTCACTTTACAGACATCCAATTTCATGTGTTTGTGCATGCTCTGCAGAGACTCGCTCACCAAAACAGCTTGCTGGGCACCACATGTGGACAACAGATGCCCACATTAACCACGACAGCTAATCTGTGAGGAAGACAGACCTTCACCGCTATGTGAGAGATTCAGGTCAGCATCCAGGCTCTGCCCATGCTGATGCAGATGGATAGCGTTTTCTTGCTTGAGTTTCTTGCCCAGAAGGAGAGGGTTTTAAGTAACACCTGCTTTATCTGCATGGCTGCACTCGGGGGGCACGATGGGGACCCCTCACAAGCTGGAGGGTCTGGCAACCAGCCCGGTCCCACCACCCCAGCCAGGAGCAGGCCAGCCAGGGTGCACCTGGGGAGCCTCAGCCCCAGCATCATTCACCTCCATGGGGATGGGGATGGGAATGGGCCAAGGACAGGTTGGGACATAGAATCATAGAATCATGTTGTTTGGAAGAGAACTTTAAGTTCATCAAGTCCAACGATTAACCCAGCACTGCCAAGTCCGTCACTAAACTATGTCCTTCAGTACCACTTCTACAGGTCTTTTAAATCTCTCCACGACTGGGAACTCCATCCCTTCCTGGGCAGCCTGTTCCAGGACTTGACAACCCTTTTGTGGAAGACATTTTTCCTAATACCCAATCTAAACCTCGCCTGATGCAACTTGAGGCTGTTTCCTCTTGTCCTATCACTTGTTACCTGGGAGAAGAGATCGATTCCCACCTCACTACATCCTCCTTTCAAGTAGTTGTAGAGAATGAGAAGGTCTCCCCTGAGCCTCCTTTTCTCCAGGCTAAAGAACTCCAGGTTCCTCATCTGTTCCTCACAAGACTTGTGCTCTAAACCCTTTGCCGCCTTCGTTGCCCATCTTTGGAAACACTCCAGCGCCTCAATGTCTTTCTTGTGAGGGGCCAAAACAGAACACAGACCTAAAATTGAACACAACCAGGCTCATCAACATCAGCCAGGCTCACCTTAGTGGGGCCCGTGGCCAAGCAGGGCAGCGCTGTAGGTAGGTGGGCAGGGGGAGGCAGGGTTGGTGATGCTCTGGCAAGTCTGTCTTGTGTCTTCTGGGTCCTTGCACCTTCCACCTGCCTCCCAACTCTGCCCGGCTCCCACGCAACAGGGAGGGCAGGTCTGTGTCACGATGACCGTACCATCTCTAGGCTGCTCTAGTGCCCAATCAAAGCCCAGAAATAAACGCTTCATGATCAGAAATTTTTATCATTTGTTGTCTCACACCCTGGAAGGCTTGAGCTCTGCCGGGTCTGTTTTCATCACTTATAAAAAGAACAGAACAAATTTCCCCAAATGTTTGATGTCAGTACTTGCAGTTCTCCTTTCAAAACAGCAGGAGCAAAAAAATTGTCTAATACCCAAAAATGACATCTGTGAAAAAATCTGTGCTAAAATGGATGAAAAGAACATCTAGTACAATTTATTCACAGAAATGCCCTTAATGGACTAAATTTATACCAAGAACTCCTTTTTCTACCCAGTTTGTATAATAAAGAAAATTATCTTATTGATATCGGTGTTAAACCAGCTTTGTGTGGGATAGTAAATCAGACTCACGCTCTGCTCATCTTTCTGCTGCCTGCTAAGGACTGTACCAGCCATCCCAGACAGCCTGATCGGCACATTCAACCCTGTCATCTAACTTTCAGTTAAGGGCATCATTAAAACCAGTAGCTGAGATTTAAAATGTTGAGAAAGCCCCCAGATCACCAGTGCACTCTTTGTCACGCAGCCCACCTCAGAGAGCCCTCGCCAGCGGCTGGGAACTGGTGCTGCAGGCAGCGAGCGACAGAGCCAATTCAAGTCGCAGCCACCTTCCCAGAGCAGCATTGGAAATTCCACGTGGGGAGGCACACAGCAGAGTCAACCAAATTAACATTTTCACCATTATTGACACTACAAGATTTATTACTCCCTGTTCAATTTAAACAGATTCCCTGGGGAAATTTTTAAGGGGTGCTTGCTTTATTAGCTGTTATTGAGTTGGACCACTTGACAGCTTGTGGGGAATGTCTGAATAACAAAATGCTTGCTAGAAAGAGATCATGAGACCCCTGGTGACTGATACGGATGCCACGGATTTGATTTTAGCATGATGCATTTAGTTGCCATTGTTAAAAGAATATAGCAGGTTAATTTATAGAATGAATAGTAACAATATGAAGGGTATACACAAAGGAGTCTGACTAGGGCTGTGATAGAACCTGGAGCCCTGCAGTGCACGCAGCTCTCGCTCCTCCAGTAAGCAACAAATTTCAGCAAGATTACTACACAGAGCTGGATGACTGTGGGGAGCAAGCACTGGGGCTCAACCCTACAACTTCTACATTTGATGTTCACAAAATCACTCCATTAATGCAGTACAGTTTCTCTGAGGTGGGGAGAGAAGGAAAGATGGGAGAGGAAGATTTCTATCAGCTTAAAGCTCATGAAAAACTTTCTTCCAGCACAAATATAAAGAAAGCATAAAACATTGTTGTATGAGGAAGCTGTTGAAACAATAGAAGTGCTCTGGCAAATACAAGCCCTGGGTGTATGAGAGTCACGCAGTCATGCAGCCTAAGAGGTATTCTTGCTATTAAAATACAAACCACAAGGCTAGCTAACAAGGAACACAACACAAGGTTGAGCACTGATAAGACTGGAACTATTTTCTCTGAGGGATTATGAGGAAAAACAGAAGAGAGTCCAGGAAAGTGGAGCCAGGAGGACCGTATGTTTAATGAATCCACCCAGCCACTAGAGCATTTATAGAACTATACACAAAGATGTCAGCTTCCTCTAATATGCTGATAAGAAGAACTTTTAGAAAAGCAGAAGTGCATCAAGTTTACATGATTACACAACCAGCATCGTCTGCTAATTGCCATAACCCCTAAGTCCCTCATTTTAGATTTAGCCCGTAGTTGAAGGTTGGATTGCTACCGTCAAAATGGTTTTCACTTTCCAGAGAGAGAGTTGGTGAATATTCCTCTTACTCCAAGAAACAGGAGGTAGTGGAGGGACATCATGCACTCAGAGATGGTTAAAATCAACTTATCCAAAGCTTAAACAAAAAGCTGAAGATTTTTTAAAAGGACTTAAAATATGTCCTTAAAAAAATGCCTCAGAAAGTCTGAGGTGTTTCAATTTCCAATGAAGCCTTTGCTGGATGGGCAGCAGCTATACGTATTCTAGACTGAGAACTGCACTCAGATACCTTTCTAATAAAACTCTAAAATTTCCTTAGCCTCCTGTATTTATTTTTCTTTCCCTAGTCCCCTGGCAAATGTACAGTTGTGGCAATCTGGTTGATCATCCCTACGATTCCAACCTGCAACCACCGAGAGCCTGAAAAATTCCCGTGTGAAGGAAGTAAAGGGATTTTATTCAGTCTGTGAGCATTTGGGGGCATATCAGATCTGAACTGCAGAACCCTAGAACCCATCTGAGGCTTGATATGAATTGATCATTAACCCCACATCTGTGCTACATACTGGGCTTTGGCAAAACAGTGTGCCAGGCAAATATTCAGGTTATACAAACTGAAGGAAGCCTGGAATCTCTTCCTCCAAGCAGGTTACTCAGCAGGAACAGCGTTTGTCCTACTGGTTTTCTACCCATCCGTACTTTGCTGAGTACAGCTACTGTAATTATACTTAACCCTCTCTGTGTTACATATGCTAATGTAATTTTCTGTGCTGTGCTTGAGTCATCCATAATTCACTCCTGCCTTCCTAAGAGAAAGCTTTATGCCTGCGGGGCTGGAACACACAGTTGCTTTTCCAATATGCCAGATGAACGTCCAAACTGGTGGATTACAGTCAGTTTCCTTAACCTTGACTCTGTCGTCAACAAGTCTATAGAACAAAACAGTTTTAATAGCGAGAGATTCCACGGGGCAGGAGATATTCAGCAGCAATAGCTCTAACTCACCATTTCTGGTGATCTGGCATTTCTCCATTGCCAGGTTAATACCCCTGTCAGTGACCTACACAATTACCTCTCTTGTTTTGCCCAGAACAAGAGAAAGCCTTTTCATAGAACAAAAGGAGTCTCAAGAATAGTAAACTTCTTACTAAAAGCATCAACTTCAAATGATTAAGATTGGCTTTTAAAATAAGTTCTTAAACACAGCTCTTGAAAATTAACATTGGACTCTCCGTTTGAATCACGTTGTTCCACATCTGAGATAAAAAAAGTCAGCGACTACGAAATCCCTAATGGTAGCTAAAACAGACAGAAAAAATACCGCCAGATGCTCCCCAGATGAGAGCTTTGCACATCTCCCTAACTAGTCTGCTTACAGGAGGAGCAATTCAAGGGAGCTCCATCAGGTACTGCAGTGCAGTTCACCCCTTCCACACTGCTGTAGGCTGCGCAAGCCAGGGATAAGGCACGAATACTTTTTGAAAAGCATTTAACAATCGAGCGAAGGACGAAGGCACTTCTCCACATTAAACCAAATCAAAATACCATGTTCAAGCAGCTAGCCACAGATGACTAAACCCAGCAAATTGGATGATCGTATTCTGGGGAGCTACAGCCACGAGTATCAGCCAGCAAGAAGTATCCTGCAACTCAGGAGCAGCACGTAAGATCAGCCTCACTGCAAGAATGATTGATTGCAAGCAAAGAAAGAAATTACATAGGATAGCTTTTTCTGGAGGCAGTATTCTTCTTTCTGCTCTGTAAACCCAAGACAAAGCCCCTGGGAATGCAAGATGCTAATTTAAAAGAAATGAAAATGATTTCTAACTTGTCATATCATACCCTTATAAAAAGCATTTCCATTCACTGTGTAACGCTTCTAATGCCTAAAGATCTCCTCAATAATAGTTGGGTTCCGGTTGATTCTCCTCATCTAAGAAAGAGATACATTGCTATCTAGAAATGAACATTTCTGACAAGCTTTTTCTCTTTCTCAATGACGTTACAACACTAAGAAAAAGTCCTGAGCCATTAACTTCAGCACAAATTTTGTCTGAAAACCAACGAACTAAACATTTCAGGTTTAGGTCCACAGAATTACACTATCATTAGATGCAAATAGGTAAATATTTTTATTCACTGTGAATGATATCGTAACACTTCCATAGGGACCGCCCTAGGAACAAAAGTCAACAGTATCAGCAACAGCCCACAGCAGTCTGACGCCAAAACATTTTATATATTCAAATGTTCGATGTCAAATACTTGCAGGCAGAGACAGAGATGCATTCAAAGGTGACATGAAACACTTGCTGCTCCCCAGGAGTAGCTCCTGGACCCCTGGAGACTGCTGTGACAGCACCTATGCCCTGAACCAGCAGTCTTGGTTTCAGACAGCAGGAAATCTAGTTTTGCTAGGAAGGTAAAGGGAGAGCACGTGGCTTGCAGGAAAAGCAGCAGGACAGCCATGGAAGCAGCAAAAATCCTCTACTGTTGCCATATCCTCATCTCCTTCTTGAGGGAAAAGCACTGAAACTCCAAGAAGAGGAAGAGATGTTCAGAGCTGTCAGGGAAGAGAATGATAAATGAACCTGAGAGTAGGAGGGAAGGTGGATAAAGAAGGAATGCAGGAAAGCGGGATATTGGAACCAAGTGGACAGGGATCTGGAGGCAGCTAAGAAGAGGTAGCACCAGCAGGACGAGAAGAGAGAACAGAGGTGAACACAAAGGCACTGGGAAGCTGAGTTACTTGCTAGAGGAATCTTTGGTAAAAAAGTGTTTGGGAATCACTGACATAAAACACTGTACACGATGTAGCTGTAAATGTACAGGGATTATTATTTGCACTGCACAGAAATTTCACTTTGTGAGAAAGTGCGAGGCTGTAACAGGAAAACAACAAAATTAAGAGCTGCAAAGTGCAAAAGAAAGTAGAGCTAGAATGGGTTTTTCTTGAGTTACGCTTTTTACATACAGAAAGGAAAAGGTTTTCATTCTGAAATATTAAGGAAAACAATTAAAAAAACCTAGACAGTCAACATTGAAAAATAGTCTCTTCTGGATTAATATCTTGTTCTGTGGTTGTCTTATCATTACTTTTCCTTCTCCCAACTATGCTTTCAACATCTAAATCTGTATTTTAGATGTATATGCCTAATGATGCCTAGCTATTGAGTATACTTGTCACATATAAGAACCACCACGCTGCCAACTCTGGAATCTAATTCTCCCTCGGGCTCTGTACCGGCAGGTATCTCCACATGCCTTTTGCCATCAGGAAAAGGCCTTACTTCAAGTCACGTCCACAGCACAGAAGGCCAGCTGGGAGGTGGTCTGGAAGGGAAGCTCCCAAAGAACAAGGCTGAGCAAACCACATCAGAGCAGAGCCTTTTGAATTCGCAAGAGTGAAAAGTTAGAAAAGAATTAGCAGGAGAGGAGGTTAGGGTTTTATACCTGGGAGCCACTAAATCGTCTATGAGGTAGTTTAGGTTTTAGGATAACCTAGAGAGGTACAAGGTGGGAGAGATTAAGGTACAGACTTTGGTAGGAGAGAAAAATGAAGCTAAATTCAGGTTACTCTGGCAGGAGTCAAATACAACCAACACTATTGTGGACCACAACACGAAGGCAATTGTGAATCCTCTACCTCCTTGTGATTCCTGCTGACTACTTAGCCTTTTGAAGCAGCAAAACAGGGCTCCAGCCAAGACATTTGTTTGGATTTGGCTCAGATACGTCTAAACCCTGCTGAAGCAACTGATTTCACTGGCAAACTGACAGTAGCTTGAAAGCTATCGCTGGAAATTATGTGTTGCACAAAGCCAAGTTCACAACAGGTGTAATAAAACTAAAGAAAGTCTGTGGCACATTTTTCATACAACTGACCCGAGACTCTTATTTCCTGACGTAGCCCTTACCTGCTAGCAAAGCAACTTCTGAGATGTATAGTGTAAAATCATGGAGAATCACTGCTGTTGTTGATAATTTTATCATTGAAATTTGAACTGATAGATTATCACTGGACTGTTTTGATCAAAAATAACGATGAGTAACGACAAGAGGAACTGTTCTGGAAGAGCTGTTGATGACAACACTTATCCCCTCACTGTCTGGATCTGGTTTTTATCTGAATTAAAATTGGCAGTGAAAGGGTCAGTGTGAGGAATCTACCCAGGGAAAGTTTCAAATCTAGCTTCTCATATAGTATGCAGCCATGGTGACTTCACTCGGCGTGGGATGCTGCCTGTATTTCAGGAAAGGATTGTATAAAAGTTGCTGATCTTTGGAGGAGGCAACTCTCTTATATGATTTAGTAAGATGCACTCTAGCACCAGAATACTAAATAATCAATTCTCTGCTATCTGATAACACCACTAAAGAGATTCCTGTTAAGAAAGGTTGATTAAAGCAAGTGTTGCAACTGCTGTTGACCCTGACAACATATGCAATTGTGCTGGGTTAGAGAATATGAGCCCCAATCTAGCAGCAAAGCGTGATCTTGAAAATTAATTCAGAACAAAAATTATCAGATGTCTAGTTAAAAAGCATTATAACAGAAGAGATTCTAAACATGAGTCCTGGGGCATGCAGATAGGAAAACAACGAGGGACTCTTAGTACATTAGTATTTCTTAGGGGCTGTGGTATGGAGATACTAATGGTGTGATTCTTGGGGTGACCTACACAGGGACAGGAGTTGGACTCGATGTTCGTGATGGGTCCCTTCCAACTCAGCATATTCTTTGATTCTGTGATACTAAACCATAAGCAGATAGAAATATTATTTAAAATAGCGTGGATGCTCTTTAGTGCAGAGTAAAGAGAAATGCTCAGCCTGCTTCAGCTTTCATTTGAATAGGACAGGACGTGTGTGGGGAGAGTATAAATTTTACAAACAGAAACGGAGGGATGAAGCTTAATAACTTAACTACTTGGTGAAAGTACAAAGGAAATGAAGAAAAAAGCTGCAGCAGGCCAAGGCAAAGTTAGCGGATACAGATGGTGCCTCGCTGGCTAATGATTGATAAGAGCAGCAATTACTGATGGTTTTAAAAAATGTCATTCTATTTTAATTCTCAGTATGTCAGACCCAGGAAAATTAAATCACATCAGAAGCCAGAGACTTATTACTGAAAGGCCAATTTTTATGGAAGTTTTCCTCAATAATTTCAGCAGAGATATTAACTAAAGCCCACTCCATTAACTTGAGTCGGACAGGTTTTAGGAGAACATCAGGCAAAACTGGACTAAGGACTGTTGTACTTACAGATACAGAACAAGGCTCCACTTCTACTTCCAAAGACCACTTGGGAATCAGAGTAAATGACCTTGATATTCACAGTAGTAATATCATTAAAGACTTCCATCAAGTCATGCTCATGTGCTTTGAACTGAGTAATGAAGTAGCATCACTTGTCTTTGTGTTGGGATAGATCAGGGAAGCCGGTGTTACCTGTCCTGTAGAAAGTCACATTCACCCCTCTAATGCACCCGCTAGAACTTTCGGGGCAGGGTATGAGGTGATTCAGTCAGACCACTACACTTCGAAATCCTGCTACTCTGCCTTCTTCAGCAACCCATGGAAGGGCATGAAGGAAAATATGATGATCACTGAGTCCTTGTGCAATTGACTGATTTTAAAAGCCAGGCCAAGAAGCGTTGTGTGTTTTATACTAGCTCATTTCTTGATTCACGCACAATTTAAAACCGTGAAGCACTGCTATGCCTCTGAGAAGCTGAGTATGATTGTGCTGGAAAAGCGTGAGAAAACTGAGCCTCAAGTTTGACCCAAGAAAAGGAAAGACTGCTCTAGACTTAAAGGTCCAGCTTGAAAAAATACACAAGGAGTTCTTGAAAAATAGATCTACCAATATGTATGCGGTACCAGTGTTTTGTAGCATATCACAAAACCGTCATTGTCTCTCCTTTACAATACAGAGGGCTATTAACAAATGTCTGTGTCTTCATCTTTTATGTTTGATGATAAGGGTAAGTCGAGCAATTTCAAGCATTTGACAGGCACGCTATTAGCTGATTGACATACCTGAAGATGTAACTTAAAAGACACCATCCAAAACTCTACTGTATGCTCATTAATAGGAGAATTAATGAATTCAACCGTTAGGAACAATCTTCACAATTAGTACAGTAAGACTTGAGGATTTCAGAAATGATCCAGTTAGTTGTTACTGGATAAGTAACGACCATGGTACCTTCTCGCCTTCTTTTCACATTTGAACTGAAGAGTGAAACAGCAGAACTTTTAAAATGAGGGAAACAAGAAATGACAAACGAGACTCTTCCTCATACATTATGCACTTGAATGGGGATCCAAGAGGGCATAGTTAGAAGGCACAACTAGTTTGTCTTCTGATAAACAATGCAATTTACAATTCATAAGAAGAACTATATTACAGACAACAGCACTGATCTCAAGAAAAGAGATTTGACTTTTATTAGAGATGGCACAGCTCCTCTTAAGAATTTAGCGGTTTGACAGCAAAGGAGAATTAACATTCTGAGAGGTAGCCACTGAAAAAGTGTTCAAAAGGCAGATTTGCTCTACAGAAATTACCGAATTATGTGCTGGTCTATTTGCTTTTCTACCTGAAGCCAGTGGTAAACAGCAAAAAAAAAAAAAAAAAAAAGAACTTATATTGTTGGCAGGGGTGGGTTTCTTTGAAACCAGATGAAACAAAGAAGCACCTTGCATTTTGAGGGCTTTTATCTATTCCTCTGAAATTTTAAATACACTTCTCAGCCAATTAACATTTTAATTCAGCACTACATTTTTCTTATTTATTGTTTCTATTACTTGTCCCTGTAGTTCTCACGGGCTCTGCTTTTGCCTGTTTAGAATGTGCATTTTAATTATTAGATCATATTGATTTCCTCCTACTATTCATACCTCTTATCTTACTTTTAAAGGACTGTTTTTTCAGATACATCTTTTCTGCTTACATTTTTCACTTTATTTTTGCCTGATCCTTCCAATTCAGTCTGATGCGGCTGAGGGTGCTCGTGCGTTTCATGGCTCCTGGATGCTTCTCGTGTTCGCAGAGCTCACACAGCTCTCCGCGTGCTCAGCCTGGGCTGTGGCTGGGATGGACAGGCACTGGGGCAGCCCCGGCAACTTCTCACAGGGATTCCCCTGGCTGGGAAGGTAAGTGCTACGTTATTCAGACGGACTCTGGGACGGGGATAAATGAGAGCTAGAGACGGCAGAAAGGGTGGAAACGGTACGGTCACTGTATCTCACACAGTTGTGTGAAAACAAGAAGGAAACTGAAGGGTTGCAACAGCCAAGAGCTACCACTCACTTATCAGTTTTATCAGAATTACAGACAGGGTTGTATCAAGCAGTACTGGATCAAAGCTGATGTCATCCGCTAATTTACCTCCTATGAGCGTCTCTCAGTGTTACTACACCCATCAGGCTACAGGCCAGCACAGCCACCCGCAGCTCCCGACAGCAGCACCTTGGAGCACAAAGCTGGGTTGTGAGATGTTATCAGAGGCCACTGTACAGCCCCAAGAATCTGGGAAAACCTGAGTGTGCTCAGGTAAGGTTGGTTATTGCAGAAACACCTTAGTCACCTTCCTTTCTGCCTGTGACCATCACAGGGCGGTCCCTAAAGCAGGCAGTCCTACACACACACCCCTCTCACCTTGCTTGCTCCTATAAATGCTATTTTTTAACTTTTTCCCCTTCTGTCTGATCTTTTTTGTCTCCATAGAGAGCTGTGCATTGATTTCCTTCTCAATTCATCTATCTTCACCCACTTCTGTTAAGAAGTGCTACCTGCAGCCCTGCACCTAGACCACCACTCTGTAAGATAAGAGGTCTTAGCAGCTTCTTTTTGCTGCTTTTGCATGGAAGAAGAATGGGAATACTGGCAAAGAAGGGCAAAATAAGAAGCTGCACAAGCTTGTTTAGGCTGGAAACCTCCAGCCAGGACATTGGAGCCAACCTGCAGAGCCTACCTAAGGAGAAAGGCTGAAAAGAGATGATGTAGCTTCATCATTTGATGTCAAGAGAAGTCAACATGGAAAGATGCTTCCTTTGTTTAAGTTGTTTCTAGGGGTGCTGTATACCTGCACTGCAAGGAACGGAAGCTTTCGAAACTAAGTGTATATGGACTGAATATGCAGAATTTAACAATAATTTATAACAGTGAATGTGAAACGTGTTCTGAAAGCTCACTGTATAACTACTGCTGTTTTTCAGGGAGAGTTTTATAAACATCAGAAAAGAACGTGGTCATTCAATCCTGCCCATAGGATTAGACAATTAATTGTACCATTATTTCTATTATTGTCACCAGCCTGCCAGGTAAATAAGCTGTGCTTGAATATCTCACACAAAATTACTTGTGCTTGAATACCTTGCCTTATTAATATGCATATTGAAGGGCTTACATTTTTATAGAATTTTTGACAAAGCTGCTAATCTCTTGATAGAATTTTTAAACATTTTGTAATAAAATAGTTAATCAGGAACAGGTACAAATGTGTGCATACGAGGCATGCACAAGTAATGAAAAGTTGTGTACACAATTTGTGGTTAACACAAATTTATTTCTGACACCTCAGAATATTATTTGTGTGTATCTCATACAAAACTGCAGGATCTTGTTCTCTTGCACTTTTATGGTATCTTTATCAGTCAGTTCTGCTTTACTTTCTAAGCTGATTAATGCACACTGAACTGAACTGATTTTGTTAATATTTCTGCTAGACCTACTGAGCTCCCCCAGATCATTTCAGTGCTCTGAACACACATCAGCTTCATTTACTCCCTCCATAATCCTCTGTGGGTTTTTTAAAAAACAACAGAATTCGATTTTATTTTATCTGTCACTGCTGGCTAATCAACAGATACAGGTGAAAACCAAAATGAAGCATGAGATACCAGATCCAGTTTCACAGGAGAAAACACTGTTACCACCAGAGGGCACTAAACCCTGAGAAACTATATTGTCTATAATAGGACAAGAGAGAAAAAGGATGGTTTCACCAGAAGCACACAGGAATTTCTTAAGACGATGCCATGTTTTATCTTACCATTGTCGTTTAAGTGCCAGAACTGATAAAGTGGCTTTATCCCAACCCTACCACATTGCATAATCAGTGCATAACCCATCAGAATGAAATACTGATCTTCACTCATGCTGTTTAGGAGCAGCTTAGCAAAATCAATGGAACTATATCCACAGAGAGGGGATGAGACTGAAGAGTCATGTCTCAGACACTGTTAGTGAGTCGATTTTGTACATATTCAAGTATCCTGAAGAATGTTTCTACCAGCAGGAAAGAGAGAGAATCAAAGAATTGTCAGGGTTGGAAGGGACCTTGAAGTTCATAGAGTTTCAAACCCCCTGCCATGGGCAGGGACACCTCCCACTAGACCAGTTGCTCAGAGCCCCATCCAAACTGGCCTTAAAAACTTCCAGGGATGGGGCTTCCACCACCTCTCCAGACAACCTGTTCCAGTGTCTCACCATCCTCATGGTGAACTTCTTCCTAACCTCCAATCTAAATCTCCCCTCCTCCAGTTTGGATCCATTCCCTCTTGTCCTATCGCTACCCGACATCCTAAGAAGTCCCTCCCCAGCTTTCTTGTAGGCCCCCTTCAGATCCTGGAAGGCCACAAGAAGGTCTCCTTGGAGCCTTCTCTTCTCCAGACTGAATAACCCCAACTCTCTCAGCCTGGATGAATTCTCTCTACTCCCCAAAACACACCAAAGTAATTTTCTTCTTGTCGTCTTTTTTGGGGTTTCTTTGGATTATTTTTTTAAGGCTTTGATGGCAGTTGTAAACCAGGCAATCCAGTTATGGGAGTGTAACTGCAGGGTTACAGATCTAAAATGTCTGCTTGTGCTTGAAATGGGATACAGGCTTCTGTTAAGATTACCTTGGTCTCTGGCAGCTCTCTCAAAACTGCTGCTGATCGGGCAGAGGGCACAGAGCCGGCGTCCCCGTCTCAGGCTTTCCTCCTTCAGCAGCCGGCACCGCTGGGCCGTGGCTGGGTTTGGTGGGACCGCACCCAAGCAGTTTCCTTGCCCTGGGGAGAATGCAAACCGGGTAGTTGATTTTAGTTCTACTGTTGCAAATGTGTAATGACTCCAGGTGAGATCAAGGTAGATTATAGTCTGTAAAGTCATCTGTTTGTTTAGACATTGTCGGTGTTATTCTGACCCACATCGCTTTCTGCAAACAGCCGACTAACTGAAAAGTGATGGAGTAGGAAAAAAATGCAGTGAGTAATGATGAACTTTTGCATACTACGCTACTTCCTTTGAGAAGCGTTTGCGTTCTGCCCATTGCACCGCAACTCTATACGGCACCCGTTTCATTTCCTGACAGTTTTGGGCCTCTGTGGCAGTATGCAAAAAAAATTAGTCTGTCTCCACACACCGATTCAGCTGCCCATCCTGTCAGCAAGCGCTGCTCTGTGTCACCGTGCCTGACACCGCGCCCGTATTCGAGCAGCTGGATTTAGCCTTAGGAACCGTACGGAGCAGGAAGGGTGAGTTGGATGTCAAACAGCCTCTGAGTAAAATGCAGAGTTTAGGGAGCCCAGACTGAATCTCCAGACAGTTGCAATCTCCCTGGGGCTTTCTCTTTGGTCAGCAGCTATTACATTCCTTTCTTTGCTCTCATCCTCTCTAAGGAGGAGAGAGCAGGCAGTACTCCCCCGCGGTCCCTGCCTCCTCCCTCCCCACACCTACCCCAGCCCACAGCCTCACATGAGCAGGGGCTGAACTTTCTCCAGTCACAGTAACTGGCTTGTGATTTGGTCGACAAAAGCACACTCTTGAAGATAGAGGAGGCAGCAACATTTGTTTCTGGGATGTAGCCCAGATGTACTGAAATCTCACAGCAAAGCGACTGCCCATGGGGTTGTTCAGCCACCAGAGGAGAAAGAGCAGGATGAAGGGGCTGGGAGGAGACAAACTGCTCCCCTTTTGCTCTGGTATCTGTTTCAGACTCATGCTTTGTTATTTCTAACTTGTGATTGCAGTCTGAGTTCAAAACTTACTAAAGCTATGAACATAAACATACACAATTTTTTTTTTAAACAGGAGCATGCACAATATCTTCAATAGCAGAAAGTTGCTTCACCTTCTGAGACTATGACACAGATATCTGACATGCACAGCCAGGGAATCCTAAAAGCATAGGTCACCTCAACAACTTACAGGTAGTCACCTTAATGGTAAATGCAAAAAAAAAAAAAAAAGTTGTATATATTACATTCCTTTCCAGAGCATAGATAATAATGATTTTTTTCAGCTAATCTGGCAGACACAAAAAACTCCATTTTCCACATGATTTAGGACTTAGGGTCCTATTTTCAAAGATGCTTTGGTGCTGAAGGGTTTAGACAGTCCCTCTAACAGGACTTTCAAAAGCTGGGATCTCAGATCACGAGCTGTAAATGGTTTTGGACAGGGCCTGGTACCTTCCTGAGACAATGATGAGTGCAGCGACATCTTTGAAATATGGCACTCCAATCCACCAATTTTGTGCTGAAATAATATTTTTTTAAAATATGAAGGCCTGTAAATCAGTTCTATGCTTTTGAAAAAGTCCATTAACGGAAAGCAAAACTTTCTAAGGGCTACAAACTATCTTCTCTTCTGTAGCACGATGGATTATGCTTTGCTGCTGAACATTCTAAGTGTAATCACTGCTAGTAACTGTTGGTGATGCTTGCTACCTACACCCACACCCTTCTAGGTTTTTGGAGGTTTTTTTGTTGTTGTTTTGGGGGTTTTTTTATCCATACACCATATTAGAAACAGTGTTTGAACTCCAGACCATCACAAGTAGAAATACAAAGGCGTACCTGGTTACTGTATAGATACTTCAGGAATAAGAAGGTCCTGCCATTGTGTGGTTCCCCACTTCCTCCTTTGTTTTGGTAGGACCTGTTGCTTGCAGTGAGTCATGGCACTGAAAACCCAAGGACAAAAAAAGGTCAGCCAGTTTAACAGGTTGCCCCGAGTCACTGTATCGCCTCATGATCGATCAGCAGTGAAAATGTCTGTATCTTTTGAAGGAAGTGTGGTGTGTGTATCCCTTAGGCATATTGTGAAACCACTGATGCAGCCAATGGCTGTCTCAACTCTGAATATACACCAAACTTCAAGGCTGGGTCCTGCCTGGACCTCCTGTGTGCCTGCCACGGGCACTAGACCTTCCACAGATGGCGAGCAGACTTTCTGGGCGAGCAGACTTCTGTCCCGTCTCTAACACAGGCTGCTGGATCATTTTAATTCAGTGCCTCAAGCAGCCATGAGCCTGTGCAATTACAGAGATCTGCAAAATCATCTCTGGCATGCTGGATGTGGTACTCACACAGCTTTAGGTATGGTTGGCTTTGCCGCCGCACACGCTGGGTGGAGCTGGGAAGAGCCAGTGTGTAATTAGGAGGCAAAACCCAGCGACGGCCACTGCAATTCTTGCTGTTCCTGGCTCCTGTTGAATACTGGCTCTAATTGCATCTTTTATGCATGCACAAAAGCATTTATCTGAGATATATAATGCTGTGAGGAAATTAAAGGCTTCGAAAACGCAGCTTTTTAAACCAAACCTTGTGACCTGGGGCGTTGTATGTAGTTACAAGCTGTTTAAAGGCATCCTTTGGTGCACTGTGCCTGTCCTCTTTGTTCCTGCCACGCTGCGTTGTGAGATTAAAAACCAAAGTAAACATTCCAGACTTTGGAAAGCAACTAGGCACATTTTTAGGTCTTGCTCCTGACTAAAAATACATGTCTCAAAGCAGTAATGCCGGACAGTACAAATAAAGGCCTAAGACTCTCCGTAGACCTGAACATGAGCCCAGCACCTTAAGTGACTCATTTTACTTGGTTAACTTTATGATTAAGAAATCCCATCATGAAACTGCTGTTGTGTTACAGTTGCCCAAGTAACAAAGGGTGAATAAAATGGTTACTTGGGCAGTAAAAGCTGGATGTACAAAAAGTTAACCTGAAAGAAGGCCTGAGATAATATTAATGAACAAAAAAAATATGTGAAATACATGTACTGAACAAATGGTCTGTTGGAAACTACCTCAGTCTACTGAAGGAAGCAAAGAGGAGACAGGGTTGTTTAAGACACAGAAATGGTGCAAACTCTAGGGAAAGGGACAGCAGCTGGAACCAGAGCCTCCCATCCTCCCCAGCACCACTGGGCTCTGGTCCTGGGAGATGCTCTCTGCTTCAGAGACCCTGAGGGAGCCTAGATGAGATCCGGCCAGACTGAGGGATGAATTCTATCTTGATTCAACACCTGGAATAAAAGACTCAAGTGTTTTTTGCTGCCTTTTCATGCCTCATTTCCTTTTCCTCAGGCTTTATTCTTACTTCTGTCTTTCTTCTGAGCACTACTTAAAAAGAACTCAGAATCATTAGACAAAAAATGTTTTTGCTAGCTCTGCATCTGTAATCAAGACAGCAAATAGCATTACCCTCTACAGCCTGACACCAACTTAAATTTGTCCTGTGGGCAGAAGAAATGTGTGCTCTCCTTAACATCCCCGCAGGATCAAGAGCAAGTGCAAATTTATCCTCAGTAAAGAAGAATCAGTAACTGTGCTGGTTTGAGCTGGGATAGAGTTACATTTTTTTTCATAGTAGCTTGCATGAGGCTGTGTTTTGGGTTTGTGATGAAAACAGTCCTGATAACACAGGGATGCTTTAGTTCTTGCTCAGCAGCGCTTGCACAGTGTCAAGGCCTCTCCTGCTCCTCACCCTGAACCACCAGCAAGCAGGCTGGGGAGGCACAAGAGGCTGGGAGGGGACATAGCTGGGACAGCTGACCCACACTGACCCAAGGGATATCCCATGGCATGTGCTGTCATGCTCAGAAATAAAACTGGAAGGGGGAAGGTTGCCAGGGGCTGCTGTTGCTCAGGGACTGGCTGGGTATCGGTCTGTTGATGGTGAGCAATTTTCTTTTGCATCATGTTTTTCTTGGGTGTTGTATTCCTCTCCATTATTTTTTTTTTGTTTACTATTGTTTAATTATTAAAGTCTTTATATCATATTGTTTAGGTTGGAAACGACCTTTAAGATCATCCAGTCCAACCATTACTCCAGCACTGCCCAGACCACCACCAAACCATGTCACTAAGCACCATAACTACTTATCTTTTAAATACATTGAGGGACGGTGACTCCACCACTTCCTTAGGCAGCACCTTTTTCCTTCCTATCTTTCTTTTCCTAATCTGTTTTTATACCAACCCACATATTTTTTTCAGCTTTACCCTTCAGATTGTCCCCTCTATCCCACTGCAGGGGGGGAGCGAACTGGGGACAGTGGGGGATTTAGTCACCAGCCAGTGTTAAACCAGGACACTGACCCACAGCATCCACTTTCTTTCCCCTCTTCTCCATAACAGATCAACTATTATTTAAAAAAAAAAATAATAAAAAAGGCAACGTTTAAATGGACAAATTTTCCAAAATACCGCTAGAGGAGAGCAGATTTAACCATTATTCACATGCTGGATGGTTTCCCAATTCATTTCTCTCTACGTAGCAGAAAAGCAAAGGGTTTAACGGAGAACTTGAGGCAAAGATCTTCCCCTCAGAGGAACCAGCCACCCCAACCCGGGCGCGGTTCCCGCCCGGGGCGGCCG